>CM028358.1:58221913-58763345 GCA_016618105.1 Dendrobium huoshanense
CGACCGCGTTTTGTGCAGCAGCGGTCGCGCGGTTCACAGCGCAGATTTCTTTTTCCGGTTGGCGGGTTTCACACCGTGTCGGGTCAAATAATGGTTGATCAATAACCCCTAGGTAGGGTCATTTCAAGTTTTGCGGGACGGGGTGGCAATTTGATTAGAGTCGCTAAGGAAGATGATTAGAACAATGCATCAATAGTTCCCTAAAACATATTATGATATTATTAGTTTTCTAAAATGAATATATAAGCTTATTTGGAGACTTAAAATACAAAACTACGAATTTAGATGCATACAATTGGAATAGTAAAACATATGAAAATCAATTCTTTTTCTACATAAGAAAATATTTTTTACAATATTATTCAAAGAAATTATAATTTTATGATAAGCGCTGGTAGAGAAGAGATAGAATAAATACGAGGGAAAGAAATAAAGGATTAGTAATTACATTTAAGGCTTCATTTGAGATAGCTTTCTTGCTGATTTCTGAGCAGCAGCTTTTTAATACAATATTTTTAATTTTAATTTTTTTTTTTGTACTAAAATATTACTTCATAAAACAATAAGAAAGCTGCCCAACACAAAAAATATCTTGTTGGATATCTTACTAACTACTAGTGATCTTAGCTTATTACATTATATCAAAAAATTTCTCTCCCAAAAACATTGAAATACTCCTTGAGCTCTTAGCTTATTACCATAAACTCCATACATTAATATATAAAAGAGGATCAATTGAGCATATGATGAATTATGTGAATTTTAATAAATTTATCTATAATAAAAATGTTATTTTGGACCATTAAATTATTTTATAAATCATGTTAAATGTGAAAATAAGCCTTACATAAGATGGCTTTCTTACTGCTTTTTTAAATCAGAAAGCTATCCCAAATAAGTCTAAGACTTCGGCTTTGTTTGTGACGAATTTTTTTATTGCTTTCTGAAACGGAGTTTTAGTACCAAAATAAAAAAATTTGTACTAAACAATCCGTTTTAGAAATCAATAAAAAGCCGTCCCAAACAAAGCCTTCATTTAGTATAGCTTTCATACTACTTTCTAAAATAGCTTTTTAGTACAAATATTTTTAGTTTAAAATTTTTGTACTAAAACGTTGTTTTAGAAAATAATAGAAAAACTATTCCAAACAAAACCTAGACCTTCGTTTGAGAGAACTTTCTTAATATTTTCAAAAACAACTTTTTGATAAAATTTTTTAATAAAAATTACTTCAAAAAATAATTTGGAAGCTCTCTCAAACCGAAATCAAATATTATAATTCATGAAAAAAATTAGGTTGAATTAATGACATATGCCCCTATGATACTTATTAAATTTTGTTAATTATAATTTGTAATACGAACAATGTAAGAATATATATATATATATATATATATATATATATATATATATATATATATATATATATATATAATATATATATATATATATATATGATAAATTGCTTCAGGAGTTCTGTGCGGCGGGCGGGCCGGGCTGCGTTCACAGTTCTAGCAACATAGCTCGGTCGAGTGAGGGGGCTACCTCGGTGGGAATCAGTTAGAAAGCCCTCAATCTCCCTTCAGGTCGTCTTCTAAAAGTCGACGAGTGCTATGTACCTTCTTCTCTCCTTTTCGTCTTTATCTTATTTGTGTCATCACCTTCTTTCTTCATTTCTAATTTCAAATCTGGCAAATTTTCCGTTGCCGATTTAGTGCGGGGTTGTGAAATCTCCTGTAGTTCAATAGTTGGATAGGTTTAGCAATCATCTGGGGATGTTGTCTCTTCTTCTTTTTTGGGAAGAGGTGCTTTTGTAGGTCAAACTTGCATGAGGAAGAGGAAAAGGAAAAGGAAAGGAAGGGAAATCACGAGCAGATTCTTAGAAGTTTATTTCTTTGGTTGTTCATTTCCTGGAATTCAAAATTTCTTGAGCATCCATTTTATAGTTTGGCTAACTGTTGCATATGGATTTGACATGAGATAGATAAAAAATCAATTAATCAAATCATGTATAAGGTGACGTGAGTGCTTCTTGTTATCTTTTTGGAGTGAAGTTGACTATGACCATGGAAGATTGGTCAATATAGGTAAGAAGTTTGTCTGATGTGATACCAAGAACGTAGAGGTGGATAATAACTACTTTGTGGTTGTTTCATTGAAGCAGTCTTTCTTTGCTGAAATGATGGACATAAACAAAGGATAATGCTATGCCTTTCTGTTGTTTTTTTATTCACCTATCATATCTCTTAATTTGAAACTTAAAGTTTTTGTTTTTTTTTTTTTTAGCTGATTTTCTCTTTGCAGGCTAATAGGCACACCATTGTATTGATGCAGCCATCTCAGAACAGGGCAACGAGAACTTTTATGGATTTTGATTCAATCAGTCAATCCATGGACGGTACTTCCATTTTAGAGAATATTAGCATGCACCTGCAAATAATAGCTTAAAATTTCACAATTGCCATATATTTTGGATCAACTGCTGCTAAAAATAACTTTTTTCGAGCTTCTCAACTTGAAATTTTTTTCCACTTTTTCATCATATTTGGATATTTTTCCATTCATGTTTCATGCTCAGGTAATTTTCTTCTTGCTGGGGTGTTGAAAGGAAATCAATATGCATTCTTAGACTAAGTGCAAGTGACGACTTAGTTAGATGAGGTTGAAATGAAGCTAATATGTTTATCTAATTAACTAGAAATTTGATAAAGTACAATATGATTGTAATCTAAAAATGGTGGGATTATCATTTATGAAGGCAAAGTTGTAGAAAATATACTTTGGTGATTACACATGTAGAACTTATCATTGAGGATGCAACAAATAATGCAATATAATTAATATGTTGGAGCCTAGGGCATGGAAATAAAAAAGCGTAGACCTAGGAATTGTGAAAAAGGACTTTCATTAACTAGAATTTACAATTTATGTAGCATTATTGAAGAGTTAACAAAGATTAATAATTTGTAAAGTTAAGCCTAAATAGTTGGACTCAACTAATGGTGATACTTTGTTAATTATTGAATTTCACAATTTTCCTTGTATGTAAAATGAACTTTTAGCAATGAAAATCTAACATCTTTGTTGAGAAAACTTATTATCATTTATGATAGTTTTTTTTTCTTTTGGCATGATAATTTGATGGAGGATCAGTTGGTGTTACCAACAACTCCAAATGTTTAGTTTAATGTCCGAGGATGCAATTTAGGATTTATAGTTAAATGTTCAAGCATTGTTGAACTCACAAGTATTTTGAACTCATTGCTCATAAACACAATCATCAATAATGGTTGAATAAGGGTTCATAACTTACTCTCGTCTACTATAAATTGCAAGAGACATGATAATTGCTATCTTGTTATCTTGTCAACTCTCTATTATTTCCTCCCATGGGCACTTAATTGAATCTCAAAGGTTTAAACCTATTGCCCACTCTTAGATCATTTGACATAGGACTAGTTGGTGCTACTGATTACTTCAAAAATATATATTAATGGAGAGGGCACAACCAAGACTTTATATCCAAATCTCCATTCCCAAACCTAGTGGTTTTTTGAGTGGATCTACTCATCCACGCATCCATCTCTCAATTCTCTTGTAGTCAAAAGCAAGTTCATGACTTAGTTGTTCATGATCGATTGCAAAAGACATGACATTTGTTATCCATCTTTCTTGCCATCCCTCTATCGAAGTTTCCCTCTAGGCTCTCCCCGGCCTTTCATTTTCAACTCCAAAAGCTTGTATATATGTAGAGACTAGAGATTCATTTTAATATCACAAATAGTAAGAAGCATAATTGCAAGTAGATTTGAAGGGAATTTCATTATTTTAAAAGAAAAATGACATAAGATAATTGGGTTTCAATCAAAAATTATGATTACTCACTCATCCATTACATTAGAGAATTGCTCGCCCAAACAAGAGGATTCTCTTTCTATCATTATTAAGCTCTCTCAAGAACTCTTTCATATTTATGTTTTTTCATTGACTCAAAGATGAATTGCTTGCCTGATCAGAAGAGGTGGTTGGTAGTTTGAAAATGCAATTAATTAGGTGGTAAGTGTTGGTCTAGAAATAATATTGCCATATAATGAATACTTAATCAACTTTTCCTTAATTTTATAAGAGGAAAACTTAAAGCTCATGCCTCATGGTGATATCATGCAGGATAGAAACTTAGTTGATGAGGACATCAGAGCATGAATCATATGTTAGAGGCATAGCCGTCGATCTACGGCCACGATCGAGTCATTGTAGTTTTAAGTCAATTTCATGTATTTGTCGTTTGTTATGTTATTTGTCTTTTATTATTTATGTTTTAATTGTTTTCCCGATTTACTCCTTACTTAAAGGAGGTCGTATGTAAGCCCTAAGGGCATTGTCGTCTTCTTATTTTGAGTCCTTTTGTAAGAGGCTATTTATAGCCCTCATGTTGCTCTTTCAGAAGGAATGAATGATTATTATGAGAAATTTCTTGCACTTGTGTGTTTTGAGAGCGTTTGAGAGTTCTTGGAGAGAACTTTGGAGAAATCCCTAGGAGAGGGAAAATCGGATCACCTACCAACCTTGGAGACGGCCGGGTTCGTGGTTCTACCTTCTCTATCTTCTTCTCCCCTCTTTCCTCCCTCAACTAGCCGCCGGCCTAGAGCTCCTCCCCAAAATCCCAAGTAGCCGGCCACCTAATCCCCCCCACCCCCATTCGGTTTCACCCTAACACCACCCAACTGCCGACCACCATACCCGCCCCTCCTAGCTTTTCCCCTCATCTTGAATTATTGCCTATTTTAGATTGATTTAATTTGGGGCAGATTTTGAATTCAAATTCATCTAGTTTGAAATTTAAAATCTTTTCTAAATTACTAAACCTTTCCTAAATTCTAAACCTATCTTAGGAAAGTTTCCTAAATTAAACCTACTTGAATCTCAAATCAATTAGGATTTAATTACAACTTTCCTAATTCTTAAGTCTTAAAATTGCAATTCAAATCTCCCCCATAAATCCCTTCAAGCTCATCATGCCGCCAGCCCTATCCCGCCTCCTCCTCTCTTCCTTCCTTGCTCACATTGATTTTGTTTCCTAATTTGGAATTTGACAATTTTAGGTACCTCAAGACTTTCAAAAATTCAAATTTATTTGAATTTGAAAAGTTGCCTAAAATATCTTTCCTATTTTTGGAAACTTTCCAAACCCTTGTCTTTTTAATTTAAATTAATTTAGGATGAAATAGCTCATCCTAAATTTGAGTCCTTAATTTAAGGAGGCATTAAAAGCTCCCCTTAATCTATGACACAAGCCTTGGATACCGCCGGCCCCTATAGGGGAAAATTTAAGAATTGTTTCCTAAAACCCAATTCTCACTCTGGAAACAATTCAAACTCTCCCCTCCTCCCTTTGGCCGAATTCTCCCTAGCCCCATCTATTTAATTTACTTCCAATAAAGGAACTCCTCCACTTGGAACTGAATCCACCCCACCCCATCCTCTCTTGCTGCCGCCCCCCTCTTGCAATTTTCTTTTCCTTTAATTATTTTCAGCTAAGAAGATAATTAGGAAACATTGAATCAGATTTCCCTCCAACTCCCCTCCACAAAATCTGAACCTAATTTTCCCCAGCCTCCCTTTCTTGTCCGGCCACCTTCTCTTGCCTTCTCCTACTTGAATTCTTGAGGGAAACTTCTTTCTCTCAAAGATTTTTTTTTTAAGGCGAGTAAAGGATCACTACATTCCACACTTCGGCGCTTGGGAGAGACTTCTTCTCCTCCAGTTGAACCTTCACGAGCAGCTATGACAAACTTCTTCAACACCTCGCCTACTTGTTTTCGGATTTTGATAAGGGTGAACTTCTTCCCATGTTTATTTGCTTTTCTAATCCCTCTAATCTTGTAGGTGATGGAGATTCACAAGGAACCGAGCTTCACCTTTGCCTAAGCTTAGTAAAAGTAGTATTTTATCTCGCCATTGCTAAAGCTTAGTAAACGTAGGATTGAGTGCACTTTTATTTTGCTTCTAATCTTTTTGTTATATTAGGGATTTCTGTTAAACGTTATTCTATTTGCATGACTTGATTTTCTATGTTGTTTTGATAATCCAAGCGCTTAGTGTGCAACTTAGTCTAAACGGAAGTGACCACTTATGTTTTATTTGATCGTTTGGATTTGTTAGTAGTTCTAATCTTAATTGCTTTTATCAAGAAATCGTGCTGATGTGGACATCGATCAGAGGTTTAAGCATGTGTATCGTCGGAGACAGCGCAGATCGACGGCTACGATTCAGAGTCTTTATCTTTTATTTATTTCATGTTTTATTTAGTTGGCATTTTTATTTCCTAGTTTACCCCTATGAGGAGTGTTGTCTTATTGTAGCCCAAAGGGCATTTGAGTACTTTTATTTCCTCATGTTTTAAGACCTATTTATAGGGGTCTCATGCTTTGTAAAAGCTAATGAATATTTGAATGAAAATTATTTTTGTTTCTATTTCTTCTTCTTGCATGAGAGCTTGAGAAGGGAGAGAGCTCAAGGGGAGCAAATCGCAAGGCCCACCAGTCGTTGGAAGAGTCCGCGGCTCGTGGTTAAGTTATTCTATCTTGTCGTTCGTATTTTCCTCCATCTTTTTCTCCTCCACCACAAGAAAAATCCCTTCACAACCCTTGTTGTCGCCGCCCCCTTGGAAGCCTACCGCCGGCCACCCTCACAGCCCCGGCCGGCCACCTTGCCGGCCACTTTCCCTACTCGTTCTATCCCTCCTTTCCGCAACTTTCAAATTTGAAATTTGAATTTCAAATTTCAAATTCTTTCCTAATTTGAAAATCCTATTTAGGAAAGTGGCTCGGATGAATTCCAATTTCAAATTAAATTAAATTGGAGTCTTTATATTTTATTTCCATGTCATCACCCTTAATTGGAAACCACCTCCCTTTGATTCCCTCCTCTCTCCCTCTTAGCATGCCGCCGGCCTCATCCTAGGTGGAGCCCTATTAATGCCACCATTAAGGCATTGATGACACATAATTTGAATCCAATTTCAAATAGTTTTTCCCTCCTAATTCTCTCAAAACCTGAAATTACTCCCTCTCCTCTATTGAAACCGCCGGCCTCCCCCCCCTCTTTAGCTCCCCATTAATTCCCCAATTAAGGCTTTAATTTCATTTGATTTTAAATTCAAATTTCAAGTCAATTCCCTCCCAATTTACTCAAAACTGAAATTAAATTTCAGTTTTCGATTAATCCCCTCCATTAATCCACCCAAACCTATTTTCCCCTAACCCTAGCCTTCTCCCTCTTGCACCCGCCGGCCCCCACCCTCTCTCCTTGAGATTCCCGCCGGCCTCTTCCCCCCTCGCCCACCTTCTCAAACTACACGTGCTCTCTCTCAACACAACGTTCTTCCTCTCTTCTCATGAAAGACTCTCCGACGCCAAGCATGCATGGCGGATCCGGAGATCGATAGTGGATTGATGCTTGATATTTACGGTGACATCCATATCACCCGGTCTCCATTCTTCGACGTCGGGTTTGGATCCGACGACACGGTTGAAGACTACTTAAATCGCATTCTTCCCACGCTCATAGACGTCATCGACGATCAATTCTAAGATTATTCTTGGACCGTCAACGGCAATCCTTCCGCGCCTCCTCCATCACCGTCAACCTTTCCTTGGATCAAGGCCATTGGTGTTGCTACCATCTTCGTGGCATCGTTGAGTTTGTTAAAGACCTTCTCCCTCTAAGCCCTACGTGAGTGTGAGTGAGCAAGGTAACTCGTTGTGAACTTTCTAGGCATTAGCCGTGGGATTCTATTTTACTCTGCATTTGCTTATTGTGATAATTTCGAGAGCTATCATTAATTGTGCCTAAACAACTAGTTGTAATTGTTTATCATAACATTTTGACAGCGGAAAATTTTTTAACATTAACTTACGATACTCTAATCTTACACTAGTATATTTTGTGATTCTTAATAAATTTCATGTGCAATCCTTGAATGTATCACATCATCTTGGTATCAGAGCATGGTAGGCATGCACATCATGTTAGAAAAACATCCTAAGGTCTAACCGTTCATTCTAGCTTTAAAATTGCATGCATATCATCGCGTAGTTTCAATTTACTCTCTGTTTTAGCTGCTGTCCATGTATTTCCTGCACACTTTCATGAGCATTTAAGTCATCCTAGCTTGTGTCTTTTGCTTCCATTGAACTTGTAGCAGTTCCAAGTGCATAGGACAACTCCACCTTGAGGTTTTACTGCTGTCCACACTGTTTCAGCAACTGTTAGACATCGTTTAGAGAACTTTTCGTCACTGTTTAGGTGCTGCCTTCACCGTAAGACCTTACCAAAACACTTAGGTGACTTAACCCTTTGCTGAAATCGCTGTCCACTTAATTCCTGCGCCAATTAGTAACCTTTTGGGCGAGTTTTAGGTAGTAGTCACTTGCTGTCCGCACTCTACTGTCCACCCAAATTGCTTAGATAAACGTCGTCCATCATTTTAGTTGCTGTCCTGCTTTCCCAATGGATGTAGATTCTGCAGTGTTTGGTAGCATTTAAGTGAGTCTAACCTTGGATTAGGGTGCTGCCCAAGCCTTAGCATCCTCCCTAAACACCTAGTGACCTAAACCCTTCTTGAAGCGTGCTGTCCAGTATTTTTTCTGCACCTTATAGCAAGTCGAGATGGTGTTTTCTCTTTGAAGAGAGTGGTACCTTGCACCCAATCTTCATTAGGTTTCACTTGACACTTACCCATGGATCCGATAAGACTCCAAAAGAGTTTAGATGACATCGTTAACATAGTGGGCAATATGACTAGAATTATGACGGAGAAACCCATTGACTATCCTCACTCTAATTACATGCCCCACTCAGCTTTTCACCCGAGACCTGAGCCCAGGTCTCCACGACCTCACTTAGAGTCACCTTACCGTCTACCCACCTTTGATGGTTCATCGGATTCTTTCTACTTTAGGGAATGGGCTAGACAACTAGAGGACTATTTTGAGTCATGCCATATCCCTGAGTCCCACCAGGTTAGCATCGCTAAGTCTCACCTTAAAGGTCGAGCTCTTCAATTTTGGGCAAGATTGGAAGATCATAAAGAGTCTCGCGGTGAGTACACTACTTGGAAAGACATGAGGTGAGACCTTAATTTAAAATACCGACCCTCTACTAGTGATTGTCATCTAAAGCATCACACTACCTCTTTCATTAGGACAACCCATGGACCTTACTGTGGTCAAGACCACCCACCCATTAGTAACATCCGGGTTGCTGCCCCACCCTATAGGTCTTCACCTAACCTTGATGGCCGACCCTCTATTGGGTCTTATGTTAGACCAATCTCTTATGACTCCCCACTTGGACCTACTCCTAGCCATCCCAGTCAACTTTTAGCCTCCCCAGTCCTTGACCCTGCAAGCATTATTATAATAAAGGAAAACATTAAGAAGAAGAGGTTCCCTGAACCTGAGGCTGAGTACATCCATTTCGTGGATGCTAGTGATATCACTAATAACGAAGAATTCTTTGAGGATGAAACAAAAGTGATTGAATCAGACTCCCAGAACGACTTAAACCCTGAGCTAGGAAAGTTAGAACCTGTAAACGTCAACACCTTAACCTACCCCGATCCTAGTCTCCTCGAGGATAAGTCTTTGGACAAAGTATGCCGGGACGATAGGAATATGATCTTGGAAGAAGCCAATCTGGCCTTGGACACATTATATTTAAATTCGGAAGATCCTGATTTAGTCGTATTACCTACTGAGTTGACTTTGGAGAATCTTGATGGTAATAGTCTCGAGTCGGAAGTGGTTCAACGACACTTACTACCTGATTTAATTCCCGATTTAATTGACCCTAAACTCATTTATCCTGATTCTATTGAGCATATTACTATGAGTTCGGATGATACTGATTTGGGTCTGAAAATTTTTGAGCCGAATTTGAGTAATGAATCTCCTTTTGTTTTATTGGAGTCTAGTTTATGAGTGACTCATCTAGAGTTACATTTTAACAAGTGTGTCTTTCTTGATTGAACTTATCTCTCCATTCCTCGTACCGACAACAACCTTAGAGAGAATCTTAGCCCATGCTTTAATGTCACCACTCTAACTGTCGTGCCCACTTATGATAGGAATACCTTACCCCATTTCTTGAGTCTCATACCTGCTGGTGACTCTTTGGACTATCCCCTTATGGTAGTAAGTCAGGACCCATCTTCTTATCATATCCATGACTCCTCCAACATGTCCTCTTTAGTCTTGTCCTCCCCTATTAAGGACCCCCCTCTCCTAGTTGGATGAATTTGATAGATTACACCGCTACCCCTAGGAGACTAACCTCAACCCTAGCTGAAACTCTACATGGAAGTGCCTTAGTATCTAAGGACGTCTTTATTGCTCTCCCTAAACCAATTCCCTTAGATTTGAAAACTTTAAGTCCCCTCATTTTATGTTTAACCCATCGTTATGCTTATCTATGTGTGCTTGCGAGTCTGTGTGTTTGCGTGTTCGTTTCCTGTCAAGTTTGTCTCTGTTTGAAGCTTTGGTGTAAGCCCCAAGTCTTGTCATTCATCATGCACATTGGGTTTGTCGCATCTGCATTCGCATCTCATCTTCAAGAATTGCACAAAGAAATAAATAAAAGAATTCAACAAAGTAATACTCACTATAAGATTGATGCTGATCGTAAGAAGAGGTTTAAAGAATTTGAAATTGAAGATTTTGTTATGGTACGGATTCATCCGGAACGATTTCCCCAAGGAGCCGTTAAAAAGTTACATGCTAGAAGTGCGGACCCCTTTAAGATAATCTTGAAAGCAAACAGTAATGCTTTTGTGTTAGACCTTCATGAAGGCTTTAATATGAATCCTACGTTTAATGTTGAAGATTTAGTAGCTTTCGAGGGACCCGAGTTAACCCTGATATTCCACTTCATAAAAAGCTTTGTGAGAACCCACCTAGTGAGATCCCCAGCCTACCTCCACTCCCCAATTTACCCCATTTATCCATTGCGGAGAAGGTCGAAGCTATACTTGACGATGAAATCATTTCCACGAAGGAACGTGGATGCCAACGGTACTTGGTGCACTGGAAAGGGAAGCCGGCGACAGAGGACACATGGGTGGATCGAGAGGAGCTGCAGAGTTTAGATCCATATCTCCTAGAGATGTACGAGAGCTCTAGAGACTTTTACTCGACGGGGTCAAGCTTTCTCCCACATGGGGAGAATGATGTGGACATCGATCATAGGTTCAAGCATGTGTATCGTCGGAGACAGCGCAGATCGACGGCTACGATTCAGAGTCTTTATTTTTTATTTATTTCATGTTTTATTTAGATGGCATTTTTATTTCCTAGTTTACCCCTATGGGAAGTGTTGTCTTATTGTAGCCCAAAGGGCATTTGAGTACTTTTATTTCCTCATGTTTTAAGACCTATTTATAGGGGTCTCATGCTTTGTAAAAGCTAATGAATATTTGAATGAAAATTGTTTTTGTTTCTATTTCTTCTTCTTGCATGAGAGCTTGAGAAGGGAGAGAGCTCAAGGGGAGCAAATCGCAAGGCCCACCAGTCGTTGGAAGAATCCGCGGCTCGTGGTTAAATTATTCTATCTTCTCATTCGTATTTTCCTCCATCTTCTTCTCCTCCACCACAAGAAAAATCCCTTCACAACCCTTGTTGTTGCCTCCCCCTAGGAAGCCTACCGCCGGCCACCCTGACAGCCCCGGCCGGCCACCTTGCCGGCCACTTTCCCTACTCGTTCTATCCCTCCTTTCCGCAACTTTCAAATTTGAAATTTGAATTTCAAATTTCAAATTCTTTCCTAATTTGAAAATCCTATTTAGGAAAGTGGCTCGGATGAATTTCAATTTCAAATTAAATTAAATTGGAGTCTTTATATTTTATTTCCATGTCATCACCCTTAATTGGAAACCACCTCCCTTTGATTCCCTCCTCTCTCCCTCTTAGCATGCCGCCGACCTCATCCTAGGTGGTGCCCTATTAATGCCACCATTAAGGCATTGATGACACATAATTTGAATCCAATTTCAAATAGTTTTTCCCTCCTAATTCCCTCAAAATCTGAAATTACTCCCTCTCCTCTATTGAAACCGCCGGCCTCCCCCCCCCCTCTTTTTAGCTCCCCATTAATTCCCCAATTAAGGCTTTAATTTCATTTGATTTGAATTCAAATTTCAAGTCAATTCCCTCCCAATTTACTCAAAACTGAAATTTCGATTAATCCCTTCCATTAATCCACCCAAACCTATTTTCCCCTAACCCTAGCCTTCTCCCTCTTGCACCCGCCGGCCCCCACCCTCTCTCCTTGAGATTCCCGCCGGCCTCTTCCCCCCTCGCCCAACTTCTCAAACTACACGTGCTCTCTCTCAACACAACGTTCTTCGTCTCTTCTCGTGAAAGACTCTCCTACGCCAAGCATGCATGGAGGATCCGGAGATCGATAGTGGATTGGTGCTTGATATCTACGGTGACATCCATATCACCCGGTCTCCATTCTTCGACATTGGGTTTGGATCCGATGACATGGTTGAAGACTACTTAAATCGCATTCTTCCCACGCTCATAGACGTCATCGACGGTCAATTCTAAGATTATTCTTGGACCGTCAACGGCAATCCTTCCGCGCCTCCTCCATCACCGTCAACCTTTCCTTGGATCAAGGCCATTGGTGTTGCTACCGTCTTCGTGGCATCATTGAGTTTGCTAAAGACCTTCTCCCGCTAAACCCTACTTGAGTGTGAGTGAGCTAGGTAAGTCGTTGTGAACTTTCTAGGCATTAGCCGTGGGATTCTATTTTACTCCGCATTTGCTTTATTGTGATAATTTCGAGAGCTATCATTAATTGTGCCTAAACAACTAGTTGTAATTTTTTATCATAACATTTTGACAACGGAAAATTTTTGAACCTTAACTTACGATACTCTAATCTTACACTAGTATATTTTGTGATTCTTAATAAATTTCATGTGCAATCCTTGAATGTATCACTTCACGTGCAAATTCTTATTTCATTCATTTAAAGCATTTAGTTCTACATCATTAGTTTGATGCAAATGTAATATTTTAAGATGTCCTTAAAATATTATAAGTGGAAAAATTTTAAATCATCATAGTTTATCTCTTGGTGAAAATGCAATCTTTTTCAAAAATTTATGAGACAGTCCTATGTTTTATTGATTTTTTTTTTAATAAGGATAGTTGACTAATGACCTCTTAAGGTAGTTTAATCCTTTACCTAATCTAAAACCTAAGCATCTCCTTATCTCATTATCACCACTCATCACCAAAGCTTGTTACTTTCATTGCTCTTGATATAATAAGATCTCCCTTTTATGTAGCAGTACATCATTTATGATTGGTGTACTTTTAGAGATAGAATGCGAAACATGCTAATGTGTGAAAATGTTGGAGTAGCTCTAGTGGCAGATAAGATTAGAGAGGGTCTCCTTAAATGGGTTGGTCACATAAAACGCCGGCCTTCTGATGGCTTTGTTAGGAGAGTAGATGTATTAGATTTGACCTATGTTAAGAGAGGTAGAGGTTGACCTAAAAAGATTTGATTAAAAAATATTAGAAATGATATTTTTTATTAGATTTAAATGAGAATTTAACTCTTAACATAACACAATGGAGAAAAAAAAAAGATTAATGTAGCCAACCCCACATCTTGTGATAAGGGCTTGATATTGTTGTTGTTACTGCTGTACTAATAAACCCTTATCTACATCTCGCCATGATTAGGTCTGGTCACAACATGTCTTTTGATATTTTATATTATAAGCTAGGCACAGAAGGAATAAAAGAAAATATTTATAAAATAATTAAGACAAAATGTATGAGATCTAAAGACTTTGATCACAATAATTTATTAACAACAAAAATAGTAAGATCATATTTTGCTATTTTCAAAAATTTGTTAAATGAAAAGCTTAAGGAAGAGACTTTTGAAGAGAGTATGAATAAAACTACGAAGTATATTATTGATTCATCTAAAGAGGTCCAATTGAGTTAGCTCCCAAAAAGATTTGGAGTGTTGTGACAGATATTGAAGTATTTGGTTAACAAATATTTCCAGTAGAATCTTGAAGTCTAAGAGGATGTCAAATGATTGAAGAGGAAGTATGTTGATACTAATATTTAAGAATAGATATTTTGATTAGAGTTATGATAATTATAGGATAATTATATTTATGAGTCATATTTTACAATACAGTAATGTGAGAGGGTAAGCAAGCTCAACTTCAGAAAAATCACACTGATTTCAATATATTTTTTGGTTTTATGCTACGGAGATTGACGATAAAGAAGATTTCTGTGTTTAACAATTAATGAAAATGAAGAGAGAAATGAAAGTACCTTCATTTGATTTTAATCATGAGAAAGTACATGGTCATTTTCATGAGAATTGATTTTGTGCATTTTAAAAAAATATGGGTATAAAAATTAATTTGAAGTAGTTAATAATATGTATTATAACACATTATCTAAAGCTTGAAATAATTGTGAAATTATCAAATAATTGTAAGATTATTTCATTATGGATCAACAATAAGATCTTTTTTTTTTGTATTGGTTGTAGAGATGCTGTTAACGAAAATTCAAAGTGAGATACCCAATTGAACTAAAATAAGTGAAAATTTTAAATAATAGAGAAATTTTTAGAAGATAAAGGCTTAAGATTAATAGAATAATGACCTAATGTATTGTATGCAATTTTCATAGGTATGAAATTAGTAATTATTAGTCAAGATTTCTTGAAGTTCTAGTGATACTTAGGTGTAATATTTTTAAGTATCTTGGATTTATTATAAAGTAGAATGTGGATATATATAATGATATAACTTACAGAGTTAAGAGTAGGTGATTTTATAAAAGATGAAAGCTTAAGGAGTATTACAAAAAAAAAAGAATAATCTGGAAACTTGAAGGAAAAAAAAAAGCTGCAACTGAAAATATTTGTAAGCTAAGACGTAAATACATAGAATAAAAGAAGAGAAGGAATACACAAAAGAGGCTAATACCTTTGTATTTTGTTACCATACTCATTACATTAAGTCGTTTTGATGCAACCAAAATTTATAGGAAGCTAAGATTGCAAATAACTATATGTCTTCCTTTCCTTAAAACAAAAAAACTAACCCAAATATAACAAAACAATATTATTATATCCCACAATAGTTTAAACAAACACAAGCATTCCTTGCAACTTAAAATAAAAGGACATAACCATATGACTTTTCAACTCTTTGAGAAGAAAGATACAAATGGAGTGGAAACTTGTGGAGAGAAGAAATAGATAAGAAGTCCGAGACGAAGTTATAGAGATGAGAAGAGAAGGGGTACATAGCTCGTGAGCTATCAAAGAAAAAACCCTCAGGTTTTTTTTCCAAAAATAATCACATAACTCTCCCTTAAAATTGCCCAAAACTACCCTTTAAATAGGAAAGAAGCAGCCCAAAGGACACCCAAACAGCCGCTCAAACAACCAACCAAAAAATGAAAAAAATGTATCATTTAAGGCTCCTAGAAACTGAACCAGCACAACCAGGAACCGGGACAAAAACATGAACCGAGGGACCCAGGCAGAGGAACCGAACAGCCAAGCAGGGAGCAAGAACTGAACAACCCAAAGCAAGGGGAACCGGGACAGTAGGGAGCAGGAATCGAATAGCCCAAAGCACAAAGGGGAACAGGGGGGCTTGTTTACATCAATTCTCCCCTAGTGGAGAAATCTCATCTCCTGATGAGTTTGTTTCAAATTATGAAGATCTGACATTTCTGATTCCTGAATTAGTATGTCATACTTTCGTTTGATGATTTCCTTTTCTCGTTCAAATTCAGATAGGAGTTGAAGCTTCTTAGAATCGTATCTCTTGGCACATAATTGCAGTTGTTTTTGAATCTTGAGAAGCTCGATCTGTAGAGGATTAGACGAACATGCATGAGGTGTTTTTGTTGTTGGAAATTTGTCCTATGGAATCCAAAGCGAAATTGGCTGACTTTCTTGACTACCTTCAACTTGTTATTTATCCATTTTTTTAAGAGAAAGCAAGACTCAAGACAACCTAAAGCTCTGATACCAAAATGATGCAACCAAAATTTATAGGAAGCTAAGGTTGCAAATAACTATACGTCTTCTTTTCCTTAAAAAAAAAACTAACACAAATATAACTGTTGAAATCCAGCCGTTCCCAGTGCAGAAGATCCGATGGACACAAAGATCAATCCGTGGGATGCTCTCATGGATCACGCCATAATAAAGGAACGAATTTAGGAAAGATTTTATTAGAAATTTTATCTATTTTATTATTTCCTCGTTAGGTTATCTTGTATAGATCTATAAATAGGGAAGATTGTAATGAATAAAGCAAGCTTTTCCCTCTCAAATTCTCCGTTTTAACATGGCATCAGAGCCAACGGCCTTAATTGCTGTCGAAGAACGATCCTAAATCGTCGGAGTAGGAAGAGAAAAGAGGAAGCTCGGAGCATCCGAGACACTGTCGACCCGTGTACGCCGGGACGGGACGAGACGGAGCTGAAGAACCAATCGGAACTTCCGATCCGAGAGGAAGGCCAAAGTCGTCGAAGGTAGAAAGCCGAACAGCCACGAACGTGACTCTCGCGGAAAGCCGAGCGGCCCTCCTTGCGCCGAGGCTCAGCCACCCTTCTCTGGTCTTCCTGTCTCGATCGGATACGACGGAAGAGGCCGTGCGGAAGACGACGCTGCAGGCAAAGTATTGTGGTTGAATCATTCAGGCGGAACTAGGCTCCCGCGTGCGAGTCTTCTGATCTGCAGAAGATCTCCCGTACATGCGCAGGGGGAAGCCTCTACTGTTGGCGGTGTCTGGCTTCGGCAAAACTCCATTTTAGCCGTTGTTGGCAAAGCTCCGTCTACGGAAGGTGCGACCGTGAAGCCGAACGGGACTTCTTTGGAGACGACCCCATGCCCTAGTCCTGATCCGAGTTTTTTAAAGGGCTCGGCTGGTTTGGTTTAGTAAACTAGAGAAAAGAAGAAAGAAAAAAAAATCTTTATCTTTTGACCTTTATTGTCGAACGAAAAAAAAAAATCTCTAGGAAGCCTTAATTGCGTTCCAATGTCAGAAATTAACTCCTCTCAAAGCGTTGATCAAACTGAGGAATCGATGGTGCACCAAGGACGAGGTGACCTTCAAAGCATGCAACATTCCTATCGTCTAAATGGGAAGAACTACCTAAAGTGATCTCAATTTGTAAAGACCTGCTTGAAGGGGAAAGGGAAATACATCACCTCCTTGGAGGAGGACCAAAAGAAGGATATCCTAAATTTGGGGCATGGGATGAAGTAGACTCCATGATTATGTCATGGTTGTGGAATTCCATGACTCCAGTGATTAGTGATACATTTATGTTTCTTTCGACTGCAAAGGACATATGGGATGCGGCCAGACAAACCTTCTCCAAAGCTCGTGATGCGGCTCAAATCTTTGAAGTTAATGTCGAAGTTGGAAGCACGAAGCAGAGGAATAAGACCGTGACAGAGTATGCCACAATTCTACAAAATCTGTGGCAAGAACTTGATAACTATAGGTGCATAGAAACCAGATGTCTGGAAGATGCTGCGATCATAAAGAACTTTATTGAAAAAGATAGAGTTTATGATTTTCTTGCAGGACTAAATGCAGAATTTGACCAAGTTAGGGTTCAAATTCTTGGCAAGGAGGAGACGCAATCACTCAATGAAACCATTTCCCTCATCCGCGCAGAAGAAAGCCAACGAGGAGTGATGTTAGAACCGAAGGCAGTTGAAAGCTCAACAATGGTGATGAACAAAGAGTCGTCATGGAAGGAGAAGGGTAAAGATTCTTCAAAGTTCAAAGATAAGGACTCACTTTGGTGTAGCTATTGCAAAAAGTCAAGACACACAAAGGAAACGTGTTGGAAAATACATGGAAAACCCCCTAGCAATGAGTGGAATCAAAAGGGTGAAACAAGGAGCGCATCACATGCCAATAACACTACAAGTAAGCCAGAAGCACAGTCCAGCCTTGGAGAATTCAATAAAGAAGATATTAAATTATTGATAAATTAAAACGACTCCTGGTATCTCTTGAAAAACCAAATGCTTCTTCTTCACTTGCACTCTCAGGTAAGACTCCAATTTCTTTTAGTTTAAGTGCTTCCAGAAATCATCTAAAGGAATTATAGATAATTGATTCAGGAGCCACAGATCACATGACTCACTCACCTACCCACCTCATAAATTATACTCCTTACCCAAACAACAAGAAAATCATCACTGCTGATGGTTCTCTTATCACGGTAGCTGGCCAAGGAGACATCATATTATCTCTCTTACTCACCCTGAAAAATGTCCTCCACGTACCATAATTATCCACAAATCTAATATCAATACAAAAACTTACCAATGATCATAATTGCCAAGCATTATTTAACCCTACTTATTGCTTATTTCAGGACTAGAGATCGGGGAAGAAGATTGGACTTGCTAAGGAGAAAGCATGATTGTACTACCTGGAAGAACCAAACAAATCTAAAAATAATTGTTCTATGTTATCCCTAGTTGATAGGAATTCCACCATTTGGCTTCATCATTATAGACTAGGACATCCATCTTTTGATGTCCTAAGACATATGTATCCACAACTTTTTCAGAAAATAGAAAATAAAAATTTTCATTGTGAAACCTGTGACTTGACCAAGCATAAAAGAACCTCATTCCCAAACAAAAGTGAGAGATGTGACACTCCTTTCTACCTTATTCATAGTGATATATAGGGACCCTCAAAAATCCCCAATATCTCGGGGGCACGCTGGTTTGTGTCTTTTATTGAGGATTACACTAGTCTCATGGATCTATCTCCTTAAAAATAAATATGATGTTAGTACCATTCTTCCTATCTTTCATTCCATGATCCAAAATCAATTCGGGGTAAAAATACGGAGATTCCGCTACTATAATGCCAAAGATTATTTCAACCAAACCCTTTCCTCCTATTTCCAGAGTGAATGGATCATCCATGAGTCCTCATGCGTTCACACCCCACAACAAAATGGGGTTGCAGAGAGGAAAAATGGCCACCTTCTAGCTACCACCCGAGCTTTCCTATTTCACTACAATACACCCAAATCCTATTGGGGAAAAGCTCTTTTAACTGCAGCTTATCTCATAAACTGATTACGTTCAACCGCCTTAGGCCTCAAAACTCCAATGGAAATATTGTCCTCTTTTTACCCAAAGTTTCGAACCCATCATAATCTTGCACCCAAAATCTTTGGATGCACTGCCTATGTTCATATTCATAGTCAGGAGCGAGGAAAATTAGATTCAAGAGCACTCAAATGCATCTTTGTTGGATATTCAGCTACCCAAAAAGGTTATAAGTGTTATCATCCACCCATAAGAAAAACCTTTGTCTCTGTTGATGTTACCTTTGATGAGCAAAATTCTTATTTTTCAAAAACTCATCTTCAGTGGGAGACTAAACTTGAGGAAGATGAGGAAAATGAACTAACACCTCTTGACCTTCCTCCACCACCTCAAAACAATCCACCTGAAACCCAAGATAGGGAAACAAATGACAAAACTATCATTAGATTTGGAAAGGTTTACTATAGACGTACAAGCTCAAGCTATGCTCCAAAGCAGATCCAAGAATCTGAACCATCTCCTGGAATAAGGTAAGCTCACCACCTCCCTTATACCCTATAAACAACTCTATATCCTTCAACAACTTCTCATCGTCACACAAAAATTTTCTTGCTACATTAGAAGATATCCATATTCCTAAAGATGTTTTTGAGGCTTTATCAGATAAAAATTGGAGAAATGCCATGAATGATGAAATGCAGGCCCTGAAGAAGAACAAAACATGGGAGATCGTCAATCTACCAATAGGGAAAAATCGGTCGGCTGCAAATGGGTGTTCTTAGTAAAATACAAAGCTGATGGCACACTAGAGAGATATAAGGCAAGATTGGTGGCAAAATGGTTCACTCAAACATACGGCATTGACTACCAAGAAACGTTTGCACCTGTAGCCAAAATGAATAATGTTCGAATACTACTCTCACTAGCAGCCAAGTACCACTGGCATCTGGAACAATTGGATGTGAAAAATGCATTCCTACACGGGGATTTAGAAGAAGAGATATTTATGGAAATACCACCGGGGTTTAAAGAAAAATCTGAAGGTAACAAGGTGTGCAAATTAAAAAAGGCTCTATATGGGCTCAAACAATCACCACGGGCTTGGTTCGGAAGGTTCTCTAAATTAATGCTCATTAATGGGTATCAACAGAGTCAAGGGGATCATACATTATTCTTCAAACACTCAGACTCATGGGGAGTCACAATATTATTAGTGTATGTTGATGATATTATTTTAACTGGAGATAATGAAGAAGAGAAAGTCAGTTTAAGAAAAAGTCTTACTAAGGAATTTGACATTAAAGAACTTGGTAGACTAAAATACTTTCTCGGAATTGAAGTAGCTTACTCCAGTAAAGGAATCTTCATCTCACAACAGAAGTATATCAAAGATCTTCTCAAAGAAATATGTAAACTAGCGTGTAAACCAGCACCGACACCAGTAGAACCTAATCTTAAACTGGGGGAAGCTAGAGAAGATCCAGATGTAGATAAAGGGGCCTACCAGAGACTTGTAGGGAAATTGATCTACCTCTCCCACACTAGACCAGACATAGCATTTGCTGTAAGCATGGTCAGTCAGTTTATGCAGAATCCAAAACAGATTCACATGCAAGCGGTAGACAGGATATTGCACTACCTTAAAGGAAGACCGGGAAAAGGGATTCTCTTTAAGAGAAATTGTGGAATAACCCTAGAAGTATATACCGATGCTGACTACGCAGGATCACCAGTTGATAGAAGATCTACCTCTGGTATTGCACATTTCTTGGAGGTAACTTAGTTACATGGAGGAGCAAGAAACAGAATGTGGTGGCAAGATCCAGTGCTGAAGCAGAATATCGAGCAATGGCTTTGGGAATATGTGAGCTACTATGGATCAAAATAATCCTAGAAGACTTAAAGGTTAAGTGGGATGAGCCCATGAAGCTACATTGTGACAACAAATCAGCAATCAGCATAGCCCACAATCCAGTCCAGCACGACAGGATCAAGCACATAGAAGTGGACAGACATTTTATTAAAGAAAAACTAGACAGTGGTCTAGTAAGTGTCGACCATGTATCATCAAAGGACCAACTTGTAGATATCCTTACTAAATGATTGGATAGTTCTGCCTTTCTCAGAATGATTGACAAGCTGTGGATGATAGATCCATATCTCCCAGCTTGAGGGGGAGTGTTGAAATCCAGCCGTTCCCAGTGCAGAAGATCCGACGGACACAAAGATCAATCCGTGGGATGCTCTCATGGATCACGCCATAATAAAGGAACGAATTTAGGAAAGATTTTATTAGAAATTTTATGTATTTTATTATTTTCTCATTAGGTTATCTTGTATAGATCTATAAATAGGGAAGATTGTAATGAATAAAGCAAGCTTTTCCCTCTCAAATTCTCCGTTTTAACAATAACAAAACGATATTATGATATCCCACAATAGTTTAAACAAACACAAGCATTCCTTACAACTTAAATTAAAAGGAAATAACCATACAACTTTTCAACGCTTTGAAAAAAAAGATATAAATGGGGTGGAAACTTGCGGAGAGAAGAAATAGATAAGAAGCACGAGACAAAGTTATAGAGAGGAGAAGAGAAGGGATACATAGCTCGCAAGCTATCAAAGAAAAAATCCTCAGGTTTTCTTTCCAAAAATAATCACATAACTCTCCCTAAAAACTGCCCAAAACTCCCCTTTAAATAGGAAAGAAGCAACCCAAAGGACACCCAAACAATTGCCCAAACAGCTAACCAAAAACAGGAAAAAAGGTATCATTTAAGGCTCCCAGAAACCGAACCACCACAACCAGGAACCTGGACAAAAACATGAACTGAGGGACCCAGGCAGAGGAACCGAACAACCAAGCAGGGAGCAGGAACCGAATAACCCAAAGCAAAGGGAACCGGGATAGCAGCGAGCAAGAACTGAACATCCCAAAGCAAAGGGGAACCCGGGGGGGGGGGGGGGCTTGTTTACATCACGTTTTTATATAAGAAGTTTTATAGGAGATGGTTACATTTTTTCATATTTGGTTTGAATTAAACAATTGAGATTTCCTTGATGGAAAAGGCAAGACTGCTGCTGCATCTTTTTTGTGATTTCGAATTAGGAATTTAACGATCCCTTATCACCTTCTTGTTAGCTGATGGTCTGTTTTGGATGGTTAGCTTGTCACATAGATGTTGAAACTGATGGTGGACAAGGGTTTGGTAAATATACCAGTGATTTGATTTTGCAGAGTGATTTAATGAACCATATTTGTTTGAGATTTGATGCAATCTTGTATAAAATGTTGGCCATTTTTTGTGTGCTTGGTTCGAACATGAAAGATAGGGTTTCTTGCCAAGTTGATTGCTGATTTGTTGTTACAATAGAAGTTTGTATGAGATAAAATGGGAATGCCAAGCTCAAGCAATAGTTGCCTAATCCAAATAATGTGTGTAGCTGTGGTTGTTAGTGCTCTATATTCTGCTTCAGAGGAAGAGCGAGCAATTATAGTTTGTGTCTTTGCACACCATGAGATGAGAGTGGCCAAGGAAGGCATAGTAGTGAGAAGTGGACTTGCTTTAGTTACTTGTATGCTTGAAGATTGAGTGGGGTGTGGTATATAGGTAAGCCATGATTGAGTGTGCCTTGAGGGTAGCAGAGGATGCCTTTGAGGAGATGAAATATTGATTGAAAGTTTGATATATGTAATGGCATGCACAATTGACTGCATAGGCTAAATCGGTATTAATGATCGTAAGATGTTGAAGGGAGCCTACAAGGTGTTGGTATAGCTCGGGATGAGACTGTGGTATTGGGAATCAGCTGTGAGTGGCTGTTTCAATAGGAGTGGAGTTTGTGTGGATTTGCAGCTAAGCACGCATGCATGGTGAAGGATTTGAATGGCATGCTGGGATTGGTTTAAGCAGATTCAATGAGAGGAGGCTGGGCTTGAAGACCGAGACCCAAGATACATCTAAGAGTGTTAATATAAAAATTTTGTTGGATTTGGTGTGTGATGGTTGTAATAGCTTATTGGTAATTGCCAGTAAAGTGAATATTGTCGACATAAATTAAGAAATAAAGGTAACTGACACGGATAACTTCTATTTACAAAATATTTAGTTAAATTTTTAATGACGAACTATTACCCAAAACAGAGGAAAAAACTAATAACTAGAAACAGATTAAAGATGAAACGAAAACCTCCAAGACTAGAGATAATTAACTTGATTCACGGAAATCTAATTGTATGCTGCTAAGACTCGGAACCTGAACTTAGCCTAGGTTTCCCTGTTTAGGCTGGAAGTTCTTTGGCTGGCTGGGAATACCATCCAATCACCTTTTATAGATGGTTTCCTGGGGCACGACAGCTGCTGTATGGTTTTGTTTTTTTGAATTGATGGCTGTTTACCTCTAATTTTACTTCTTGAAAAGATTTGGTAGATCACTTATTCAAAAAAACATAAAAAAATTAAGAAGCTAAAAGGCAACAACAGAGAACCTGATAGGGACTCTTGATTCAAGGTAGACTTGAAAACTTCTTAGAATTTAGGTTTATTGAATTGTTGAAAATAGTTGCATCTTGCATACATTTTCTTGCATCACCCGTAGAGTACTTTTAAACAAGAAACTTCTTTGTTTTGCTGTTTGAAGGCCTTCCAAGGACTGCTAGATATTTTCCGCAGTTCTATCATTTGAAAAGGACAAAAAGCCTACCTCTAGTTCCTGTGAGGAAGAGGTTTCTGGCCGATTACGGAAAAAGATAAATTTCCAATTGCTGGAAGGTTGATGATTACGCCAGCAAGGTAAAGGAGAAAGGCTAGGACTCTAGACAATCAATATTGGCAAGATCTTAGACTCCACTATGTGATGTAGAACGAAAATGAACTTTGCTAGGGAGAGGGATCTGAAATAGTTTTCATCAAAATCAGAAATTTTGTCTAGAGCAGTTATGAGATGATTTCTTCCGTTAATGGGATGAGCTGCCAACGGGAAGAAATTAATAGGGAGAGGAGGTGGGGGCGGGTAGAGAGAAACGGGACTTGAAGAGAATTAACTCCTAAATTCACTCACAGAAAATTCCCATCCACGTCAAATTCTGGCAGCAATTTGGAGTGCAAGAAATTTATGAAACAGCTCAATTTTGGAAGGATTGGGGAGAAGTAAAACAAGCAAAACAATTAAGGAGGAGGTGGCTGAGTTATGGCTAGACTTTTGGAATTAATTCCAATTCAGGAGACTGAATTAAGTGGCTAGAAGTTGACGTGACCACTTGGAGAATTTGCTCAGAAATCGTATGGATGATTGGAGGAATAGGAATTTATTTCCTAAACCTGCAATCAGATTTTAGGAAATAACTTAAGAGGGGGGCTTAAGGAAATATCGACCTAGGCAGATGGAGTTTAATTCCTGAAATTAATTTCCTTAGATTAGGGAATTAATTAGTATAGCAAGGCAAGGAGATCCGAAACAGTTCAGATTTATTATTCAGCTATTTGTTTCCAAAAAAAAAAAAACTGAAATCCCAAGAAAGGGACTTGAGGGAATTCGGCCAACAACAGCAGTTTTTTTTTTTTTTTTGGAAATCTGTCCAATGGAAAATAACTGCACTTAATTGATAGATTTCAAAATCACTTTAATAATAGGGAGGAGGCCGGCTGAATTAAAGGTAGATGGAAGGATGTAATGAGAGCATTTAAGGCTTCTTAAATTTGAATTTAAAATTCAAATGAATTTAGAATTCAAATGAATTTAAATTAAGGACTTAATGGAATTTGCTTAATGTTAGGGAATTAAGGCAAGAACCAATTAAATCCCTTTTGAATTTGAAATTCAAATCGGATTTAAAAAAATGGAAACTTCCCAAAAATAGCTTTCATAAATTAGGAAAGATTTCGAATTTCAAAATACATGATTTTGAATTTGAAATCAGCCCAAAATATGAACACCCAAATTGGGCAAGGATTTCAATGGGGAGAATGAGGTGAAAGGTGGCCGGCGGCTAGAGCTTGGGCCGGCGGTATGAGGGGTTGGGTGGAGTGTCGGCCGTGGGTTGAGGAGGTGGAGCTAGGGGGAATACTTGGGTGGATGAAGAGGGGAGGAAGAAAGATGGAGATAAATAACGAACTCACAAAGAGATCGTAAGAACCGCGAATCTCGGACTCTTCCAAAGATTGACGGGTATTGCAAGTTACCCTTCTCGTGCTTCTCCTCTCATGAACTCACTAAGAGATCACATGAACTCACTAAGAGATCAGCAATAACATAAAACTTTTCATTATCAATAACCATCCATTACAATAGGTAAGGCCCTTATTTATAGGCCCCAATATGAGAAAATTCGAAATTACAAAATTGCCCCTTGGGCCATAACACTCAAACAAACTATCCTAGGGGTAAAACAAGAAATACATTAATTTAGAACTAAAATTCAGAAAAATAAATCATAATAGAAGGTTTAAATGATAGCCGTCGATTTGCGACGCCTCCTGTGATAGATGCGTCAAATCTTCGTACCGATGTCCGCATCACTATGGCTTCTTGTTCTCACCAGCCTTCACTTTAGGCTAGATTTCCCCTTACCTTAGAGGCCACAGTGGGGTAGATTTTAAATAAATCTTCTAAATTATCAATCCAATTCGAAAATTCTCTAGCATTATATTCATATCACATGTAGGAATATGATTATGAACATCATAATAGTTGCATCATTATTATCTAAACTCTTAATTTACCCACTTTAAATTGTATCATGTTAGTATTTTATTGTTTGACATAGTTATTATGTTGTACTTCTTGTTGATGCGATGATACAACCTTAAGCTTTAATACTAAATATGCTGCTATGGTCAAGTAGTTTCAAATAAAATCTTAAGTTACCTGATTTTATCATGTTATTATTTTGTTGATTAGCATAGTTATTATGTTCTACTTCTTTTTGACATGATATGACTTTAAGCTTTCATACTAAATATGATGTTGGAGGTCAAGGCTTTTCTAATAAAAAAATTAGGATGAGATTCACAAAATCATGCACTGAAGTTTAAATTCATAGTTGGCAAACCTCTAATTTAGACAAAAATTGTCTCTTGATGAAGATCATGAAACACGGAAACTTTTCCCCTAGTGATGATTTTGATGATGGTCCAAATAGAAATTTAGCAAAGAAATTCAAGATCATGGAAAACTACATGATGTTCGCAAACCACAATGCAATTAGAAATTTAGATTATATGAGCTTTGACTTAATCTAATCACACGGACAAACTATTACTGAATAATGAAATAGAAAGATATCAATGAAATAAATCACTGAAGTATTAATTCAAGCCTTACATCTATACAAGTTGATGACTTGTCCCATAATTTAACAGCACTACTTGCATCACACCAAAAAGATTTGCATCCATCTAGCTCTTATTCACCAAAAGGAAACATAGTACGAAAAAAAATTATTGCAAATTGAATTTTCATGTCTCAAGCCTTCCATTATAGAATATATTCTCCAAATAACAAAAAAATTGAATTAATTTTGCAACCATGATCCCAAACAAATGTTATCTAGAACTCATAGGACTTTGCAGCCAACCACTCAAAAAGTTACAACAGTACATGCAACATATGATTCGAATTGAGTAGCCACAAAAGTGTAGTTAGACGAGTTACACTAACCAGAAATAATGCTTCTGCGACTAGAACCCAATCAGTCTGTCACTGTTAGCAAGGAAAAAAAATCGAGGCCCATTTAAGAAACAAACAACAGCTTGGCATAACTACCAACTAATGACCAAATAGCTGAGACTGCAAATGAACCGAACCAAGCTGAGCTTCACCCTGTTCGAGTTCAAGTTTGTTTGTCAAAATAGTGCTCAAGCTTGGTTTGAGGCTCGTCGAGCTTTTTGAACAGCCGTTTGAGCTCGAGCTCGTTTAAAACTCCTATATTCGAGTTTAACTTGTGTTTGGTTTGAGCTCGTTTAACTTCAAGCTTATCAAGCCTCTTATAGAGCGACTCGACTAGCCGACCAACGCAAAATAAATTCTTTATTAAAATCAAGTCGAGCAACATGTTAACGACCCGCCCAGATAACAAGCCCGCCAGCCCTGTCCGTCCGCTGTCCAGCAAAATAAATTCTTTATTAAAATCAAGTCGAGCAACATGTTAACGACCCGCCCATAAAACAAGCCCGCCAGCCCTGTCCGTCCGCTGTCCAGCAAATGGTCTCCACATGCATTTGTTTTTATATAGCAAAACAACTTCTCACCAGGCAGTGTGGGACTAAACCCTCACGGTTTATTTTTGTTGAGTGTTGATGCAGTGGAAGAGAGAGAGTGGGCGGGCAGGAGAATGAAACTTTAGATATAGAGAGAGAGGGAGGGCGGGAATAGAGAGAGAGGTTATTTTTTAAAAATATTTGTTAAATAACATGAGATTTAATTATCTTATTAGTCAAATAAGATATAATATTTATTTTTAATTAAATATGACATAATGAGCTTCTTTATCGAGCTTCTTAACGAGCATGTTCACGAGCTCTAAACGAGATTGTTCATGAACATAAACGAGCCGAATGCGAAGTTGTTCAAACTTGTTTATTTATCTATCGAGTATCTATCAATAGTGTTCAAACTTGTTTGTTTAACTTATCAAACGAACATAAACGAGCTCTTATCGAGCCGAGCCACGAGTAGCTCATTGAACGCTCGGTTCATTTGCAGCCCTGCAAATAGAGAACCAACGTTGGACCACTAGCTGAACCCAACCAAACTAGCTCGTAAATAGGATCCAAATCTTGGGCCAGGTCAGAAGAATAGAAAACACAACCCTTTCAGGAATCATCATATGCATAATTAAACTAAAATTAAAATTCAATTTTATGACAATCATATAAACAAGTATTATTTTATCAACTAAGATAATTAAGACTCGGAATGCCAATTTGCATTTGATCTCTGTATGTTAGATGTTAATCTATTTAATTAATTTTAAAATTTATTAACTAGTGGAAGGAAATGCTAAATTGTTGCTCCTTCAGAGGACCAATTGTATGTAAAGGTTTTTTTTTTTTTTTGCACGATAGGAATCTTTAGTTGAAAGAAGTGCCAATTGATAAGTCTTGCTCCGCGTCTAACATTTGTTGTTTTTCTTTTTTTTTTTATTCTTTCAATTGGGTCAAGTCATTAAGATACAAGAGTGGTGTACTTTGTGATTTTTATATGCATCAATTTGGGTTATAAAGCAACTGAATTGGACCATTTCTCATATCCTTCTAACCCAATTTTTATTTAGATCTTAATTTCTATTTTTTATTTAATTTATTATATTAGGCTCAAATATCTTCTTTTTGATAGTTTCAAGTTTGAATTTAAATTATTAGGATAGTTTTGACTTCATTGTAGATAAGATTAGATTTTAAATTTTAAATTTAGGCTTTTCCCTTGTGACCCTATTTCTATAAATAGGGATCCACAATGAACAGTTGGATTACTAATTTTTTTATTGATTGAATGAAATTATTTATAGTCAATTGAGTGCTTCTTAAATTTAAGTTGTGTATGCATATCATTCTAAATGTTTTGTGGAGTTTCTTCTTCTCTCTGCATTAAATTTTGGTATTAGTGCCTTGAATTCAAGTATTGCTTACAAGCTTTGTTTTAGCCAAAATATTGAGCTAAATTTCCTCCCATGTGCATGCTGCTTTCGATTTCACTTGATCATTGCTTTTTTGCCGTACTTCATCTGATGCGGACATCCAACCGTCCATGCCAATCCAAGGAGGAGCTGAAGATCGACGACCAAGATCACTTTGTTTTATTTTCATTTATTAAGTGTATTTTAATTTAGTTTCGCAATTTCCCTTTTTACCCTCTTGTCTTATGTAAGCCCAAGGGGAAAATGTGTCTTTTAATTTCTCTTGAGACCTATATATAGAGGCTCATTCTCTTGTGTTAGGATGATGATTATGATAAATGAAAATTTCTACTTTTGATCTCTTTGTGAGTTCATATTTTCTTGATCTCTTGGTGAGTTCAACTCTCCTAGATCTATGTGTGAGTTCTATGGAAAGCCCAAGGTGAGGCAAAAGCAATACCCGTCAATCTTTGGAAGAGTCCGAGGTTTGCGGTTCTTACGATCTCTTTGTGAGTTCGTTAGTTATCTCTATCTTTCTTTGTTTTTGTTTTTGTTCCCTCTTTTGTTCCTAGCCATTGTCTTTCTTCCTCCTCCCCTCTTAGCCCCTCGGCCAAGCTCCATACCGAGCACTCATACCGCCCGCCCAATCTTTAGCCGCCGGCCACCATCCACCACCTCATCCCCATGGAAATCCTTGCCTAATTTGGATGTTCATATTTTGGGTTGATTTCAAATTCAAAATCATGTTTTTTGAAATTCGAAATCTTTCCTAATTTATGAAAGCTATTTTTTTTGGGAAGTTTCCGATTTGAATTTCAAATTCAAATGGGATTTAATTGGTTCTTTCCTTAATTCCCTAACATTAAGCAAATTCCATTAAGTCCTTAATTTAAATTCATTTGAATTCTAAATTCATTTGAATTTTAAATTCAAATTTAAGAAGCCTTAAATGCTCTCATTACATCCTTCCATCTCCCCTTAATTCAACCGGCCTCCTCTCCCTCATTAAATTGTGTTTGAAATCTCCCCATAACTGCAGTTTATACCTTTGGAAATATTTACAAAAAAAAAAAAAAACTGTTTCAATCCTTTTCAGCCTTAGCCGAATTTCCTCAGCATTAACTCCAGTTCTTTCCCCCTCCACCTTGGCAGTAATTAACAGTTATTTCCTTTTACCGCCACTTTGCTCATAGCCGAATTTTTCAACTCTATTTCCCAAATCAATTCCCTGATTTTGGAAACAGAAATTCATCAGTTTTTCCTTCTTTTCCCCACCGTTTCCCTCCTCTTAATTGTTCCGGATTGCTTCCCAAGTCAAGAACCTGGGATTGGAGTTTTCCCTCAGCTTTTCTCTTCCTTCACCAAGACGTGAAACACTTGCTGCTAAGACGTTCCTCCCCACACCGAGAATTGGATTCCACTCAGATTTCTGTGAGAAAAGAAAAAAAAATGACATAAAATCTGAAGCATTTCAGATTCCCTTATGGAATTATTCAGCTTTTGTGGAAGGAATTTGGAGTTAATTTTCCTCTCCCTAGCAGAAATTGAATTTCTCTCAGGATTGGGAACTGTGCCGTTCCTCTGCTTCTTGATTGCTGATATTCCTCTCCGAGTTTGGGTGAAAAATCTGAACTGTGTCGGAATTCCGAAAAGGAGTTCTCTCAGATTTTTGGGAGGTTTTGGGACAAGAAAATTTCTCAGAATATTTTTTGGTGAAATCTGAACTTGCTCTCAGATTTTGGAGAAGAGACCCATTCATTAGCAATCCAGCATTTTCGTTTTACATCATCATCACTGTTAGAGAGCCTTAGTCCCACTTGTTTTGTATATGCATGTCATTCGCTCGCTTTGTATCCCACATAGCTTCACTACTTTGTGAATGTACGTATTTTGTGTCAGCTTATGTTATTACCTATTAAAGCTGATTAGATATTAGCCTTCAAATCATATTAAATATTCTTATTACCTAATTGGAAAGAACTATTTGACGAGCATGCTTAAGCCTTGCTACTCACTGCTCATATTAATTAATCTTTAACTACACTAAATTCTTATTGTTAAACCCAACTTTCATCTCAAAGCTATTAAGAGTTGTAGAGTTGGGAAAAAAGATTTTTTCTTAGCTGAACACATAAGAATATTGTACCTATTAAATATTCATGGTTGATTATTAATTGTGAAAATCATATTTCTAACATGTAATTTTCATGAAAAGTGTTTTACCTTATTTATAATTTTTTTCAATATACAAAAGCAATAAGATGTCAACTGGTCTTAAATGTGATGACGTCACCTAATGCAAAATAGAGCATTTGTTGAGACTGCTCATTCTAATAGGAGCATTGAGTCTCTATCAAAAGCTAGCAAAGTGGAGAGTCGAGTGTTTGTTGAGACCACCCATGCAAATAGGAGCGCTGTCAAAGGCAATAACTAGATACAAAGACGTCACCTAGAGTCATCATCGTCTTTGTTTGTTGTCATAATGGTTGCCTAAAGTTAATACCATCTTGAAGCCATTCCCATCGTGTTTAAAAACCCTCTACATGCCTTACATCTCAAAGCCTCCGAAGCCCTAACAAAGTTTAAGAAAAAGAAAATAAAACTAATAAAAAAATTTTAAATAATATTTATATTAATTTTAAGTGATAAATTAGAGGGAAAAAAAGTACAACAGACTAAGGGGCAATGGGTTGTGCTAGGGGTGTTAATATTGGACACAACCTAAAAACCCGACTCGAACCCGACACGGAAAGTTCGGGTTCGGGTCAACTCGAGCCCGAACAGCGTTGGGTTCGGGTTAGAGATTTCAACCCACTTGCAAAAACGGGTCGAGTTCAGGTTGACTCAAAAACCCAAAATCAACCCGGTTTGACCCAGACTGACCGTTTCCTGCTCTTTGTCCGTCCCGTCGCGTTAGTCTCATTTTGCCCGCCATCCGCATCAAGCAGTCACATCCACCAGGCATCAGATCAACCACTCAACCAGCCATCGCGTCTGCCAGGCGCTAGCAGTTGCTTCTTGCCTGGGTCTTACGCCGCTGTCTGCCTTCCTCGTTGGTCCACAATGCTTCAATACCGTTGGGCTCGCTGTCGCTGGGCTCACATCGCTGTCGTCGTTCTCGCGTCGCTACCTCGCTATCTTCACGCACTTCTTTAGCCAAATCTAGTAATTCCATGTCGGGTCGGGTTGACCCAAACTCGAAGTGGGTCAGGTTCGGGTCCCAAAAACTGACCCGTTTGCAAAAATGGGTCGTGTTCGGGTTAACCTGAATAGAGCCAGGTCAGTTCAGGGTTCGACCCAAATACGACTCGTGACCCGAAATTGGCAACCCTAGGTTGTGCGCAATTGCTCACCTATAGTACAAATGGTGTACACTGTTTTAATATATTGCGCCTTGCTATTAAAATACCATAGTGGTGCACCTTGCCACTTTACGGGGACTAATGTGTGTTATTGACATGTATGTTCTCACTCATGTGTCTTGTTCGCATCTACACACAGAAACCACAACTCCTGCACGTACAAATAAATCTTACATGCATGTGAACTGCCTCTACCATTGTGTTGGTGTTGCTTCCTGCAAGCCTCCGCATCATGTATTGCCCTCGCCTTTGGCCATCCTTCGCAACTACATATATAACATACACAATGTTGCATATTCGAATACATTGTTGCAACCCTTGCAAACACAACATTCTTTTAGATTGATCTTGATTATCTTTGTTCTAGATACCAATCTCAATTCTTCTCTTTGGTATTCATGCTGATCTATAGAAAAGTCTACGGTTATATTCGGACTATTGGTTGGTTCTATTTTTTCTTCTACATTTAATATTTTTAGCAGCCATTCGCCATTACTGCCTCTAGCATGTGATAAAACATATTTGGCTTCCAAATTAATTTATTTCATCAATGACTGTCTGCAAATAATCAAAAGGCAAATCATCATGATCTTGGTAGAAATGTTTTTGTAAATCTCTTTCATGGCTTATTAAGTGTATAATGATTACTATAATGAATACTTAAAGTGTTGTCTTCATCAATGACATAGTTATGATAATTACTCATATTACATACGCATGCACTCATTTCATTAGAGTTCCTACAATCGATCTTGATATTCATCTAAGCTCATGATCATTATTCTTCTTATAAAATTAAGGGAACCATGACTTTCAATTTTGGTAAGTTAATATTATGTTTTATCACATTCCATTGAAATTTTCAACAAAGCATGGAAGTCATTCTATCTAAGATGTTTACAATCTTGGAAACACTCAATGGATTTAAGGAAGAATTTCAAGAACGAATATATTCTATAAAGTTTGTATGCAGTACAAGACGAAGTCTTGATAACATGTGAGTATGTTGACATTGATGATAAGAATGATCGGTCAATAGTTGAATTTGTTCTAGCACCTGAACTAGATAGTTTGCTTGTGGTGACCTTTATGATGATGTTTCATATAAAGATCTTTATGATGATGCTTATCTTTTGGCTGATGATTTGGACAATTATGTGTTATCAATACCTAAATTTACTACTATGTCTGGGGCTGATTTCAAGCTATGATTGGAGGTTAAAACTGTCTTGTGCCAAGGGCCTATGCCTTACTATAGTATTAATAACAAAATGTTTGGATTTTCGATAATGTTAATGGTTCAAATATTCTTTTTTCAATTATAAGAATTTTATCTAATTTATGATCAATTTACAATCTAATTGTATTTTAATATTATTGATTACTTGTATCGTTTTATAGTTTCAAGCATTAGGTTTATCATTTCTCTATTTTTGATGTTTAATATATAATGGATGAGAAGGTATAGGCGTGATGGTTGCTCATGCATATCTTTGAATTTTTACAATACAAATGTACTTCTTTATGCTGACAGTTGTGCCTCTATCCATACTTATTTTGTATATATAGTTTAATTGGTTAGAAATAAACTAAAGAGTGAAAATTTTGGACCTATGGATTAATTTTTAGGTGATAAAAGCCTTAGAATTAGTCCAACAAAGATGGAGTATATGATATGTCACTTTAGTGTGTATAATATTAATAATTACCATTCCATATTATTAGAAGATAAGATGATATCTAGATGTGATAGGTCTAAGTATCTTCGATCTATTTTATAGAAAAACGAAGATATGTATGATGATATAACTTCTAGAGTTGAGTCTAGCTAACTAAAATTGAGATGTACCTTGAGAGTTTTATTTGATAAGAGGATATAATGAAAACTTACTAAGTAAATTTTGTATAACCGCAATTGGGCCAATGATGTTGTATGAATCCTATTGGCAAGCGTTAAAAAAAGCATTGATATCTAAGTTGAGTTTCTAGAAATGAAGATGTCAAGATGGACATGTGGCAAAATTAAGAAGAATAAATTAATGAATGATTATATTAAAGAAAAAATTGAATTGACATTTATTGAAAATAAGATGATTGAAAATAGAATTAGGTTAGTTGGACATCTACAACTGAAGGCATAAAATGCATTTGTAAGACAAGTTGCTAAAATTAGTGTTAGATGATTAGAAAGAAAATGAGATAATCTAATGTAACATAAATAGAATAATTTGCAAATAATATGTTAATACTTATGACAAACACTTAACAAGAATAAATGGAAAATATGAATTCCTAACTCCAACCCCAAATAGTTGGGGTAAGGCTAATAATGATTTTGATAAATGTACTAACTCTATACGGTCCACTCTATTGATATTATGGAATTGAATGTCTTAATACGCTGATCATAGTTGCATACTAAATATCAGATGAGTAATATATTACTTTGGGATAATATTTTAGTAACTTGAGCTTTTTGAAAGAGATGTGCATATAATGATATTGAGAAAATTATCAAAGTGATCCTCTGACTTTTTATAAAGGACAAAAATAATCCTCAACTATGTTAAATGATTATTTTGGTCTCTCAAATCTTTAAAAATAAATCAAAATAGTCTCATGGTGGGATTATTTTGATTCCTCTTTAATGAGTTTAAGAATCAAAATGATCTTTTAATATAGTTGGGGACTATTTTGATTGATGGGGACATCAGATCATGGAAAGTATATCAGAGGCGTGGCCGTCGATCAACGGCCACGATCGAGATGTATTTTTGAGTCTTTTCATGTATCTGTTTTCTTTATTATGTTATGTAGTTTTTATTATTTATATGTTTATTATTTTTCAGTTTTACCCTTTTATTAAGGGAGGTCGTATGTAAGCCCTAGGGGCATTGCCGTCCTTTTATTTTCTTGAGTCGTTGTACAATGCTATTTATAGCCCTATTGTTCTTCTTTTCAAGTTAATGAATGAATGAATGAAGAAAAATTTCCCTTGCTCAACTTTTGTGAGATCTTGCGAGAGTTTGAGAGAAGGATCCCTAGGAGAGGGAGAACCATTGAAGAGTCGGGTTTGTGGCTTTATTTTCTATCTATTTTCCTTTTCCCCCGCCTCCATCTTCCCCCTCCTCTCACGGCCAAAGCTCCTCCCATTCCCCTAAACCGCTGGCCACCATATAACCCCACCCTCACCATCTTCCCTATCTTCACATCATCCCGCCACAAAACCCCACCTAGCCTAAGGTCTAGTCGCCAGACACCTTACCCGAGCCCTAGCTAGCCGCTGGCCCTAGCCGCACCTCCCCTCTCAATTTATATTTCCTATTCTAGATTGAAATATTTAGGATAGATTTTGAATTGAAATTCACCTAATTTGAATTTCAAATCTTTCTTAAACTCCTTGAATCTATTTAAGGAAAGTTTCCAAATTAAATCCTATTTTGAATTTCAAATTAAATTGGATCTAATTAAATCTTTCCTAATCCCTAAATCTAAAATTAGAAACCCAAATCTCTTTCCCACAATTCCCCTCATCCCATTAAAGCCGCCGGCCCCTCTCTCTCTCTCTCTCTCCTCTCTCTCTCTCTCTCTCTCTCTCTCTCTCTCTCTCTCTCTCTCGCTCTCTCTCTCTCTCTAATCCCCTCTCTCTACATTAACACCTCTTTCCCCTCTAGGAATTAAATTCAAACTTGATTCCGCATTTCCCTCCCAATTAGAAATCTGAAATTTATTTCAGATTTTTAATTAGTTCTTTCCCTCTTAACCTACTTCTCCTCTCACAAACCCGTCTCCCTTGGCCGGCCACACCATCTTCATCTCCACCTCAAGTTCAAGAGAAACTGCTTGCTTTCTAACGGAGTTTCATAGGTTGCTAGTGATCTTTGGAGACAACTGCCATCTAGCATTCATGAATGGCCGCCTCTCCTACGACGAGCAAGGATTTGTTTGCATCCTGCACTCGACCTTCTTCGACGTCAACCCGCGCATTGACCACACCTTAGCGCATCTTGGACACCTTGGTCGAGGCTATTGGAGAGAAACTTGGTACCGTACAGTGGAGTATTACATCCGAGCCTTGACGAAGGTTTTCCAATCTTCCTCCTCTTGTATTTCTTTAGTCTAAACCTCTTTCTTGTGATTTGATTTTAGTCATGAAGATCGTGTTCGCCTAACTTTGTCGAGCTTAGTAAACATAAGGATTGAGTGCACTTCATTTGTTTTTAATCTTATTGTTAGATTAGGGATTTTCGTTGAAAGCTATTATATTTGCAAGTTGTTGATTTCCTATGTTGTTTTGATGATTCAAAGCTCTTATTGTGCAACTTAGCCTAAACGAAAGTGACCGCTCATACGTTTTATTTTCTAATAGTTCTAACCATTATTATTTTAATCAATAAGTCGTGCATGTTCTTATCAAGTTACTTTTTACATTGTAGTCCTGCATCATTGATCCTTCATAAAGAATCAATGTACCATGTTTATTCTTTTCTCTAATGATATTCAGTGTTATTATAGTTTAAATGATGTGAATATAAATAAGTTTAGTAAAGAGGAGCTGGTTGTATGCTCGCCTTTTACTGTATTTCTAATGGAAGAACTTATGCAATAATTGACAAGGTGTCCATCTCTTTAACTAAAAATTTAAACTTGCATTTGATCATTTCCCAAGAATGGAGTAATTTCTTGCTACTTCAACCTCAACATTTTAACATTCTAACCAGAAATAGGCATACAGGATTTATTTGTTCACCCTTGCAGCATGAAAAGTTGAGGCCAGCTAGTGAAAGGGAAGTTTGATCCTGTTTTTAGTTCAAAAACTCTGTAATCTCCAACTGGTACATTTACCATCTCTTTTGATCAGCTTTTCTGTTTACAAACCACCCTTCCATGCTCAAAATGGTGTTACACTCTTCTATCTAAACATTTTTCCTCTAACAAAAATAACATTGAGTATTGTTTTGCTGGACATTTTTATTTTAAAATTTTCAAGTACCAACTACTCTATCAACAGCGGGAAGCTTTGCCATTTGTGGTTTTACATTTTTTGTTTCATGCATATGGATTCTCTCCTGCTTTGATATTAGTGCTATTAAACTGCCGATTTTACACATTAAACTATTAAGATTTCTGAAATGCTTATATATGCCTTAAATGAGTTTTCCCTTCCTAATGAATCTTATGTGTCTATTAAACTATTGGATAAAATTAATGTCAAAGGATTAGGAAGTTGAAGGAGATAGATCAGAGTGATAGGAAATGCTTCTAGAAATAGAAGAAAATTTTGGTTGAAATTGAATTTCAGCAAGCCCAAAATAGAAAACGAGAAAGATCTATGTGAATCACACGAGAAACTTTTTAATTGATGATAGGAAGAAGAAAACAAACAATATATAATTGATCTCCGATTGAAGAGGAAGATCCAGCTCTTCCAAACCCTAGCCACCTACTAGAGTCCCTTTCTCTACTTAGGAAAACTCAATTCAACAAAAGAATAACATAACCGAACTCTAGTTTTTACAAAACAACCTAAAGCATACAATCTCTAGCCAAATACCCAAAACAGCGCTCTATTTGAATTTCTCTCCTAAACAGCTCCCTCCTCTCTCTTCATTAAGCCGTGGGTCCCACCTCAAGGGGGGAACGATCGGCTACTGGGTGGACTGGGCGGACCACGCTTCCGCCTAGAGTAAACATATGCCAATCCCTTATTGGATCGGCTGAGCCTGTCCCTCCTGGACCGGTCTAACACAGCTAATATGGATATAACTTGATCAAATAGATTTACAAAGAATAAGTTTAATGCACTTTGAAGTACTCCGCGGGACTGATTGGAAACTAGAATTCATAATGCTGACCAAAAATAGTTGTTATTAGGCTAATGATGATGGTGACGATGATAATGATAATTATGTGTTCAGAAAAATAGCATGATTGTTGCAACTGGGTGCCATAACTAGTTCATGTGAAGGTTTTGTTTGATACTGCAATCATAACATTGCAATTTTTATAATCATAATGCATCTGAAAACTGTAACGACAATAAAACTTGTAATGTTTTCCCATTTTACTTCTATTACATTCTGAAGTCAATGCATCTGTCATTTACAGGAATTTGTGGACTTTATGAAAGAAAGCTGAAGGAGATCAACCCAACTATCTTAAACATCACCTATGACATTGCTGATCTATATAACTTCATTGATGGCTTTACTGATCTGAGTGCCTTGGTGTAAGTAATATATGTATATAATTACATCAAGAACCAGGATCATCTTTGCCTCCCTCCCTGTTTTATAAACTGATACCCTCCTCTTTCGCCAATTGCAGCTATGATCACTCCATTCATGCCTTTCTACCCTACGATCGACAGTGGATTAAACAGCGCATGTTTCAGCACCTCAAAAGACTCGCTATGCGATAGACAGGCAATGTTTATGATTGATATTTAGGCTTCGTTTGAGACAATTTTTTTACTGCTTCGTAAAACAGCTTTATAGTTCAAAAAAATATTTTTTGTACTAAAAAACTACTTTACGAAGTAGTAAAAAAGTCATCTCAAACGAAACCTTAGTATATTATAATGCCTTGATTAGCTTCTCTACTTTGATAATTCTTGTGATTAGCCATTCTATAACTGGTAATACTTGTTTATTAGTGTTGTATGTGGGCACATTTTGTATATTCTATACTTCAGCTTCTTGCTTGAAGGGAAGAAAAAATGAAGAGGTTGTCGTTCACTTGCAGCTTCATTCTAGGTGAAGTATTCTTGTGGGATGAATCAACGATTGACAACCCTATTTTTTTGATATTGTTAGTGGTGATCAGGGTATTAGATTCAAGTGAAAGATGCTGAGCAAGGAAGTTTCCATGGATTTTTTTTTTTTTTTGGGTCATATGGCAGTGGCTTGGTGAATTCTTCCATGGTTGAAGCATGCCTTTAGGGCATCTTCAACCGAAGGCCAAATATGTTTATGGCGTCGTTCGGTCGCTCCAGTTGAACGTCAAATCTTATGCTATTTGTTTGCGGGTGAACAATGCAACGTCAATATTGGCGTTGCATTTTTTACCTACGCGATTTTTCTGTCTCAATCGGATTTGCCAAAGAAATGCGCGAAAGAGGAGAAAGATGGTTACCTTCCCAGAAGCGTGCAACATGAAGTTCGATTGGAGATGAATCACGACATTTTTGAGTTTCATTGTATTTTGGAGTGAAAAATGCAATTTTTGGTTGAAGATGCCCTTAGGATTTTGGTTTGGGGTAGCATTTTCTTAACTTGTTTTTCAGATTAATCTTAGAAATTTATGTGATAAGCAATAATTTTCTTATAATAACATATATAGGAAAATTATTTAGCTTTATTGAAAAGAAAAAAAGTTTATATTGTCTACAATTTCATTAAAAAAATCTATCTTTTTCAACAATTGCAAAATAATGTTTACAACCATCTCAAATAAATTCTTAGGGACTGTATGGGATAATTTTTTACTTACTTTGTCTTTTATTGGTACTATTTTTATTATTTTTTAAGAAAATTTTATGGTACATAAATTATTTTTTTCATGAGAACTTCACGATCAACTTTATATAATGTTGTAATCGTCCTAAGTAAACTCTTAGTATCCCTTGATTTCATCTTCAACAAGTCATAGGTTTGATAGGGTTGTGCTTTTGCTTGAAGGCTAGTTAGTGAGCTGAGGTTAGCTTTGGGGTATTGGAAGGTTGGTGGGATTGAGCTCAATGAAGATGGCCTATAAACCCTAGATTTTGATAGATGGGGACCATGGGGTATTGGGCAATCGTCAGTGCATGTTCTAATCACTGGAAAATTGGAGAGATTGCTATTGAAGAAGCATATAATTCACGTATTTTTTTTGTTAGGAGAATTCATCTTGAAGTTTCTGATCTCTGTCTTCTCTCACACACTCCCTTGATGTCTAGGATTTGTGAATGGCTTGAGAGATTTGGCGGTGTATGATTTTGATGAAATTTTCTTTTTTGTGTGAGGTGATCTAATTTTGAGATTATTCATGGATTAATTTTTTTTTGTGCTAAGTTACTTGAGATTTGGTCAAGCATTATGGCGAGTACTCTTGATATTGTATACTATAATTATGATTTTTATTTGTAGTTAGTGGATTGAATACTTTTTTTTTTACAACAAGCTTTTATCCCACTACGTGGGGTCAGCTACATGAATCCTTATTTTTCATTGAATCCTATTAAGAGTCAAATTCTTATTTAAATCTAATAGAAAAGATCATTGAAAAATCATAATGAAATTAAATTTTGATGAATATTTTAGCGAAGATTATTATAGAAGATTTATTGCTCAAGCTAGAGTCATTTTCCATGACCGAAACTCTCTCTAATAATTCCTATTAAAGGCAAATATTATAATAATTATGCATATAAGAAGGTATGTCAATCAAATTACATATGAATTAATTTAGTTTAATTACTTTTAATTTGAGAAATATTTATGTGGTTGTGAATAATTAGCACCATTCTTATTTTTATTATGCTCTTTAGCACTCTTATAAGCATTTTATGACTGTGGTATACAAAAGAGCCATCTAAGAAGATATGAACAATTCTCTCTTTAAAAAAAAAAGAGGAGGCCTATGCAAAAGGGTGTATAATAAGAGGTAAGTTTATTGGTAGGAATAATACTTTTTTTAATCATAAAAAACAAGAAATATCAAAAGTGATTGAACTTTGATGTAAAGGGAACAATATAAACAAGACAAACATTATGAGGATTAAACAATAGATACAAAATTACTAATATTAATTTTAGTGATATTCCTTTTGTGATTATGGACTATTTGTACAATAATTAATAGAAACTCAAAAATTTTTGTGTGCCTTGATAAGCCGTTATTTTCAACGAATGGGTGCAGATATATACAAAATAGTTATGCATATAAATTTGTATGTATGAGTATTATTTTAGAACACCTAAATCTTCTTGTTTATTTATAAAACATATAAAATATTATATTATAACAAACAAATATTGTCAGTCTATTATCATCCTTAAAACCCCATCTTCAATTTCTTTAGTAACTCTCTCTCACGATTGAACTATTCACAAACAGTGATAGTGACGAAGCGCAAACTCTAAATCTCCCCCCATGTGAACCTTATCCTCTCAGGCTTCTATCGACTTCATCTGTCTACTCTTCTTATGCAATATCCTTTATCACTAGGTTTAACCTTCAACTTTCTATCCATCAACTTTGTCTACTCTCTTTGCAAACCATAGTAGAGCTTCGTCGCCTCCATTGACTGTGTTCGATGTTGATTGTGGGAGAATAGTTCATTGATGGAGGTGAGAAGGGTGAAGGTTGATAATGGAGTAGTATTTTTGTTGTGATATAAAGATTTATATGGTATATAAATAAATATGAAGATTTAGATGTTAGATATATAAATGTAAGATAATATATGTGATGTATGTAAATCCCTCATTGTCTAAATTATAATGAGTGATAAGTGCATCTAGGATTTTGGATGGGATTAGATATGTACTATAAACTTGCTAAACCATGAAAATAAATTCTTTTGAACTCACTAGCTCTCTAATTTTTAGCTTAAACTTTACTTGATGCAAAACTCTGCATGTATAATATGCCATGTTAGTTTTGTTTTTTAATTTGAGGGGAGATAAATTAAGACATTTAGAAATAGTTCTCAGAGATTTTATTTCCAAAACACGCCGTCTTAACTTCTTTAGCCATTTTGATAACGTTAATTATCATTAGTATTTTTAGTATTACTTGACAAGTTATATTTCTTAAAATAATGAGGGACAAGGAGTTAGTAGACGATGCTAATGATTGATTTGCTCCTCTTTCAAAATGAACTTGATGTGTAATGCTATGGGTTTACAAAGATCATTGCCAACTATTTATAAAATAAGTAACATTTAGAATATTTTTTTAGAAGATAAAATTTGTAGCAAACAAAGCATAACTTTTTCAATTATTTATGAACTTCATATTCCTACTTCAAGGCTTATTTATGAAAGCAAAGTGCCATAATTAATCATTCATAGGGATCATAATAGAAAACTCTTAATTAAAGCTAATTGCAAGGAGGCTCTACATTAAGTAATGTTACAATGGTTTCTCATATCATCTAACATACTTTGGTGATTTTGAAAAAAGATCCTACCCATATGCTTAAAAAAGATGGTGGTAATCTTAGTAGTGGGAGGCGTGTGTGTAATTAAGTCTACCCGACTCATAAATTTTCATTGGAGAACAATCATTTTTTTGCCCTTCATCCTATTATGTGATTTAGTTGGCATATTTTTGGCATTATTGCTTGAGACAAAGATCATTATTGTATCATTTATAATACATGATGTTTAGTTTTATTATATGCATTAAAAAATATGATATCTCAGTTATAATCTTCATTCACACTTTGAATTTGTCACCCTTGACAAGATTATAGTGGGGGATATATGTTAGATATTATGGGCGTGGGGGCAAACCATTTTTTATCTTTTAGGAGTGCATTTTAAATATTCTCTCATATATATGTTCCCATAATTCAATAATTGACCTTGACAAAACTCAATAAGATGAGCTTGAAGAAGAGCACAAATGTAGGATACTTAAGTAAGGAGAAACAACATTTTTTTTTATTAAAAGAGTTTTGCATATATTTTATTATTTTATATATTTTTTAGTTTTATGATGGGATTGAATTTGTAGAGATTCAAAGTTGATTGTAAGGAATCTTATTAGTTGAGATTTTTATTACATTTCAATCATAACTAGGAAGACAACTGATTGGAAGGTTTATAATCATTGCACCTAATTTTGTGTAAGATAGTTATATGGATAGGATTTTGCATTCATTACTTAGGCTTTACCTACTTTTAATGGAGATATCCTGAGGAAACTTTTTATCACATAGTTTATATTAATCCTTTTGGTTATAGTCCATTTATCAAGTATTTGAATGCCTTAATAATGTCATAGTTGAATGAAATTGAAATTGTTATGTTCATCTAGTCGAGCCACTCGATTTAATTATAAGCCTACAATAAGTGGATTTAGTCATTCAATTAATGTTTTGAAGTTTTCAAATTGGATTCATGTGCTTAATTAGAGTTTATTTGGAGTCTGGATGATCACCTGTGATTGGTATATATAGTCGACATGCTCAATTCAACTATAAAAATGTATTAAATTCAAAATTTATATGATCTTAAAGGTAATTTCGAAAGTGTCAGTTAATATTTTATCTCAAAATTTGCACCGATTATATTAGTTTCAAGAAAAATGACAAAAAAGATCATTCAACTCTTTGTGAGGGACAAAATTGACCTCCAACTCTTTTGAAGGATCAATTTGGTCCCTTCTCTTTAAAAATGATTATTTTGGTCCTAACATCTAATTTTGGAATTAATGATATTAAATCAAAGGGTATTTTGATCATTTTTTTATTTAAATTATTTATTAAATATATTTTTAAGTAATATTATTTATACAATATTAAATATTTCTTTAATAAAAAATATTAATAATTCTAGTCTATAATGATCTTAAATTAAAACTAGAATTATTAATAATTTTTTATTAAAGAAATGATTTTTTTAATTAATTACTATTATTTAAAATTATATTTACTAAATAATTTAATTAAAAAATAATTAATATACCACTTAATTTAAGACCATTAGCCTTAAAATTTAATGTTAAGACAAAAAAATTCATTTTAAGGATTTGAGGGACAAAATTAGTCACTCAAAGGAATTGGAGACCATTTTGATCCTTCATAAAAGCTGAGGAACCACTATGATCATTTTCTCTATTAGTTTCTCATGATGTATCAATATATATCCCATAAATTTTAATATTTAATTATATAATAACTTAGTGTATCAATTACATCAAAATATATACATTAAAAGTATATATATTTGATATATTTCATTTTAGGATAATTAACATTAACAACATTTTTGATGTCATTTAAAAATTTATTTGTTATATAAATAAATTTCAATGTTTAAGTGCTATATATATATATATATATATATATGGTTTAATACCTAAGAATTGAGTGATATTAATCTCTCAATAAATAACTATTGAAAACAAATAATAATTTTATTTAATAAAATTATAATATTCATTGATTATAATTTTATTATATTATTTTAAAAACTTAAATCATTTAATAAAATATGTTAAAGAAAATAAATTTCTGTACCTCCAATTAGGGACCTTGACCGTCCTCGAGTCACTTGGAACGACCGACGCACTCGGCTAGGCATTAAACCAAATTTCCATCGCGCTCCGCCTCTCGCTTCCTCACGCCTTGATCCGCGGCTTGTCCCCTGCGAGGCTGCGAGCAATACAGAAAATAACCTCCCTACTCGCCGGAGGTGCTCCATATTCGATTTCAATTACCCTAGTTCTTCCTCCCCCTTTTGAAGAGGTATGCGCGGTACTTACAGTTTTCTTACAGTTCCAGGATTCATTTTTTCCCCTATCTTGTTCTTTCAGAGATCTCGCCTCTTCTTTCGATGGGATCTGTTCCAGAACTCTCCTTATCGTTCTAGACTTAATTTTTGCGTTCGGAAATAGTTTGTAGTTCTGGCTATTCACTTATTAGAATTTGTTTGTTCACGATTGTTTTACTTCATGTATTTGTTGTTTTGGTTAAAGATGAACTCCTTTTCCATCACTCGAAAGAAGACACCTTTCCAGAAGCATCGTGAAGAGGAAGAAGCCAAAAAGAAGGTAAAATTTCCCTCTTTTATCCGCTACCCTTCTTTTTAAGCTTTTCTAGGTTTTGGAAAATGAGTTTCTGTCAGTTCATTATTAAACTTACTTGTTCACTATGATTGAAACTTGAAGAGAGCGGAAGATGAGACTGCTCGCTTATATGCAGAGTTTGTAGAATCCTTCCAGGGGAGCGACACACCTGGATCAAAAACTTTTGTTAGAGGCGGGACTATTAATCCAAATGAAAAACTGAAGACTGATTCCGAAGGTTAGTCTTAGGGAGTTCTTAATTTAATTCCCTCTATCCATACCTTTTCACTTTCAAATATTGGATGCATGCATGCTTTTATTTTCCAAGATCAAATTGATAAAAAGATGGGCCTTTTTATTCATTCGCCAATCGCAGGTGGAAATTCCAAAGATGGGGTATCTGTTCCAAAGAAGGGAACTAGGTAACTGTATGCTCTTGATTATTAGAAGATGGAATCTTGGTGATAACCACATTTCATCTATAAAATATGGCCTCATGTTGTTGTGATGAGTCTGCAATGCAAGCTTAGCAATTTATAACTTATATAATTGTTTAGTTGTTATGTAAACATATGATCTATAAAATATAGTCTCATGTTGCTGTGACGAGTCTGAAATACGATCTTAGCCATTTATAACTTGAAGGGTTGTTTAGTTATTCATTAATATATTATTTATTTTTGTTAGTAGAGTCATTAATCTCATAATCCTTTCTAGACATGTTTAATTGAGGGAAATTTTATTCTTATTGCATAGAGGTTTATCTATTTTTTTTCTGCGTTGATTGTAACCATCATTACATTTTAGTACTGGTGGTTTCTGTCAAAAAAACTTGACTGTCTATGAAATTATTGTAATTTCACCAACCTTTTGGTACCAGGAAGAGTTGTGGTCCCTCTTTTGTGAATTTAATGGTAAGGCATGACCCTAATGTTAATTCCACATCCTATAACCTTAGAAATTTATTTTCCTATCCATGAGATCTTAAGTAATCAGAGATCTTAAAAGGATCAAAGAGCAGTGTGTTTTTTTTCCTCTAGTGTAGCACATTGTATTATGGCCTATAACAGTGTGCTGGCAGATGCTTTTTTTTATTTGTAACTTACAAGATGTCAGTTAAACTCTTTGCCTTGTTAGATATTTTTATTCTGAAGAAAATATTTTAATTAAGTATTTCAGCACTCAAAACCTTGCCTTGAATAACAAGCCAAAAACTGTAGTAATACCTCTTGTGTAAAAACTAGTTGACTATTTTACTTGTTGTTAGAGGGTAGAAGGAAGGTCATTAATCTCTTTTTTTTTTTTTTCACTTTTTCAAAATTTTGGTGCTTGTTATCATGAAAAAAGTTGCAAGGCATTGTTTCAAGCACCAAAGTTTGCGATTGTTATCATTTGAGATGTATTAACTTGATATTTCCATTTTCTAATTTATTTTCATCAGAGGTAAATCATTGATAGATTTATATGCAATTTACTTATATAAGTGAAATTTAACATTAAATATCATATGATATCTCATAAAAAATATTCAAGCATGCTTATTGCAATGGAATTGACTTAACATGTAGTCATTCTGGATGAGGTGAGGAGCCACCTATGCTTCTTGTGCCTTTTGAAGCAATGTGAAATCTTTTAATGATTTATGCTCCCTTAGAAAATGCTTTCTATACTTAAGTTGAGAGTGGTACACATGAGGCACAAGATTTTTTATGCGGATAATCCAACCAGAGGAAAACCAAGGGCTTAATCCAAATTAAATGATTATTCTAGTGTTGAATATTGTCTTCAAATCATTTTTACCAAAGATTGACACTGCAGTGGTTGATTTGAATAGATCCTCTTGATCATGCTATGCTATTTTTACATCTTAGTACTTCAATGAACTCAAAATTGTGTGCCCTTTGACTTGTCTAATTTTTCTCATTGTGATGCTTATTTTGATTTTAACTTTTAATTAGGCTTGAGAAGTTTTTATTTATACTTTCAAGAGCTTGATTTATGCTTAATTAGACTGATCCAATTGTTCTTGGTATAGTTAGGTTCATCTCATTGAGTTGCATTGTCTTGACTTCAAATTTTTTGAAAGTGGAGCTTGAATGATCTCAGAGTCACTTCCTAAAGCTTTTAGCTAAATATTTGGGTTTTTTTAGATCTAAAAGTTGTGTCAAAATTCATTCTTGATTGGATGATTTTTTTATGCGGCATATGAATTGCCCTTGTATTTGAACATTAAAATTTGCGATTGAAATACTCTAGACCTTAAAAAAATTGTCAAGTAAAATTCCAATTTTGGGCCTATTTCTAGGCATGACCATTCCCCGGAGGTGAACATGGACCTTCATTTGTTGCTGTGGACCAATTTATTCTCCTTCTGTCATAATTTCACCCTTCTGTAAAGTCAACATATATTTGAGATGTACAATGCTGAAGAATTTGGTTAAAAATTTTCCAAAATGGCTTATGATCACCTCTAAGGACTCCATTGGGGCTCATGGTGCCAAAATAAAGTCTAAAATATTAAAAAATGGTTGTGGGGATTAAAAAAGGCCTAAATGTCTTGTCCATGTTAGAAAATTGGTTCGGACAATCACAAGTTGGCTTGGGCCATTGGCTTTTGGAACTCCTTTTTGATTTTTTTTTTAATTTTTTATTTGAATTTTAAATTCATTATTATAAGTTTTCTAGAAAACTAAAAAGATGGATGGTCATGCTTTGAAATTATGAAAAATATCCAAGAAATTTATATAAATTTAAAAGTTATTGGAAATCATCTTTCACCTTATTAAATTTAATAAATATTCCTCAGGATTGGGGAGATTATAGGTTTCCTTGTGCTCTAATTTTCTTCTTAAGAATGCAAAAAATCTTTCATAATTTTTGAGGTGTTTCTTTCAAGGGAAGCTCATCATGATAGATTTTTGCTTTCTTAAGAAGAAAATTGATGCAATCAAGAAGATCGCCAAAATACATACATTATGGGTCTTCCTTTTAGAATAACACAAACGGAATTTTTTTTTAAACATAAAACAACTTAACTTTCATATTATAAAGACGACGCATACAAACTTATGACATAAAACACCTAAAATTGCTTTTCTTGGATTGAGAAGAAAGATACAAATGAGGTGGACGCTTGTGGAGAGAAGAAAGTGATAAGAAGTCCGGGATGAAATTGTAGAGAGAACTCAGAGAAGAAGAGAAATGGAACAAGCTCGCAAGCTTTTCCAAGAAGAAACCCACAGGTTTTGCTCTCAAAAAATTGTCACATAATCTCTCTCTTTTTTAAACTTCAAAACATCACATATTTATAGGTAAAAAAGAGGCAGCCAAACAGTCCAAAACAAATCCAGCCGAACCAACCAGGGAAGGGGAAACAGAAGGCCAGCAGGCGGTCCAGGAGCAGCACCCGAAGGGCCAAAGGGGGACAGGAAAAGGAAACCACGGGAGACAGGAACGGGCCCCCATAGGGAACCATAACAGACAGCTATGGGGAGAGGAAAAGCTACGGGACAGTAGCCAACAGAGGAACCGAACGGGCATCAGAGAGGGGGAAGAAGGGGGGAATGAACATGATTTGGCATTAATTACACATTGATGAGCTGGTTTTAATAGAGGACATTGCAGCTCACCAAATAGGATAGCCTAAACATCAACCCAAATCAATTGCCCCACCTTTGCCTACATCAAATTGTTCCCCGGTTGAAAGTGATCTTCTCCTGATGCTGCTGCTTGAATACGTGTCCGACGAGACGAAGGATCTGCATCCAATTCTTGAATCATAGCCTCATACCTCTTCAGGATAATTTCTCTTTTGTTGCTTGAATTTAGCTTGGAGATTTTTCTTTTTCTTCTCGTATTTTTCTATAAACAGTTGCATTTTCATTTGAAGCTTGTATAATTCGTTTTGAATCGGATTAGTTGAACTTCCTTGCGATGAAATCCATATGTTCATAGGGATATCTTCTTCAAGAGCATTTGGCTTACTTTCTCCAACCTCAGGCTCAATTTCATCATATTTTTCCATTTTCCTAAATACTTAAAAACAGAGACACAAACAACCTAGGATTATACTAACCTAGGCTCTGATACCAAATTGATGCAATAAAAAAGATCGCAAAATTACATAAAAAATAGGTGTTTCTTTTAGAATAAGAAAATAGACAAAATACCATACTGAAATTAAACACAAAACAACTTTCACAGTATAAAGACAACGCTTACAAACTTATGACATAAAACACCTAAAATTGCTTGCATTCCTTGATTGAGAAGAAAGATACATATTGAGTGGTCGTTTGCGGAGAGAAGAATGAGATAAGAAGCTCGAGGCGAAGTCAAAGAGAGGAGAAGAGAAAGGGGGACAAGCTCGCCTATGATGCACGGACACGGACACCGCAACACGGCACAGACACGGGACACGACAATTTTTAAAAATATAGGATACGGTTGCGGCGTGGACACGGTATAATAATTTTTTAATATAATATATAGAAATTAAGGTGACATTATAGTAAAAATGACAAGCAATAATAAATCAATTTCATGATAACTTGTTTAGCTTATAATATAAAGATGTTTAGTACAAAATGTCTAATACAACCACCAAAATATAAGTAAAAAATTATTTAGTACAACATAAAGGTCCAACTACTCAATAGAGGGGATGATAGAAATAGATTCAAATATTAGTCTTTAGCCTTCAATATCATCATCATTGAATATCATTGCTTCCAACTCTGGTTCATCTAGAGAAAGATTTGCAACCTCCAATAATCCCATATCATCAAGGCACTCGAACCCATCTCCAGCAACATCCCACATCTTGTTATCACCTATCATATAAAGTGAGATTTTTCTTGATAGAAGACGAAGATTTATATGCACATAAACTAAATCTTCAGCATGTTGTGGAGTTATTTTATTCCTATTCATTGATTGAATAAATGAGTATGTGCTCCAATTTCTCTCACAACAGGAAGAGGATGATACTTGACCAAGATATTTTATTGCTATTATTTGAAGAAGCAATGCTGAAGCTCCATGAATCAACCACCATATTTTTGGATCCATCCTCCATCTATCAACCAAAGATTCTTGATCATCAAAATCCTCTAAATATCCAAAGAACTTTGCAAGTTCTATATTAATTTTTCTTCTCTCCTCCTCATTTGAGAAATATCTTTTCAGGCATATATTTCTCATATTTGAAACTTCTAAATCTTTTGTGGTGAGACACGTTGAGGGTCTTCTTGAAGCAATTCTTTACTTGAATATCTTCAAATAATACAAAATATATAAAATTTGTTCATTTACCAACAAATTTAAATTAATCTAAAAGATGAATATAAATATACTTTGGATTTAATGAATGAGCCAAACAATGCAAATGTGTGTTGCTTTTGCTCCACCTATCTTCAAGAATGGTATAGACAATACTCCAAAAACTTGAGTCTTCATCATGTGACATTCTTTCATCTCTGTATATAATTTCTTACACTTTTGCTCACATAGAGTTTCACATCTTATAAATCAAATGTAGGCATGATTTATCTATGTCAGTCTCTCTCAACATATCATAAATTGGATCAGTGAAAGCCAAAATGTAGCCTACATTATCCCACCACAAATCATCTAAGACTTTTTCTTTAACATATCTTGCCTTCCCAACATCATCTTCTCGATAGCAGACCACTTCTCACTAATCATCATAGATTGAAGAGCATTTTTAATTTATTTGAATCTTCTCAACATGATTAATACAGAGGCAAAATGAGTTTCAGTAACAGCTAATATTTTCAAGTGGGAGAAATCGTTAAACATTGAAAGTCTCATCGAATAGTTCATAATAAAATTTCTGATCAGAACAGCATCATCTGCAACCACTGTTATCCAATGACATTCAGCATAGATGATTTCATTAGCCTTTGTATTCTTTGCTGCACAAATATTTTTTAGAGCAAGATTTAAAGTGTGCACAACACAGGGTGTCCAAAATATATGGGGATAAGTTTGATCCATCAATAACCCTGCAGCTCTACACACTGGTGCATTATCTGTAATAACATGCACAATATTTGAAGGCCCAATCATGACTATCACCTCTTTAATTAAATTGGCAATAAAATATTTATCCTTGTATTCTCCTTCACAATTCACTGCTTTAATGAACATTGGGTAATTCTCTATAACGGCCATGAAATTAATAAGTGGTATTCTTTGAGGATCTGTCCAATCATCACACACCAAACTAACACCTTTTTCTTTCCACACTCCTTTTGTTGGTTCAAGCAATGTCTCAATATATGCTCTTTCTCTTTCCAATAATTTCGATCTTAATGCATTGTAGCCAGATGGAACATATCCTGCGAGGTTATTGTTACATGCAAAAATGAATGCATTTTTATATTGAGGATTCCTTGCAAGGTTGAAAGGAAGTCCGCTGAAGAAAACATCATTGCTATTTCACCATCCAATTCCTCTCGTTGATGCAAATTAAAAGCCTTCTCTAGAGGACTACTGGCTACTCCTTTTCTTTTCTTTGTTTCATATCATTTTAAAGCTTGATCAGCTCTCATAGATAAGGAAGAAGTGTGGGATGAGCCATGAGTAGATAGCAAAGGTATCTCTTTAGGGAGTGTCCTTTGGATCCTAGATTTAGCTTCATCAACTAGTCTGTTCATTTCAATCAACTGCGATGTAGTAATCTTAGGACACATTTTTATTCCATGGCTAGAAATTTTAAGTAGATGTGCCTTCACCCTAGAATAAGATCCTTTATAGGTGCCATCACAATAATTGCATTTGAATGACACATTCCCTCATCCTTTAAATGTTTTTCCTAACTTTGTAACATGAATCCATAACGGCTTATCAGTTTCTACATATGGCTCTTTTGAACCTTCACCTAATCCACTCCCGCCAGCAGCAGAGCTCATTTTGCTAATAAACCAATCATACATATGAATACGTTAAATTAAATTGATATGAAATGAAATCAAAAGATCCTAATAATAAGACAACATGAATACAACAATATACCAGTCTGCCGGAGGTCCAAGGGGGCGCTGCCCCCTGGCGGGGTTCGGCCAGTTTTTTGTAAGAGTAATTTTGAAGTTATGTTTTTTTTTATAAAGTTCGTAAGTTGTTTGTATGAGAAGATACCGAGTGGTATCGAGTATGTACCTAGCAGTACCGAGCATGTACTGAGCGGTATCGAGCATATATTGAGCAGTATCGAGCATGTACTGAGCAGTACCGAGCATGTACTTAGCAGTACCAAGCATATATTGAGCAGTACCGAGCATGTACTGAATGGTACCGAGCATGTTCTGAGCAGTACCGAGCATATATTCAGCAGTACCGAGCATGTACCTAGTGGTACCGAGTATGTACTGAGCGGTACCGAGCATGTACTGAGCGGTACCGAGCATGTACATTAGGATTTTCAACAATAAAGAGAAGAGATGGTGAAATCCACTTACAGGTCTTGGCTCTCTTACGCGCAGAAGGTGCTCTGTTTGACCTTGATTGCGAACTTTGCCTCGGATGATCGTAGAAATCACGCAAGAATGAAGGAATGGGAAAAACGAGCTCTACTTGGCCTTGGCTCGAGCAAAGATGATGAAGGAACGGGAGGCGAAGGCAGTGAGCTTCGTTTGGGCGTTGATTGCGAGCTATCCCGGTCCGCCCTAGAAGATTCTTTCGTGGATCGGAAAATTAGGGCTTCTAGTTCGCGGAAAAGGCTAAATAGAACGAGCGATTTTATCATTTAATAACCGAACATTCGTGTCCGACACGCATGTCCGATTTTAATTTTAATTTTTTAAATTGCGACACTCCAATGTCGTGTCGGATACGTGTCCATGCCGTGTCCGACGCGTGTCCTTGTCCGACACTGCATACCCTCTTTAAGAGGCGTGTCGGTGCATTATAGAAGCTCACAAGCTTTCCCAAAAAGAAAATAAGAGAAATGGAACAAGCTCGCAAGCTTTTCCAAGAAGAAAATAAGAGAAATGGAAAAGCTCGCTAGCTTTTCCAAGAAGAAACCCGCAGGTTTTGCTGTCCAAAAATTGTCACATAATCTCTCTTTTAAACTTCAAAACATCACATATTTATAGGTAAAAAGAGGCAACCAAACAATCCAAAATAAATCTAGCCGAACCAACCAGGAAAGGGGAAACAAAAGGGCAGCATGCGGTCCAGAAGCAGCACCCGAAGGGCCACAAGGGGGACAGAAAAAGGCAGGCACGGGAGACAGGAATGGGCGCCCACAGGGAACCGAAACAGGCAGCCATGGGGAGAGGAAAATCCATGGGACAGGAGCCAGCGGAGGAGCCGAACAAGCAACAGAGAGGGGGAGAAGGTGGGGAATGAACCTGATTTGGCATTAATTGCACATTAATGAGCTGATTTTAGTAGAGGACATAGCAGCTCACCAAAGGGGACAACCCAAAATCAATTGCCCCCCCCCCCCCCTACCTGCCGACATCAAAAATTGAGGTGTGTATTTCACGACTTGAGGCTCCAATCTTCCTTTGAAATAGAGGCTGACTGTCGTAGTCCCCCAAATTTAAATTGAGGGGATGATTTTTTTTTTTTTTTTGCTTTATTTTTAGGCTTCAATTTTCTCCTGAAAAGAAGTCGATCGTTCTCCAAATTTGCATCCGACAAGAGGGAGATGGAGGTTGATGTGCAGGCATGCCATTAGTTGGGTGGCGTGGTGATGACACAAAAGGAGGTTCCTCCAAGAAGATCGATCGCCCATCTGATAAATTGTTTACTTTTAGTTGTTTGTGATGAAAATTTGATGCTTTATTTGCTTTTTTCTTTTTGTTTTGGCCAATTTTATGATTGTTCTCCTTCACGTGTGAACTTCTTCCAAAAGTTGTCGAGCAAATTGACTGTCTTGATTTTCAGAAAATGATTCATTTTTTATTTTTTTATGTTGATATTGTGAGTTTTCTTGAATTGATGAATTATATTCAATTAAATTAGGAGTCAAAGAATTTTGATTTTTTTGTGTGTATGTTGCATGAGTTCTGAGCTCACTCAATGAAAAATTTAATGCTAAAATATGGACATTTGATTGTGGGGGGGGGGGGATCTTAAAAAAGAACAATGAGCCCCAATGGAGTCCTTAAAGCAATTAAAAAAGAACGATGATCAGTGTACCTGTGTTGAGCACTTCCAGATTTCTTGCAAGACCATTAATAAAGCAATTAAAAAAGAATAATTTCAAATGGGAGAGGATGCGTCTCGAGCCTTCAAGGAGTTGAAAACAACGATGATCAGTGTACCTATGTTGGCACTTCCAGATTTTAGGAAACTCTTTGCAGTGGAGACGGATGCCTCAGGTTATGGGACAGGTAATTAAAAAAAAAATTATGGGCTAGGAGCAATACTCATGCAAGATCATAGGCCTATTGCATACTTCAACCAAATGCTTACAACCAAGGAAAAGCTCAAATCTGTGTATGAGCGGGAGCTGATGGTGATTGTCTTGGCTATTCATAAATGACAGCCTTCTTTTTTGGGAAGACATTTCATAATCAGGACAAATTAAAGGAGCTTGAAGTTTTTTTGTTGGAATAGCAGGTGGTCACTGAGGAGCACCATAGATAGCTATCCAAGTTACTTGGATATGATTTTGAGATTCAATATCGACTAGGGCTGGAAAATAAGATAGCAGATGCCTTGTCCATTAGAGGTGAGGACTCTTAGTTGATAGCCTTGTTAGTACCATTAATGGCAGATTGGGGGGCATTAAGACATGGGAATGAGCAGAATGAAGAGTTGAGAAAGATCACGGAGGAGTTTCTATAGGATTCAGACAGTCACCCATGTTATGATTTGAAAGAGAGACGTATACTGTATCATGTGAGGTTTGTGTTACCTCGAACCTCGGGGTATATTCCCAAACTACTGCAAGAGTTCCATGACAGTGTGATATGAGGGCACTTTGGAGTTCAAAAGACATATAATTGACTGTCAGCAGAGTTATATTGGGTATGGATGCATCGTGATGTAGAGAATTGGGTGACCAAATGCGATGTGTGCCAAAGGCATAAGTGTTTAGCCATAACGCCAGCATGGTTACTACAACCCTTAGCCCTATCGGAGAGGGTATGGGAGGAAGTGATGATTGGCTTCATCGAAGGACTGTCATGATCAAAAGGGTTTTCAGTGATCTTGGTAGTAGTGAGTTGTCTTAGCAAGTATGCACATTTCATCTCTCTAAAGCACCCTTATCCTGTAGTCATAGTGGCCACTGTTTTCATTCAAGAAGTGGTACGCTTGCACGAGTTTTCAAAAGCCATTGTGTCAGACAAGGACAAGGTGTTCCTTGGCCACTTATGGAAGGAGCTATTTCGTTTATAGGTGACGACATTGAAGCAAAGTACATCCTACCACCGTCGGACAGATGGTCAGATAGAAGTGGTCAACTGGAGTGTAGAGACCTACTTGAGATGCTTTGTATCGAACACACCAAAGAATTGTCCTAGGTGGATTGCTTGGGCATAATATTTGTACAACACCTCATACCACTCAACAACAAAGACCACTTCCTTTAGAATTCTCTATGGGAGAGACCCATCTCTGTTGATTCATTATGGGGGAAATACTAACCAGTGTCTAGTGTAGATTAGTACTTAGAGGAGAGGGACATGGTAATAGCGAAGCTTAAGGGGCATTTTTTGAGAGCCCAATATATTATGAACAAGATGGAAGATGGTCACAGGAGAGGTAAATTTTGAAATGGGAGACATGTTTTACTTAAAATTGAGTCCCTACAGACAAAAACTTTATCCAGGAGAAGTAATGAAAAACTATCCCCATCGTAGCCTTGCCTTATGAGATCTTGGAGCGCATCGGAGCAATAGCCTATCGATTAAGGCTACCACCATCCTTAGCCTAGCACCCAGTCTTTCATGTATCACAACTGAGGAAGGCAATAGGGGAGCATGCACCATCATCACTACCCTCAACTTTGACAGAGGACATGGAGGTTATGTTGTAACCTCTGGAAATAGCAAGTGTTCGTAGAGGGGAGACAGGGACACAAGAGGTGCTAATCAAGTGGAAGGACCTGCTAGAGCATGATGCCACTTGTGAATCATATGAGACAATCAGGAGACGGTTCCCAACTTTTCACCTTGAGGATAGGCCGGTTCAGTAGGATCGGTCCTGCAGTCACTCCAACAGCTAGGGGGCGGACCAATTACAGGGGGTGGAGGGGCTGAAATTTTGCCCCCCCTTGTGGGGCCCAGTAAACCAATTATTCCATATGTTATGAGGAGGTTGAAGGAAGGAATTAATGAAGGGAATTTGAATTCAATAGAGGGAAGGAATTAATTAAGGCAAGAGAGATCTTTTAGGGCTAAATTGGAGGGAATAGTAGGGGTTTATATAGGGATTATTATTTTGTATTATTAGGGTTATGTTTTATTGAGTTTTATGCTGTATTTTCTTCTGTGAGGGCTTTCTAGCGGCGTCTAGGTTGATTGGGAGAGATGATCTACCTCTCTAATTGTAGATTGCTTGTATCTTTGTTTCTTATTGAGTTATTAATTGAAATTGACTACCATTTCTCCAAAATCTGCTGTTTTTAACTATTTTTATGTAGATTTCCTACTATTGTTTATTGAAATTGACTCCATGGTGTATCAAAAACTTCATTCTTTTTTTAATCATACATGATTGTATATCTTATAGGATAATAATTTGATGGGGGTATACGAAAGGCGATGATCAACATTATTTCATTTACCATAACATGTGATGTCTTGATAGTGGATTGCTGAAATATTTTGTTTTCAAACAAATTGGTAATATGCCAATTCAAAAGTAGAGGGATCATCGAGATGTTGAGGTTGTGCAAGTGTCGTTGTGAGGTACATACTATGTTTTGGAGATCCATGTTGAGATATGTGAGATCGTGATTAAAAGACTTGGAGAGTCAATGTCTTAAGGAAAGATTCATCTGACACTAAAGTTTTGACCCAATATCAGGAGTTTGCGGACTGTTCCCCAAAAATGTGTTGATAAAAGTAATCTACAATTGTGATGAAGGCATGTAACACCATGATAAGTCACTCATTATAATTATTTTCGATAAAAAAAAATCCATTTTCCTCATCTTATAAGTATTTCTTTATTGCTTTTTGTTATCCAATATATATGAAATTTGTAGATTTGTTTGGTGTTCGAATGAGTGGAAAATATTGTTGCTTAGTTGATGAGCTTAGCCTCATGCCTTATAAATTTTATTCGGTAAAGGAATGTTATTTGAATTTTGAGGAACAAAATTTCTCTTGATGTGTTGTGGCTGATTGATTTTGGATTTGTTTGACAATCATTGCAGTATTACTTGGTTGAATGGGAAAACATCAAAAGGTTAATTCAACGAACTTCATTATAGAACCAAAATTTTTTCAAATTCTGATCTTTAACCAGTCAAAGATCCAATTACTGAGAGCAATCTATGTTGGCAAGCAGATTTATCGGCCTTACTTTTGAGAACACTTTTTGAAATGGTTTAAAATTGCGCAATAAAAGGCGTGCCTCAGCACAATTTTAAACTTTTAAGCCTCGAAGTCTACGCAATGAGAGCTGGCATTGAGGCATATGCCTCAAGTTCACTGAGGCGATCCTCGCCTCATGTTTTAGAGGCGTCCACCTCTTAAAATAAAAAAAACCCTAATCTAAGTTCATGCTTTTGCAGCTCGGTATCGCTAGGTACATGCTCGGTATCACTCGGTACAATAATGCTTGGTATCACTTGGTACATGCTCGGTACCGCTCGATACATGCTTGATACCGTTAGGTACATGCTCAGTACCCTCGGTATCTTTCCATACAAACGACTTACGAACTTTAAAAATAAACATAACTTCAAAATTACTCTTACAATAAAAATTTGTTCAGGTGACATTGCCCCCAGAAACCCCCGCCAGGGAGCAGTGCCCCCTTGGACCCCCAACTACCTGACATATTGTTGTATTCATCATCTTTAGTATAGTTGTTAGTGTTAGTCTGCTTTTTCATGAGCGCATGCTTTGTATAAGTTTATAGAAAAGATATTCTATCTAAAATGCAATTACTAATATATTCTTCTAATAAACGATGGTTAGAAGTGAGGATAAAGCTGCATCAGGTCATAGAAAAGATGCAGCATGGAAACATAGCACTTAGGTGGATGTAGGAGGAAGTGATAAAATATATATCTATCTAAAATACAATTACCGTGACAAAAGTTGTGAAGTGATATTTTGATTTCACTTCATATCTTGTGTCTTTTTATGTTTTATATTTTTACTCATTAATATGTAAAAAAATTTTCATTTTATGTTTACGCAATCTTTTGATTTTGAGGCTTACGCCTCAAAACGCCTTGAGGTTTACGCCTCGCCTCACGAATGAAAAACGCCTCAATACCCGATTACACAATTTTAAACATTGAGCCTAAGTGCTTTTGTAGCAACCTCTGTGTTTGTTGGAAAGGTGAGTGAGTGAGGAAGTGAACCATCATTATCTAAATTTGCTCAATTCATTTAGTAATGCTAAATTTTGAAAGAATGTGTTGCTTCTTAGCCTTGTATGATGACCTCAAGCTTAATTAGGATGACTTTGTATAATGCGACATGTTGCGCTATTTGTCATAGCGCGTGCTTTGACATATATATAACTTAACATCAATTAATATATTCACTCGAGACTGTCGAGACAAAACTTATAATATTAACTTCTTATCTAATTTTTGTCACTTTTAGGACCTAAACTTGGGGAGGATAACATGCAGTGAAGATAGGTGTGTTATAGACTATACCCGTTAAAAATGATCCCTCAAGTGAGGTGCAAGCTCAAATAATGGGTTGTGTTTATACTAAAACTCCCACTTAAAATTTTGAAAACACTTATAATAATATTGATGTTTGGCTTTGACACAATTGCATTTGAAACTTACCTTAAAAAATAATTCTTTTGTATTCAACAATAAAATTCAAAGAATTTTTAAGATTGAATTATTATTTTGATAAACACACTTGTAGTTCCTATCCCAATCAAGCCTATGAACCTTCCCAATCTTTTACTTCAGTCCATAGTGATGTGTTGTGGCTATCTAAAGTAAAAGATTTCTCAAGAGCTAGATGTTTTATTTCATTTATCAATAATCATACTTGTTTCATTTGGGTTGTCTTAAAGAGAGATTTGAAGTGGGATACATTTTGAAATATTTCAACTCCATGATTCAAGCTCATTTTTCAGTCCAAAATACAAGTCCTAACGTAGATAATGCCACAATATTTCAAATTGGTCTCAGAAAATTATTTTCTATATCAAGATCAAGGGATTATCCATTATATTTCCTATATTGATACCCCTCAATAAAATGAGATTGTTGAAAGGAAAAATAGACACCTATTAGAGGTGTTCGATTATTCATATCTCCATAAATGTTTTGTATAGGATGTCATTAAAAATAATATCTTCCTAATGCAAAATAAGAATGTCATGTATAGGTTGCCATTAAGCTCTTCCAAATGCATAACCTCATTTTTTTACCAGAAATAATATTAATTATAGTATCAATTTTTAAAAAATAACACTTTTGTACATAAATATAAGGTATATATGTATATACACGTAATATGAAATGACTTTTCTTCTCATTTGAGGAGAAAGGTCATTCTCCCTCCAACTTTTCTAACATTGTATTAAAAAAAAATGGCAAAAATTGTTTCAGCATTTTGCTACTACTATTAGGAATCAATCATCCTGCTCAACTGCAACCATGAAACTCCATGCTATCTTCCAAAAAGTCTTTAATAGGATTGTTCATATATTGGCTAATAACACTATCAGGGAACCTAACATCACGGCAAGTAAGAGAAAAGTAGATGAGTTTACTCACAAGGCATTTGAAAAGATAATGTTTTGAACATAGGTTTCAAATTTAAGTACCATTGAGGGCACTTTATTAATATTAAATGGAACAATATGACAACTCCCTCGATATTATTTTTTGCCACTATCTTTATATGTATTTGCGATTAAATCTTCTTGAATCATTTGCCATTCATTAGGGCTGTAATTGAGTTGAGTTGAGTTGAGCCAAGCATATAATGTATTAGATTTGGCTTCGTCATCCTACATGTTCAAGTTTGGCTGAAGCTTGAGTCGAGCTTTTATATATGCTTATACTTGGCTTGTTTAGAATTATCTATGATCGAGTTTGGCTTATATAAATTTTACTCGGATGAGTTTTTAAATAGGTCAAGCCTATATGCAAATAAGTATTAAATGAGTTCCCAAGTGGTTTTAATGTTAACAAATAATTTTATAGGTCTGATTGAATAAGCCGTTTAATAAATTTGGATTTAGTATCTAATTATTTAATACTAATTATACGAGCACCAATCAAATGAGATAATAATAGGATTGAAAAGAAGTATTAAAGTCTTTAGGAGGATATCAACTTCTAAATAGTAGTACCAAAAAGAAGTCACGGGGGTTGCAAATTATGATTAGCCAATGGCATTTTGGAAGAGATGTATTGAGGGCTAAAATGATGTATACACTGTAGGAAAGATGAGAAGAAGTGCTCACCTTCGATTCTCATGCGGGTGCTCTTTGATTCTTATGTCTGTGTATTGAGAAGATGTGTTGGGGTTAAAAGATGGAGAGCTCAAGCTCACAGATCGTTCTGACCAATGTGTTGATTCTTGACGAGTTGAGAAGGAGAAGATGTGTACACCTTTGCAGGCTCCAATTCTTAGCGTAATTTTAGTGATGCTCTCACATGAGATCGCTTTATGGAGATTGAAAGTGATGAAAGTACATAATTATATGTTAAAAATGAATAAAATAAAAGAGATGAAAAGGAAGGAAGCTTAATGAATAAATCTATAATATATTAATATTCAACAATCAACAAAACAAGTATTTTTTGAAAAAAAAACCAGCATATGTTCTACCATTGAGCCTAATATCAAGCCTTTACTAAGTTATTTATTGAAAAATAATAAGTTATTTGTGAATGTAAATAAGCAGGTTTAAATGTGTTCAAGCTAATACACACTTCACTTGTGTATTAGGTCTATCCAAGCTCACCTAGATAAATAGTTAAGCTTACATATGAGAAAATTATCTAATGATTAGGCTGGTAAAGATTTACCAGAATACAAATGCTGACATGAATTTACCTGACTTGATTTGATTCATGGAGTGTTAAGGCCGACAAAAAGCTAAGTAACCATTTATCATAGTTATTTGAAATTTAATCTATTTACTCTGATCATCAAGCTTGACCCAAACAAGGATCAATTTAATGAATCTCTATCGGGTCTTAGGATTTTGTTTTGGCACTGTTATGGTTTAGGAAAAAGGATGGTATTAGAATTTTCTTTTGGCATTGATACGGGTTAGCTAATATTCTTTGATCAGCTTTTAATCATGTCTGATTTATGCAACCTAATTTTCTTCTTAGTTCTTTCTCGATAGTTTCTGTTCATTTTATTTGATTTCATGCTATTAATTTCAAAGAAAATCTGCAACTTTGTGATGCAAGTTTTCTAAGAAAAAAATAAAACTCAAAGGGGAAATATGAGTACATAGACTCCAATATTTTGTGAAAAATGGTTTGACAAGTTATATGACTTGGATGTACCATATGTGAAATAGGATGAGCTTCTATTTCTGCCAGTAGCATCTTGACGATTCTTTTGTTTCATTCCCTGTAGAATAATCAGAACTTATTATTATTATTTTGGATTCACGGCACAAAATTCAATCTTAATATCATCATTCCAACTTTTTGGATTTATGTGATAGTTTGCAGATGGATGGATCTTATAAGAATGGTAAGAAGAATTATTCCATGTGGGGATAAATATGTATCCAACTATGTGAAAATATTCTATTTATGGCCTTTTGCATCATAGGCTACTGCCCCAATTATGACATTTCTTGCCTCTCACTTAATGCCTTGGAACTTGCTTGTGATCAAGAAAATGTCACTTTGACATCAATTTAAATGGTAAGTGTTGTAGTTATGCCCAACTAATTGATTTGGAATTGTAAAATATTCAGCTTGTCCTAATTGTGGATATTGATTATTGTATTTGGATTATAGGTAATATCTTGTTTTGGGCTAGCTATACAGTTGTAGAGATCTCGAGCTAGCGTTTAACCAAACAGAAGAACATGCTAAAGTTATAAGATTCAACCTTGATAACTTGGTATATATGTGATTCATATATCAATGAAGCATAGCAAATAAGAAGAATGGATGCTTCTTGTGTTGTTGCCAAGCACTAATAAAATGATTAAAGAGTGCAACTAATGTATGATTGCAAATGCAGTCTTGGAGGTGGTAGTTTATGTTGTAAATAGGATAATTTATGGTTTAGACTATTGATCTCTTCAATACAATAGAGACAACCTAGCAATTACTTGAGGTTTTCCTTATTCAAATGTCACGTGGAATTAAAAGAAAAGAAAAATTTCTAGTGTCAATGTCATTACTACATCATCGTCGCTAATCTTATCCCAACTATGGTCAGATTTTATCCATCCTCAATCTCTATATGCTTTTGCCGAGTGTTACATGAGATGGGAATTTTGTTTGGCTTCTAGTTTTTTTTGCTCAATTTGTATTCATTTTACCTTTGGCCAACGCCATCATTTCTTTATCCTTTGATGTTACCTCATCTTCAGTAGATGTCTTTATCCTTTGATGTTTCCTCATCTTCAATAGATGCTACTCTTCCATCCTTCTAATATAGTCATTCCTCAATTAGTTCATGGTTTTGCCATACATCTATCTTAATATTCTACTTTCTGTCATGCTCAACTCGACTATTGGTGACCTTTTTTTATGCCCAATGTTTAGATCCATCTGACAATTTACCTGATTATTGTTTAATAAAACTTACCTATAACTTTATAATAGTATCTTATCACATATTAATCTTAAGGCACATTTTCATTTTAACTGTACCATGGAAGTTAATAGCCTTTAATATTTTTAGCATGAAAATAATTTCTATAGTGGATATTCCTGTCATGAAATCAAATTGATTATTTGATATAGTTGTAATATTTTATATTTTATATTTTATTACTCCCTCATTTTAATTTATTTTCACTCTCATAATCTGATTCCCTAATAATTAAAACATTTTTTATTTCTTCATTTGTTCATATTGGCAGAAATGTTGTCATTCCAATTGTTTGAAATATCTTAAATTTCAAAATTTCATCGAAAATATATTATTTTGAGCTATCAATCAATAATATATTTCATTATTTTTTTATTATGCACTTTTAATATAATTTATTTTTTAAACTTCTCTTTTATAATTTCTTAAGGAGTGTTATTTCTTGGTTATCAGATAAGGGTTGGAAGTTAAATACATTTTGATGATGATATGTACTAGGCGTGGAGATATCTGATTAGAAGATACCATGATAAGATTGTAAAGGTCCAAAGGAAGTAGAAAATTGGAACGGGAAAGTTTCCAAGTGATTAATAGTGATAAATGCTCATATCATGAATGTGAATGCTTAATTTACTCAAGAAAATTTAAATGGTTGATTGTCTTGAAGCTTTAACCATAGTTTCAACATTTTTTATCATCTAATTGTAGGGACTTTTCTGTTAGCCAGCAATTTAATTCATGTTTGAGATGGTTCAATTGGTTGTCCTGATGTGGTTTTCTAAATTAGGTTGTTTTAAATTGATTAGCATGGCCATTTAAAACACCTAGTTCTTAATGTCATGATGAAAAGGTAAATTTTTTCACTTAATGGGTTTGAGGATTATGATATAGTTTTGTAAGCGAGGTACAAATCTAAATTCTTTCACGTGAAGAGTATACAACCAAAAGTAATATTTGATTTCTTTTTGCAAATCATATAGATTTTTATACCTTTCAAGGGTTTTTGGTCAATACATTCTCCAAGGATTTATCAGCCTTGGGATAATGAATGCCATGGCTGCTTTTTTTTCTTCAAAAAACTCTAGTTAATGAAGGAATGAATCTAGTAAGCTAGTCAAACCATTGGGTGATCTGCTGTATTTTTAGTCGACCAAGAAATCCTTACATTTCCTTATAATGGGTGAGTGACCATTGAAGAGATTTGGGGCTATTGTAGTTGGGTGACCGAGTGAGAAGTGAGGTATTAGTAGAGAAGGCTTTTAGTTATGTTAGATTTTCTTCTTGCCTGATTGTTCAAATCTATTAGTATAGATTTTTTTCCACCTTAACTTGCATATATATATGATTGTATATCTAAAAGAGGGTATATTTGCATGTCTATGCGCATGCTTTTATGCATGTACAAAGATATTTGTACATGTACATATTTTTTTATGTCGAATCAAGCTTGGTTAGGCTCTTGATCAAACATATTATAATCTGATCGAGTTGTCTAGTCAGCTAATAAAAATGTATCAATCTTCATGTTATACTTTGATCAGTTTTCCTGCGGGTCTATGCATATCCCATTGACATGGGTAGTGTTTAGGCTATATAGTTCTTGTTTGGTACTACTTTTTAGTTTCCTTGCTTTTTTTAATAAATATGTGGAATGCATGATAGAATATGCTAAATTGCATGTGTACCTCTCTCTGATTTCATGATCATGTGCAGCACATTTGTAGAGAAGCTTGCACATCTCTGCTATTAAAACTAATTTTATATCAAACAATACTTCACAATTATGAAATAAATTTTAGTTAAGTCCTCCTTCATCTCCTTGATTTTTTCTTTCACTATTCTCACAGTTGTTTATCATGTCAGTGCTCTAGTAAATCCCATTTCCCTCCATGGGGTAAGCAATATTTATCCCCCTCTCTCTTCTTTCTTTCATTTGCTCCCCGTCTATCTACCATGAAATACAACAATACTGAGGGAAACCGTTATTACCAAACATGGTATTCCCCTCATTGCAATAAAAAGGCAATTTGAGAGCAGAAGTAAGATGATAAAGGAGTACATCAGTGGGGGCTTATCAAGAAATCTTCAATAAATATTTGCATCAAATAAATTATAATTCTATAGCATTTTGATATCTAAGCAACCTTTAATTATTTATAATTATTTGATGTAGAAAAATATTTATTTTTATGCCTAAATGATGTAGAAAAACATTTGCTCTGTTATCAAATTGACTTAGAAAAAAGTGTTACTTTAATACTAAAATGATGCATAAAAAGGTTTGCTCTTATACTAATATGTCTTAGAGCTGCGGGGGCATAAAGGGGGACGGATTGAGAATTTTACCTTTTTTTGTAGAGTATTGAGGGGAGGAGGGTATGTGGAGACTATGCACACAGAGTATATAATTAAGGAGAGAAAATAATATTTTCTCTTTTCTTTTTTAATTGATAATAAAAATGGAAAAGCATTATAACTATTTATAAAAGTTGTGTTTCATTTAAAATCAAATTAAATTATAACTCAACCCTAAATAAGTTTTAAAAAATATAATATCTAAGATAAAAAAAATCTAATTTAAAATAAAGGCAATTCTAAAAATTAAATAATTATATTTGAAATAAAAACTTGAAAATATTCTAAAATCTTAAAATGATTTTAATCCATGTTTTGTACTTGCATCATGTGTCCGAGGGCAGAAATAGCTCTTCTAAGGATCATCCGAAAGTTTTTTCTTAAAAGTCTCGTTTCCATAATAGAGGTGATGTTCATGATTATTCTTTGAATTTTAAGGTGTGTTTACTAAAAAGGTGAAGTAGAATTAGGCTTCGATTCCTAATGCTACTAGCCTACTATGCTTATTGCAACTTTCTGAGATCAATATCAATATCTTGGGGAGAATCCCATGGTGATTGTACTTGTGACAACATAAACTCATCCTGTATGTCTTGGGAGGAAGCAGACAATTACCTTGGAACTGGTCAACAAATCTATATGTTTGGAGAATAATCTTACAATTATATTAGAAATTGTGTATCAACCATCATAAGAATACCGAAAGTTATCTTAATCTCAATCTTAACAGTAGCCTCAACCATAATCTCAGATTTATGCTCATTAATATTCTCATACCCAACCATTAGGCTCTAGAAAAAGCTTGATTATTGATAATTAATTATCATTATCATTTTCAAGCTCATCTTCAGTACTAAGTTCATCACAATAAAGTCCTTAAAAGTAAAATTAATACAAGAGTCAGGTTTTTGAATTGGCATAGGTGACGTAGTTATTTGAACTTCTGGAATTGGGACCTGTTTGTGGACCTTTAGAATTCAAAATAATGGTTTATGATATGCTTACGATCATGCTAAGATATCCTTTGGATGGATAGATGGGATGATCAAGTATAAATGTATCTAACAAATTGTATACATACGATAATTTTTATACATATTATAGTTTGGACCCCATATTTTTCTCATGTCAATTTATGAGATGCATAAGCCAGTTGTGATGAGGATTTGGAGTTTATTTTATTTATTGATGTGTCTTATGTACTAGTTTATTTAATTTTTTTTCTGTTTTCCCATTCTACCCCTAGGGGTGGTCATGTGGTGTTGTATCCCAAAGGGCGTTTTAGTCTTTATTTCTTTTCTTTTCATGAGGCCTATTTATAGGCTAGTTGTTTTGTATTTTGGGATGATGAATTGTTAATGAAAAATTTTATTCTACTTATCTGATCTCTTGGTGAGTTCATGAGAGGGGATTGATCTCTTAGTGAGTTCATGAGAGGAGAAACCCGAGGAGGGTGACCACAATACCCGTCAACCTTTCGAAGAGTCCAAGGTTCGCGGTTCTTACGATCGCTTTGTGAGTTCGTTAGTTTACTTTTATCTTATTTGTATTTTTCTTTCATCTCCTTTCTCCCCCACTTCTTCCACCTCCCTCCCAAATTCCGCCGCCACCGTTTGCTTTGATATAATTCACCAAATTCTTCCCAAAACCCCCACCACCGGCCTACTCCAAACTCCCCACCGAATTCCCTAGCCCCCTATCCACTATACAGTCGGCCCCCCTCTTTGCCCCCACCATTAGTGAGGGTTAATAGCCTCATTACACCTTCCCAAAATAACATCCCTTGAGTTAGGAAAGAGAAGTTCCCAATTTTGAAATTCGAATTTTGAATTTCAAAATCATTCCTAATTTGTCACCGCCATATTTGAAAAGTTTTAAATCTCATTCAATTTAATTTTAAATTGAATAGGATTTAATTATTCATCCTCTTTATTTAGTGGGCTGCATTTAGAAGCTTAAAAAATCCTCCTCAATTCCCTCCCTCCCTCTCAATGCTGCCGGCCACCCATTAATGTCCATTAAAGCTCCCTACCCCTCTTTAATTTGAATTCAAATTTCAAATTAATTCCCTCCAAATTCACCTTAAATCTGAAATAAATCTCAGATTTAATTCCCAATCGCAATTAATGTCTTGGTCCACATTCACCACAATTTTCCCCTCCCTCTCTAGGCCGGCCCACTCCATCCCTCTTTCTCTTTTAATTTCACCTTTAATGCTCCCCAATTAAATCCCTAAATTAAAAAGTTCAATTCAAATTCAAATTGGGATTGAGTGAATCTACTAATTCCTAATCGAAATCATTGACTGGGCAAGCATTCAAACCCTTCTCCAACCCCTTCCCTCACGTTTTCTTCCCAGGAAAGGATTCTTAACAGCTGTCCAATACTTACAGCAGAACCATCTTGCTGTACAACATCCCTTGAAGGTCCGCCTTGCTGCCCAAGATCCTACCGACATGGAAAATGGTTGTCCCGCCCCACTGGTTGCTGTTTGGTCTGTTGTTTGAAGAGTATCAGGTGCCAAAAGGTCTTCTCAACCATCACTTGTTGCTGTCTACACATCCCCAGCTGTTGTCCATCAATTTTTGCACGTCTTCCAATGTCGTGCCTTCTTCCGGAAGGCTCCTATTGCTGTCCATACGCCTCCACCTGCGGAAATTAGCTGCTCAGCAGTTTTGGTGAAGTTCCGACACTATTGCCGTTGTCCACAAATTTCGTGACTGCTGTCCCAACTTTGGAGAGTAAGGAGGGTGCTGTTTGGAAGCTTCCAACTACTGATTATTGCTTGATAATGGTGAACTCTTTTCCTAATCTCATATTTCCATAGTTACCATACTTCGTAGCTTAATGGATTCATATGGAGCTTGTTAATTGACCTCCGCTAAAACCTAGTAATCTTAGAGAGTTGAATGAGTGGCTTACCTCAAGGTGACTTGTCTCAATGTTAATCTAGGGATACCTTGTTGAAAACCATTCATGCATGCCACGTCAGATTAAATTGACTGTTTTTCGTTCTTAACTCCCATGCATGTGAATTAGCCTAAGCTCGTGTCACCGTTCTTTGTGTTTTATTTTATCGCTCAAATTCACTCTAAGTATATAATTATTGTGCTCTAAAATGAAGCGTGCAAATTCATTAAGTAACTCGTATTCGCATGCATCATGTTGATTAGCATAGGAAAATTGGGTATGATCATATGCATCAACATTGTTATTAATTTAAGATGATTTATGATATCTTTTGGTACTGATGATGGTTGGAATGATGGTTGTAATGTCAAATGTCATAGTTGTCATATTGATGAGGAACAAATCAATGATCATAGGCATAGCAATTTGTTGATGCAGAAAATGTTTATAACAATGTGCATATCTGTTAACCAAATCTATGCCATATCCATAATAATATTTTGAACTCGGGTGCTTATGAGGTTGATCAAACATCTCAATTAGTTTGCCACGTTGATCCAAAATTCTTCTCAAGTTAATTTATGAGATTCTTTAGACAATTGATTGGAATATGAACATTTGGTATGATCACATGGATCAGCATTGTTTTTACCCAAATATGATTTATGGTAGCCCTTGCACTACTGATTAGAATGATGTAATATGTTATCAAAATTTTTACATTGATGAGGAGAAACTATATGATCATAGACGTGACAATACATTGATGTATAATATGTTATTTGATGTGTAGAATCATACTTACAAGGTATATATCTATTAACCAAATTTATTCCATATCATAATAAAATATATGTTGAGCTTGGGTACTTGTTAGATTGATGAAGTTTCTCAAAAAAATTTTTTTTTTAATGAAGTTTCTCAATTAATTTGCTATGTTGGAATAAATTGAGTGGGGAGAATTTTGTAGTTCCACTTTTGCTTATGTATTTATCAAACATAATTCATGCTTCCTACAAAAGCTACTTTTTGTTTTGAAGTTGTCATGGTAATGGATGAATGAATTCATGTGACTTGAGGCTAGAGCTATGCTTGTGGTCAGGGTATTTGAATTTTGTTCCCTTTTTTATTTGGTGCAAGGGGGTTGTGTGATGAGCAGGTGGAAGGGATGGCTGATTTTTAAAATTGTTCACCTTATGAAATTTAAGCTCTGATATCAAATTTATGATATTGCAAACGGGTTTCTCCAGTACTAATGGGTGTAGAATAATTGACATGGTGCGATTTTGTTGAAGAGTTGATGATGGGCCATTGTTGATGAACTCTTTTTTGATTTTATTATTCTTTTATTGCTTAAATTGCCCTTCATTGTAGCTTCTTTTTCTTGAATTCACTCCTTAGATGTGAGAGGATTGAAGAGAGTAAAAGAACCCATATGCTTTCTGGGAATTGCCTTTGTAATCTTTTATTAACGGGTGGAGAAAAGATGGAAAACCATGGGGAGGATATAGAGAGAGAGAGTTGAGGATTGGGAATTGCATATCCTGTGAAGTGAGAGGAATGTTTTAGAATGGGAAGGTTAGAGTGAAAGGGAGTTAGCTCAAATTTATTGAATAATTGATAATAAAAATAGCAAGCATTATAATCCTTATTTGTAGAAATTGGGTTGCATTTAAAAATAAGGCTTATTTAAAACTTAAGTCTAGATAAGTTCTAAAAATTCTATCAGTTATTTTAAATTAAAAATAATCTTGAAACTTAAATGCATTAAAATTGTAAGAAAATTTTTAAAATAATTAAAAGAACCGGAATAATTTTAAAATAATATAGAATAATGTTGACGCCTGTCTTATACGATGTTTCCAAATTCTGCCCTTTTAAAGTTTAAGTCTTAGAAAAACTATTGCAAAATTTGTTTATTTGTTGCTGCTTGCACTGTGCTGCTATTGTTGATGCTGATTGAAATGCTCTGTAGGTGCCTAAGTTACCAATTCCCCGTTTATATCGTTTGTAGAAAAATAATATTACTTTTGACTCTTCAAAAGTTTCGTATGTATTAATTGCTATTTGTAAACTGGTCAATGATATATGATGATAAAATAGCAGCTGCATAACACTTAGATGTGATGATCGTAGTTTCTTTTATGTATGCTGTTTTTCTTATTATTTTTGGTGCTTCACATTTGTAAGAACTATTCTTTCACGTGCTGACTGTGTGAAAACATAGCAAAAACAGAGCAATTGATGGGAGATAACAAAATGTCTTCTGTTTTCCTAAATTGCTATGCTCGTCAAAGTATTGTTAAGAAATGGAACATCCTTCATTACTTAATGACATTTTTTAGCGCTCAATCCCGTCCTACTAGAAGGCCTATTGCGTTTATTTTTTATATTGTTCCTGTTTCCGTTTTTAAAAACCACAATGCAGAAAGATGTCCTAGTAGTTTGAAAATTTAATTTCAGGAAAAATGGGGGAATGTTACGGTCAATGTTTTAAAAATCATTCAGTTTAGCCTATGCCTTGTAAGTTTGATTTTGGGTATTAAGAAACAATAAAAAATAGTTTCCGTGGAGCTTGAAATGTTTGAAGTTAATATTTCACCTAGAGTTTTAATGAAATGGATTGAAATTCTACGTAAGTTTTAATATAATCTAGAAGTGGGTCATCTATTAATAAGAAGAATTGGTGGTGGTATGAGGAGGAGCTAATGATTATTTTGGAAACAACAATCTTAAATAGTGGCTAAAATAAATCCTATTGAGGTTTACATTAATTAGAAGAAATTGTGAAGTTTTGCAAAGTGGATGGTAAGTGGATGTTATATATTTTGATGATTTACAGTAGAGGCTAGGTTAAACTAAGACTATAATATTATATTTATAGGCTTTGTTGAACAATTGGAATTTAAAAAAAAAATGAACATAAAAGGATTTTAGTCAAAGATGAAGATATCAAGAAAAAAATAATTTGTGGTGGAATCAAAATGTGCAAGGAAAGATAAAAAATGAGAAGCTTTGTTATAAAAGTTGGTTTAGATGTAAAAACTCTGATAATTGAGAAATATATAAAGATGTCCCTAAAGAGTCTAAAAAAGCAATATGCAATACAAATATTTTAGTTTTAATGATTTATATAATAGATTAGATACTAAGGAGGAAAAAAGATATATGTATAAGTTAGTCAGACAAAGAGATAGGAGTAGTAAGGACTTAGCTCAAGTGAAGTACATTAAGGATGAAGATAAAAAAAAGTGCTTTTATTAGAAGAGGATATTCAACAATGGTGGATGAGATATTTTGTTAAACTTTTTAATGAAGATAGTGAGAATATGATTTATTTTAGTGACCTTAGCATCCTAAATAAAAATAAAGATTTTGTTTTTATCGGCATATTAGTAAAACCGAAGTTAGAGAGTCTTTAAAGAAAATGAAGTGTGGAAAAGCTATTGGACTTGATGATATGCCAATAAATGAGTGTAAATGCTTAGATGAAGGAATTTCTTGGCTTACTAAACTTTTTGATATTATTTTGAAGGCTAAAAAGATGCCAAATGAGTGGAGAATGAGTGCGTTGATTCTTATTTTTAAAAAGAAAGGTGATGCACAAGATTATGCGAATTATATAGGAATTAAGTTAATGTGTCATAGTTTAAAACTATGGGAGAGAGTTATGGATCATATGTTATGATGTGATACTAATGTTTCTCAAAATCAATTTGGCTTCACGCTGGATAGGTCTACTATGGAAGCTATACATTTATTGAGAGGTTTGATGGAGAAGTATAAGAAGAATATAGAGGATCTATTGTTTAAAATTGTGCAATATGAGGCTCGCCTCAACGTAATTCTAGTGAAAAACACCTCAAGTCTTTCACACAAGTTTTTTGTAATGAGGCTTGCACCTCAGCTTGGTTGATAACTGCCTTGCCTCGCTTACGTGAGACTCACGCCTCACCCTATTTTTTTATTTATTTTTTAATTTAAAACTTACATAAATCTTAAAGTAAAGCCCGGAGCAAATCACACATTCATGCACCCCCCGAGTTATATCAACGTCCTCTCGATTGCCTCAACCTCCAGCCCACCGCCTTTGCCATAGCCAACACCGTCGCAGTCACTGTGAAGGACCACTTGAAAGTTGCACACCACAACCACCTCCTCTAAAAATGTTGGAGTATTAATCTCATCTTTATATTGATGAAAAATATTTATGAAAGAAGAAGATTGAAATAAATAAAGAAGCATTTTGGGAGGCATTGACTCCATAGAATGAGACAGGGAAGAGACCAATTTGTTATAATGACGACTCAAATAAAGACTCCTAAGTGATGATAGGACATGATTTTCTAATTGTTGTCAACCATTTCATCCAATTTTAGAAATGAGTAGGGAACTGAGAAAGAAAGAATTTGAAGTTGAACTTAATATTATATGATGCTTTTATGCAGTTTCTATATTTAATATTTGTTTTGCTCATGTGATATTTCTTTTATATAAAAAATCACTTTTAACCTTAATTTGCACAATTTTTTTATTTTGAGGCTTACGCCTCAAAATGCCTTGAGGCTTAAGTCTTGCCTCACGAACAAAAAACACCTCAATACCCTATTGCGTAATTTTAAACATTGGGAGGATTGATTTAGAGAAAGCATATGATAAAGTTTTGAGAGACGTATTATGGAGAGTTCTAGAAAAAGAAAGAGGTTAATAATGCTTATATTCAAGTCATTAAGGATATGAATGCAGGAGCTATTACTTGTGTTCAAACACAAGGTGGTTTGACTAAATATTTTCCTATTTTAGTTGGATTACATCTAGGACCACCCTTAAGCCCATATCTTTTTGCTTTAGTCATTAATGTTCTCATTAAACATTCGCAAGAGGTTGTACCCTGGTGTATACTTTTTTGCTGATGATATTCTTCTTGTTTATAAGACTTGAGAGGGAGTTAAAAGTAAACTTGAATTATGGAGGTCAATTTTAGAGTCTAAAGATTTTTATTTGAGTAGATCTAAAATAGAATATATAGAGTGTAATTATAGTAGTAAGAGATCTAGTGAGGGGATTGTGACTTTGGGAAATTAAGTCATTTATAAGAGTACGTGTTTTAGATATCTTAGGTTTATTGTTCATAGTGATGGTGAAGTTGATGGGATATTATTAGTAGAATTTAAGTTGGATGTCTAAAATAGAGGAATGCATTGGGCTTGTTGTGTGATAGAAAAGTTCCATTCAAACTTAATGGAAAATTCTATAAGATGGTGGTGAGACCTGCAATGCTTTATGGCCTAGAATGTTGGCCATTAAAAGAGAAGTGTAGTATTAAGTTAAGTGTTGAAGAGATGAATATTCTCAGGTGAATGAGTGGCTTTACTTTTACTTTTAGAGACAAGATACGAAAGCATATATGTGAAAAGGTTGGAATAGCTTTAGTGGAAGATAAAGATTAGAGAGAGTTGACTTAGATGGTTTGGTCACATAAAACAACAGGCTTTTGATGGCCTAGTTAGAGAGTAGATGTATTATATTTGGCTTATGTTAAGAAATGAAGAGGTAGACCTAAAAAGATTTGGTTATAAAATATTAGAAATGATATTTCCTTATTAAATTTAAATGAGAATTTGACTCTTAATAGAACACAATGGAGAAAAATGATTTATGTAGGCAACCCCACGTAGTGGGATAAATGCTTGATGTTGTTGTTGTATAAAGATATCAAGAAAAAATGAAAAGTCTAGAAATTATTGGTTGAGATTTTTAAAGAAGTTATTTTTAATAGCATAATCAATTGTATCACACTGCTTATTATATATTGATACAAAAAAGTGAGCTACAGGGGTAAAACCCATGGTTCAAATTAGATGCCTTTTGAGATGTCATCTTAACCTCTATAAGAGGATGCAAGGTACAAAAATTTACAAATACTTTGTGATATTTAAGATTGTGGTGATTATTAGGGAACAAAATTAATGTCTCATTCAAAAAATTATGGGAGAGGGCAATGGAACACAAGCTTTGAAAATCATATCATTATCTTAAAATCAATTTTGTTATGCGGTCCCACTATGGAGATGATTTCTATGCCAAGGTAATCAATTTTTTAAAAAAATTATAGAGCTAAATAAATGATACTATTATGATTTTATTAATCTTGAGAAGGTATAAACTATGGAATCAAGTATCATGATAATTGATTTGGTAAAATGATGTCATTTCAAATGTGTTCGATGTGGAAGAATTGAGAATATTAAGATGAATGTGTTAAAATTTTGTAAGGATGAATTGAGAAATGATTATATGGGAGTATCGTGGGTGTAGCACCTATTATAAGGTAGTAAATAGAAAATAAACTAAATTGTTTGAGCTTATAATATATATAAGATTGAATGTTGAAGATGCACCAAAAGGTTACATGAATAAAATTAATGTGAAAACATCAGAGTCTACCAAAGAAGAAAAACTCCAAAATAGTCAAGATTGGTAAAATTAAAAAAAAAAAAAGGGTCTATAAATATGTAATGAGCTTTCTTTATTTTGTTCTTTTTGTGAGTTTGATCGACTCTATCTATTTTATTTACGATATGTATTAGATAGACTATGTCTATCTTGTAAATTTGGTCTACTCAAGTAGTATAAATAGCCCATATTGTAATCAAATAGCATGAATAAAAATTTTCTATATCCTCTCTTTCTTTCCCTCTTATCTATTTTCTCTTGGGAGTCTACACCAAGGTTTTAAAAGGCGAAATCGGGAATCGAGGCGTTTTTTTTTAAGCGAGGCGAGGCGTAAGCCTCAAAACGATTAAAACAAATTAATTTAAAATTTTAAATAATGACAAAAAATAACAATTATTTGTACTTCCAATAATAAAATAACATGAATACAAAAATAAACCAGTCTGCCGGGGGTCCAAGGGGGCGCTGCCCCCTGACGGGGATAAGAGTAATTTTTAAATTCTGCTTGTTATATATGCTCAATACCAAGCGTACTGAGCATGTACCACTCAGTACCGAGCCAGTACCACTCAGTACCGAGCCAGTACCGCTCAGTACCGAGCCAGTACCGCTCAATACCGAGCATGTACCGCTCAGTACCGAGCATGTACCACTCAGTACCGAGCCAGTACCGCTCAGTATCGAGCCAGTACCGCTCAGTACCGAGCATGTACCGCTCAGTACCGAGCATACCGCGTAATTTACATGTAATTTATATTAATTAGGCTAATTATATTAAAATTTAATTAATAATACTAATTATTAAATTAAGTTAAAATAGATAATTAATTCATGCACTAATTATATTATTAATTATTTAATTAATTTGTTTAATTATTAATATTTTAAATTATATTAACTAAGTTAATCAATAATAACTTAGCTGCGTCTACGGTTTGCCTTTCATCTTCTCTTTTCGTCTTTGCTGTTCGGCTTCGTTGCTTCACAGGAGGTGTAGAGATTGGACGCATCGCTTCTTTGGCTCCTTCGTGGCTGTTCGACTTTGCTCCTTCGACGACTTTCCCTTTCCTGTCGGATCGTAAGCTACAACAGTTTGATCGGGAGAAACAACGGGAGCTCTCTGACTGTGAAGGTAACTTTCTCGCTTTCGAGGCGCTGCCTCGATGCGCCTCGACGCCTCACGCGGTGAGGCGTACGCCTCCATGGAAAAAGGCGTAAGCCTCGCCCGAACGTTCAAGGCTTAAGCCTCAGTTCGCCCGACCTCCGCCTCGATTCGAGGCGCGCCTCGAGGCTTCCGCCCCGAACGCCTTTTTAATCGATGGTCTACACTTACTCTTGGCCTCCAAGAAGTATATCAATGGTGCTCTTGTTGCACTAATCTCATGCCATTGCAAGAGGTTTTTTTTTTTCAACAGTTCTTCCTTTCTCACGGTCCAACACTCAAGTTTTGCTTCCCACCTGCTGCCTCGCCTCCACTTTTGCTGTCCGGGCTTCCATCTAGACCGCAAGCCCTCCTCACTTCTTCTCAATGTTCTGCTCGTCTCACCTTACTGCATTCGCAAAATCCCTCATGACATTCTCACATCTTAGCAGTTCCAGCCGCACATCTCAGTTGCTAGCTTAGATTAAGTCCTTATCCGCAAGCTTGCCTCATCCAACCTCATTTCCACCAATTGCCAAGATCAACAAGATCCTTCCAACAGTCCTCTGATTGTTTTTCCTACAATATTCAACAACCTTCAAGGATTCTAGATTTTCCGGCAACTTGCATTTTGCCTACTCATGAACAATATTTTTATGTATACATCAATGATTTAAAGAAGGAAGCCCTTACATCTCTCGATATCCTTCAACTCACTTCCAACTATCAAAAGGTGAACTCTCTCCTTCAGAATACCAAATTTGAGACAATATTCTATGTTTTAAAGGTCGAATATATATCAGTAAGTCTTCTTCTCTAAAAAATCAAATTCTCATTGAATTTCATTCCACACCTTAGTGTCTGCCATGAGGATATTCTCAAAAACATTAAACAAATCTCTACAAATTTTTATTGACCTGGACTCCATAAAGATGTTACTAATTTTGTTAATAATTACCGTACATTCCAAGAAATAAAAAACTCTACCTTGCCTCTCATCAGTCTATAAGTCTATTAACTCCTTTACCCATTCTGTTACAAAATTGGGAAAATTTATCTATGAATTTCATTAATGGCTTACCAAACTCAGAAGGGTACACCATCATTTAGTAGAAATTGATCCTTTGTCCAAATATATTCATTTTGGCTCATTACCTCCTAATTATTATGCCTTGCATGTAGCTGAACAATTCACTTATATCTTAGTTAAATTACATGACTTCTCTAAAATAATTGTCTCTGACGGTGACAACATTTTAAGTCACTTTTGGTGTCGTCTTTTTGCCTTGAGTGGCATCACTCTTCACTTTAACACTGCATATCACCCACGAACTAATATACAAATTGAGGTCTTCAATCATTGTTTAGAACAATATCTTCGAGATTTACATCAACTACTCCTTGATTATGGTTTACATTTTTTTGTTGGGATGAACTTTGTTATAATACTTCATTTCATACGACTATTAAAATGACCCCTTTTCGAGCTCTATACTGTCAATTACCTCCATAAATTCCTGCATATCTTCGTGATACTTATGACATCTATGTTATAGACGCTTTATTAACAAACTGTGATACCCTTTTACAAAACTTTCGTAAGAATGTCTCAAGCTCAAAATCACATGAAATTAATGGCATATTGCTATAGAAGGGATTCATAATTCTCAATAGCAGATGTAGTAATAGTTAAACTACAACCCTTCAGGCAAAATTTCATTGTCTGTAGAAAACATTCCAAATTAGATAAATGATATTTTGGATTTTTTCCAATTCAATAGGTCATTAGCCCAGTGGCTTACTGCCTAACCCTTATAATAGCAAAGTTCATCTTGTTTTTCACATTTCTCTTCTCAATCCATTTAAAGGAACCCCCCTCCCTTGACTCCATCCACATTGTTGAACCTTATAATGATCAACCACTCCTTATTTTTTATGTCATTTTAGCATTCCACATTATAAAGCTTCGTAACCAACCTCACCATCAAGTTTTGTTGCAACATAAATTAAATACATCAGAGGATGCCACATGGAAAAATTTTGCAACACTCTTTATATCTTTTGCTTCTCTCAACCTTAAGGGCAAGGCTGTTTTTAATGGAGACGGGATTGTTGAATATCAATATATTTTATTAGATCCTAAAATGGTATAATCAAATTATGAAGAATGAGCTACCAACATGTAGGACAAACCAACAATCATTAGAGTTTACCAAAGAAGAAGAACTCCAAAATAGTTAAGATTTGTAACATAAAGTAGTGGTCTACAAATATGTAATGATCTTTACTTTATTTTTTTCTTTTAGTGATGTAGATTGAGTGTATTTATTTTATTTTAAGATATGTATTAAGTATATCATGTCTATCTTGTAAACTCGGTCTACCCAAGTAGTATAAATAGCCCTTATTGTAATCAAATAGCATGAATGAAAAATTTTGATATCCTCTCTTTCTTTCCTTTTCTTCTATTTCGTCTTGGGAGTCTACACCTATTCTAAAGGTGCCTCACTTCTTGGCCTCCAAGAAGCATATCACATTGTTATGATGATGGCGACTATGGCATTGAAGGAGGTGGTTTGTTTCTTATTTGTTTACATGTAATGCCAAATGGACCGACACACTTAGTTTAAGATGAATATAATTTTAGAAAAAGTCATGGAGTAATGCTAGATGGTTTCGTACATTTAGTTCAAGGTGAAATAATTTTAGAAACCTTACATTGTGCTAGTTTTAGATCAATAGTCCTTGGAATCTTTGGAATATGGCATGCTTGAGATTATTTTTCTTATTAATAAGTTCTTGATGAGGACATCTGAATGTGGAGACGAGGTCGACGATCGACGACCACGATTACACCGCTTTATTTTTGAGCTTTTTATTGTTGTTTATTTTCCGATTTTACTCTCACTTGAGGGAATAGGTGTTTGTGACCCCCGGGGGCATTATTGTCTTTTGTCATGTTATTTTATTAGGGGACTATTTATAGCCTCCTATGCTTATGATGCCTAATGAAGATTATAATGAAAATTTCAGCAATTGTCTCTTGGGTGTTTGAGAGAGAGCTTTGGTGAGAACCCTAGGTGAGGGCGACGGATCACCCACTAGCCGCAGGAAGCGTCCGGGCTCGTGGTTCATTTTCTTTTCTCTAAACTCCCCTCCATTGACCGCCGACCAAACTTCATCCATAGCCGCCGGCCAAGCACCCATCTTCCCCTCCAATCGTTGGCCAACCCACTCTCCACCTTCAAGTCGCCGGCCATAAGGCCCGACCCCTCCCCTCCAAGCCGCCGTCCCCAAGGTTCCTCCCTTCCACTTAGCCGCCACCCAAACCCTAAGCTTGCGCCGGCCACCACCTCCCTCATTGGGATTCCCAAACTTGCCAAGCTTTGCATTCAATTACTTTCCTAAATTTGTTCCCCTAAATTTGGAAACTATATTGAATTCAAATTCCAACATATTTGAATTTAAATTCTTTCCTAAAATAAGAGAAGTTATTTTTGGAAGGTCCCTCAAATCATGCCATTTGAATATTAAATCAGGATTGGAATTAAATCCCTTTCCTAATTTAATATTCCAAACTTAAAAATTGACTAATACTTCAATTAAATCCCCCAATCAAGCTCATCAAAGGCTGTCGCCTGTCCTTCTCTCTCCTTTCTCATTAACACCCCAAATCAAGCCCCATTCCCAAGCAAGCCGCCTGCCCCTCCTCTCTCTCTCAATGTTCCTACTTGCTGTTCTATGACTCCAAAGCTAATTCCCTAGGGCTCTCTCCCCCGCATAGCTTCCACCTCAAGATTTTGATCCTCCTAGGTCGCTGTCCCGAATTCCTGGACCTCTTTAAGATCGCTGTCCTGAATTTCCAGCAGGTGTAACTTTGCTGATCTTCTGTCCAACCCTCCTGTAGACCACACCTTGCTGTCCAAGAGCTTCCGGCATCCCACAGTTGCTTTCCAGGTTTTCTGTGCATCTCCAGGCTGCTGTCCAGAGAATTTCAGCAAGCGAAACTGCTGTCCTGCCCTCCAGAAATCCACTTTGCTGCCGAGAGTTCCTGATTTCTCCTAGTAGCTGTTCACCCTTGTATGGCGGATCCAGAACATGACCACGGGCTTGTTTACAACGATCAAGGTCAAGTTGATATCCTCAAATCACCGTTCTTTAACCTCAACTTGGAGATTGATCAAACCGTAGAAGAATACGTTGAAAGGATTGTCTTCACCCTCGCCGCCGCTATCGACGAACAACTCTCTTCCGTCAAGTGGCGGATCGTTTCTAAATCTTGATCAAGGTGAATTTCTCGTACAAATCTGTTGCTTTTCTAAATCTCCGTTAATTTGTGGCTTTATAAGGGGTTGTGCAACCTATCTCCGTCTAACCCATATCAATAGTGCAAGTGAGTAGGATCCAAGTAGTGCTCAATCTTATTGTTAATTCAGGGATTTCCTTTGAAAATCCCTCACGCTATGCTAATCTTGATTATGATTGATGATTCATGATTCTAACGCTGACATGTTAATACTTGTTTACATCATTGGAAGCTAACATAATAATTATTGCTCTAATTCAAATGCATGTTATTTTAACATTGCATAATTTCTCCTGCATTTAGTTCTACATCAATTCTACAGAGATCATATGCTTTGTTTATTGGACCTGTTTGCTGTTAAATGCTTGATTGTTGTATGGAATATGCACATAATAAATTCCCTGTTTGGTAGTGGTGATAGGTTTTCTTACTACAAAATTTTGTTTTTCAGGTATGTGCCATCCTTCTTACCGCCAGCTTCCAAAGGAAAAGAATCTGAGAAAAAGGTTAGCATTGCACTTGTGATGTTGGTCATTAATATCTTGCTAGTAGCTTGTTTTGTACATGTACGAAGTGATTTCCTAGTCAAGCAACCTGGGATATGTTTAAGAAAAGCGTGCTGAATCTGTAACCAAATCATCCCCTGGAGAATCTTTCCTATTTTAGTTGACAGATATTTGGTGCTGATGGTTTGAAATGCATGTTCAAGAACTTCTGTATTTTTGGTTGTAGTAGTCTTAAGATTAGTCAAGTTTGCAAAACAGTATATTAAAATATTGAGTGATTTTTTTAATTGTGGTTGAGATGGCTTCTCTTCATGCTTGTGCACATCTTCTCTGTTTTTTCATGGACTACATGGCAGAGTTATAACTGCCTAGCTCAATAGTGTAACAGGTTACCTTTTGTCCTTGGCTGAGATTGCATGAAAAAACTTTTGGGCTTGGTTTTCATTTATTTATTTTTCTAGTGTGAGTTCTTAGACATGCTTTATGGCTTTGATTTGCCTTGAGTAGGCTCTGCAGCAGTATGATCAAAGGTCTCTTGGTGCAGGGTGACAAATAAGACCCAGTTGAATGATCCCTATTTATGTTGCTTTCTGTTATACATTATTTTTATGAACTCTGAGGTCCAAGCTTCATCTTATTATCTGTGAAAACTGAAGTTTCTTTATCTGTCCTGTACGAGTGGCTCATCAAATTGCATAACATGATTTTACCTTTTTTAATGCATCATAAGCATTATCTATGCTCAACTATGTTTGTGTGCATGTTGAAGTACTTTGATATAATCTGTTTACTATCAGCTGATAATCAATGCGCTGTTCTGTCATGTTTGGCCTGTTTGTCCTTCAAGCTATTTTTTTTTTATGAATTTTTTTTCAATTTATTTTTTCACATTTATTGTCTCACTAACAAGTACTAGCAAATTTACTAAATGACAGCGATCCTATTAAATCCTTTTGATGACCTGCAGAAAGAAGAAGAGAAACCAAAGGAAAAGGAGAAAGGAAAACCACGGGTTATTGACAATTTTCTTGAGGAGCTCAAGGCTGAGCAAGAGTTGAGAGAAAAGAGGAATCAAGAACGTGAACAATGGCGTGAAGGGCGTCATAGTGAGAGTTCAGCTGTAAGTTTCTCTATTATATGATTGGAAATATCTCTGCATGAAATAATTAAAAGGAAGGAATTCAAATGAGAAAAAAAGCTATTAATCATTATATGTAAGCATAAGTTGTGGTTTGTCTAACTTTATTCTATGGAGCATGGTACTTTCATTTATTATTCAACGGTGTAAACAACACTTATTTCTCCAATCATGTTTTGATGCACATTGATACCACATTGGATACTAGTGTTGTTGAAAGTGCTAAGGGTCCTCAAGATAATATAGCTGCCTAACATTCATATTTCTCCAATCATGTTTTGATGCACATTGATACCACATTGGATACTAGTGTTGTTGAAAGTGCTAAGGGTCCTCAAGGTAATATAGCTGCCTAACATTGAGGTCCTAGACATCGCCATAGAGGCTTGTTCAAATGACATAATGGAAAAAACATTGCTGCTTCAGTTAATAAATCAATTTGAAAAAAATAATTAAATTTAAATCTTCATTGCATTCCAAGTTCTTAAATCTAGGCTTCGTTTGGGACGGCTTTTTCCCTGCTGTGATGTATGAAACGTAACCGGGAGGTTGTTTGGGAGTACACGATTGTGCTCCGTTCTCAAAATTTTTGCTTCCTGCCGTTGCTTCTCACGTCCGGTATAAGACTCCCACGTTTCGACTGCTTCCCGTGGTTTGTAGCTATGAAAATACTTTAATGCCCTTACTATGCGAACTACCCCCATTGTCTTCTTCATCCTCGCAAAGGTCCGCGATATCAAAAACCACTTCGTAGATTTCTTCGCTCTGTCTCTTCTCACGACGCTCGAGACCCCAGTTATCAGCTAGATCGAACTCTCGCTGAAGTTTTTTTCCCTCTTCGCGGCCGAAAACAATATCTTTTTTTTTTGCTGCTTCGGTTTCACAGGCGGTTTGGAGAGATTCGCAATGTGTTCTCCGTCGGCGGTCCGGCACGTTTCTGGTATTGATCCGTATCTGATACTGCGAGCAGAGAGGGAGAAAGGAAGAGACTGTGATGTACGGATCTCCATCGCTGGCGACGACGAAAGGCCTAAACCTCCCGTTCACGGCGGCGGAAGCGGCGTTCGGCCACCGGAAAGAGGATTCCGATCTCCACAGAGAGCAGGAAATGAATTCCGGTCTTCTCCGCTTCAGTTCGGCTCCGACCACTTTGTTCGGCGAGGATTTCCAACTTGCGAGACCTTCCAGCCCTGAGATGGAATCACTTTTCGCTCGCTTCCTCACACCAAATCAACACGAAGAGATACGCAGCAAGTCCTCGGCGGTGGAGCAGAGAGATGGTTTCTCCTCTGTCTTCTCACATGCTTTATCACTCGCAGCAATCCATGGCGGATAAATAATTTTTTTACATAGCTTTTGAAATCAAAATTATAATTTTTATTTTCTTCATTTTTTGTACTGCTTACAAATTTTTTTATTAAAAATTTATTTTTTACAACAATATTTAAAAAAATGATAGCTTTAATATATTTCAAAAAAGTTGTACCAACTTTATAAGTAATACAATTTTGATTTAGAATTGTTAATTGATAATCATATACATTTTAAAAAATTATATATATAAGGATATGAAGGTAAATTATTCTCATGCAGCTGCAGCACAGCAGCTCTACAGTTATATTATCCAAACAAAATATAATGATTTCCATAAAGCAACTTCAGGAAGCTACTTTCTGTACAATAATTTTACAACCTACTTTACCGACAGCTGCAGCCGTCCCAAACGCACCCCTAATTAGAAAGATTAGTGAAATTAAGTATCTCAAAATTATTAAATTTCTCAATTCTATAGCATGTTTATTCCATATTCTTCCTTATTTATGTTATCTTTTAAATATTGGATTTTTTGTGTTACATCTGTTTCCTTGTCTACTTGCACACATCCTCTTCTTCATTCTCCAATTCTCTAAAGTTTGAAGCTCTTTTATCAATATTTATTTAGATTTATTTCTTGGTGTGTCTTTTTTTTTTTTTTTTTTTTTGAAGTTTCTTTATCATTTCCTCATCATCTCATGCCAAATTTTGTTAAAAAATCCTATCTTTCATCTTTAAAGTATTAGCACTCGTTGCTTCATGTAAGATAATATGCTCACCTCACTTCTTGGCAAGGAACTTAAATATGCTCCACCTTAATAATGAAGCCCACTTGGGAGGCATGCAAGATGTTATCGACTTGCCTTGCCTAAAATGGGTGCCTAGGAGAGCATTTAACCCACCTTTATTGGATGTCTTAATCTTACCTTAACTATTTTGGATCACTTATAAGAATTACTTTTTTACGACCACTATTACGATTTAAATCTATTGGTAACTTTTTTTTTGTTATAACTGTTAGCCTTCTTATTCTTTACACATCAACTCTACTTGATGCTTATTTTGCTCTTTGATGTACATGCTTATGATACACAAATTGATTTATGACTAAGACTTTTTTTTTGTTGTTCCTCACATTATGATCATCATCATCTTTATCTCAACTATTTGAGGTTTATTTTGTGGAGCACTATGATTCATAAATTTCACCCTAAATAATTGAGATAAGGCTAATGATTATGATGATGTGAGTAACACCTATGGAAGGTTAGTTCATGAATTAATAGATTGTGTTTTAAGCTTGTGCTGCAAAGATAAAGAGACTCATTTATGATTTATGTTGAAGCCTATTAACCAACAAAAATGACAACTTTAAATCCTACATAAACTTAAATCATGTTCTTTCTTTGGTTGATTTGAGTAAGATTTAAGCATGATTTAGCCTAAATCCCTCCAAACGACAAAATGACAACTAAATCTCATAGAAATTTAAATCATGTTCCTTCTTCTGTGGATTTGAGTAGGATTTAAGCGCGTTTTAGCCTAAATCTTGCCAAACAACAAAAATAACAACTTTAAATCTTACAAAAACCTAAATCACGCTCCTTGTCCATTTTACTTTAACTGAATTTAGCCAAAGAAGTGCGCGAAAAGGAAGAAAAATGTTATCTTTGCTGCAAGCTTCTTTCATGACTTTCGATCTGACTGGAATGTTGTTGTTGAAGGTGGCGAAGAAGGTTACTTGTGCGACATTTTCAAAACTCTACTTCACATGAAGTATGTGAAACCGAAGCATCAATGAAAAAGGACAATGAGAAAAGCAAACCCTAGACGGTCCTAAGGCTTTAAAATATTAAATTAAATATATTAATTTAGGTTTTTATTTAGAGATTAGAGATAAAATAAATTTTTTTAAATATTTTATCAAATTGATATTTAAATAGTTAATGATTAATTATGATATTCATATATAAATCCTAAAAAATTTGACAATGCTAAATAATCTAGAATTTTTAAGATGTCAACAAAATTGCCCTTGCTATTTTCGCCTTGCGCCATGAGCCATTGCTCATACATAGCATAAATAGTGCGTGTTATTTTGAAAATCTTTGCCGCAACAAGAAAATAATGTTTTATGTGTGTCGCGTTGCACCGTGCACCATAGTGCACGCTATTTTGCGCCATTGACATATATGCTTGAAGCCATCCCATGATCCACTTCTCGTCCATTTCCCCACATGTTGTATTTTCATTGCATGAGATTCCATCTTCGCCCACGACACTATCCTGTGACTTGTAGTTGTCTTGCTGCACGATGTGAGACCCTAGGCTCGATCTCATGTACCCCATATCTTGCCATTGTTTTTGTCATTCACTCAACGTCAGGCCATCATCCTTAACATTAAGTAATGCATTTCTTTTTTTGCTAACCAAACTAAAAAAAAAATAATATCCAGAATTTAGTTTACAACCAACCAAACAATCTTAAAAATTTCAAATACATTGAGTTCATTTTACATTATTTTAAAATACATCTAAATTCTAAGTACTTGTGACCAAATAACGCCCTAGGTGATTCTAAATAATTAGGTAACGGTGATGAAGTTTATGCAAAAATAAAGCACTGAACCAACAAAATATCAACACTCAATTTTTCTTATATTGGTACAATCTCCTAGAAATTCCATATAACTTTTGTGAAAGAAGTGGAAATGTTGGACATATATTAAAGCTAGTAACGATAAATTTAGTAGTGATTTTGTTAGGATTAAGGCATATGGAAGATAATGTAGCAGAAAGAAGATGTGATTTAGTCATGTACTATGGGGGGTAGAAGATTCACTAATTAGGAGAAAAATGGACCAAAGGTGCATGGCTAGAAGTAGTGAAGAAAAACAATTGTATAAAGTAGAGTTATCACTTCATATAGCCACTTAAAAAGCATGAATGGAAAAGTTGGATTCATAAAATTAGCCTTAAGGGGCTAATGATGACACCAAAGTACAAAATGTTGGGGAGGATGTGAAGAAGATGAAAATAAATATAGCAATTAAAGAAGTTGATGGAAGAGTTGGAGGTGGGGGAATAATAAATAGAAGGAACAGTACATGAGAAAAGAGTTGAACCTTGGAGTAGGTGATGAAAAGTAGGAAACAAAAGGATGAAAATTAACATTGTGGGAAAGAAGTAGAAGTATAATAAAGTGCATAAAGTGTTAGGAATAGAGTTTCGAGGATTAATGAAGAGAAATTTAGTATATGGGATCAAAGTGAGCATACTGAGCCAATAAGATGACTAAATCATAGTAGAGAGACAACATGATATTCATGAAAAAGTAACATGGTAGACATACTCCATATAAAAGAACCACTATATCATAACCCAGAGCCAGGGAAGGACCTTGGTTTAATAGGGGATAATGAAGTAGCGCTTGATTCATTCAATGTTGCCGAAATAAGTTGTCTAGGGGATCACCCTTTGCATGTTGGCCTTCTACATAACCTTTCGATTTCTGTTTAGTTGTTGATCGTTTAGGAACAACCAACTCATTTGCTTTGAGCCTCCTCAATGTGTAGATGAGAAGACTAAGAGGTAATTTTTTTTAGGTAGATTGTGTTTGTTTTAATTAGATTTCTCTTGATGTGTATACCAGATTTTATTTAAATATGGCACTGAGATTTCCTATGGGCATAAGTCCTTATTGTCAATTTCCGTTTATGATCACAAGAGCTTACTCAATTAAAGAGTTGTTTGTTCATCAGGGTATGGCAGTGGACCCCCATTTTGCAATGTTAAAGGGTGAAACCCGCAATATTTAGAGAGCTTGTGGAAATATATGGTGTATATTGAAGATTTGCTTTCAAGACAATAATCTTTTAGTTTACTAGCATAGGGGTAGTCATATTAGTTTTCTTTGAAAAGTTCAGAGGCACAAAACAATATCAATTGCAGTATAGGGTATTGGGCATGACCAATAAAAGCTTAGAGGCACAATGTGACAATTTGTTAGTTATTCGTGAGTTTTATTTTGACTCAAAGGTGTAAGAAACCTATGGATTTGATTGATGGGCTTGTAAGCATGGGAGTTGATGCGAGTTTAGGTTGGATTAAGGCTAACATCAATTAGAATGCTCAAATTAATTGGGATGAGGCTTACATCTATTGGAAGGCTTGAGTTTTGATTTAGTGGGTTTGATACCATTGTGTCAACCCAAGTTAATTTTGATAGGGCTTACATCCATTGGAAGGCCTATAAATGTAACTTCTAAAAGTGGAAAGCTCAGTGATGAGTCTTACGACCTTATCTTATAGATGAAGTGGGTTAATCTATCGTTTTTTTAGAGCTTCCATTCTCTCAAGATATGGTTACTCTTAGTATAATACTTGTGATCAATTAAGGGGTACTTCCATGCTTATTTGCTTTCTTTTCCGAATGCTAACAAAGACATCACTTGAAGTTCATTTTCATGGGATCTTTAGATAATCATTCTATTTATGGAATATCCAAGTATTATGTATCATTGTCAGATTCTAACTATGTGCGAACATAAGCCGCTATGGCCTTTAATGAAGCTACCAAGTAATAATTTCTAGCACCTAGACGTCCAAAGCTGAACTATGAATAACGATATGAAATTGAAACCTATCCAAATATTTAAAGCCATGTTTGTTTGTTTGAATATATCAGTTTTACAGCCTCTTGAACTGCCAAACCACATACATGAATTACAACACACACACACAGAGACATATATATCCATCTGTCCAATGTTAAAAAAATGATTGGCCTATGTTCAAAAAGGTAGAGGTGGAAATAAAATGACTATTAGAAATTATTTAAAAATGATAATTTTATTAGATTTAAATGAGAATTTTACTTTTAATAGGATACTATGGAGAAAAATAATTCATGTAGTTGAACCTACGTAGTGGGATATGGGCTTCTTGTTTTTGCCTCAATAATGCACACCCATAGCATAATTCTAATTATTTTTTGTGAATATGATCATTAGGCTATTTAATGATTTTTATTAGAAAGATATTGGATGGTATTTTTATTAAAGGAATAAAAGTAATGATTTTATGACAATAAAGATTTTGAAGCATAGAAATTAATACAGTATCAATCTAAGATATATGTTGTCAGTTATAATTTATTGTTTTGCATGCCTGTATGCCCCTAGCCATCACATTTATATTTCTACTCAAATTTGATATTTTGACTATTAAAGGAATGTTGTAAGTGGCACTTTAATTGTTGGCTCCAGTGAATTTTGAAACCATTTTAATCACTTCTTTTTCTGCACTTTCATCACCCACATCATAAACAGAATAAAGAGCCCCAAAAAGAAATTTTCTCTTAGTGGCTCATGGTGATATTTTGTCCAATTAAATTAAGTTTTTATTCACTCAGTTTCTAGTTATTTAATTTATCGAAAAATCTTGTGTGCAGCCATCCAGCCGTTTTGATGAACTGCCAGATGATTTTGATTTTAGTGGAAAGCTTCCTGGTTCATTTGACGATGGTGATCCCCAGACAACAAATTTGTATGTTGGAAACCTCTCACCACAGGTACACAATGTTTTGAATACTTATTAAGATTGTTGATAGTTTGTGCTGAAGATTGATGAGATGGTTATCCTATGATTCTCTTACAATTGGGGCTACGACAGGTTGATGAAAATTTTCTTCTGAGGACATTTGGTAGGTTTGGGCCAATAGCAAGTGTAAAGATTATGTGGCCCAGAACAGAGGAGGAGCGGAGGCGGCAAAGAAATTGTGGTTTTGTTGCTTTCATGAACAGGGCTGACGGACAGGCTGCTAAAGATGAAATGCAAGGTTAGATAAACTCAAATTTTCTTATTTGGATGAATTGGTAAATATTTTAACTTCCTCATCTTTTTAATATTAGTAATTTAAGAAGTTTTATTGATCTCAATTACTTTGGATTTATAAATGCAAAATAGAGACAACATAATGGACGACAATCATTGTAAACTTCAAGAAATTTCAGTTAAAACTTGCAAATACAAGCCGAGAAGGCATGTTAAAGCTTCATTCAAGTACACATTCTCTGTACACATCAAGGCATAAAGCAGACGATGATGCTTGCAAATTTAGATAGTTAATTCCAACCAATAGAAAAATAAATCTGGATATGAAGGCTTCCAAGTCGTTATTTTGCAGATCTTTTCTTATGGTGATGTGCTACCATAGTACACGCGTTAGGTGCAAAATACCAATCCTCTTTCTAGTTTTAGTGGGAGGTAATTATGTGAAAGTCTGAGGGTCCCAGGAGGCATTTTAAATATTCGATACCATCCTTTATTCTTTCTTTTGATTTCTTTTTTATGTTGTGCGACATAGAAGCATAGAAATAATCTTCTATGAGTCATTAAAGTATAAAGGAAGATAAATTGGTATTTTTTTTAACCTGGCTAAATCTGTTTGAGGTGGGAGTTAATTCATTTTGTGCGAAGGTAGTTGATAAGAGGATTCTATCATCATCAACCTTAATTCCTAGCCAACACTAGAGAAAGAAAATAAAAAATATAGAGGAGTCATGAATTTTAAATTTCCATCTTAATTTTTTTTTAGCAACAGCAAATGTGATGCATATAGTTAGAAACATCAACCTCGCTTTCTTTTTGCAAACATAGTGATAATTAATTAAGTTATATTTAGATCATTGTATTATGGATGTTGATAATTTTCAATAGGAACCATGAACTTATTATTTCCTTTATAATATATAAAGTTGGTTTGTTATTCATTGTTTATTTTTATTTCTAGCAATGCAATTGCATTGTTGTGAGAAAAGCAACACAACCCTTTATTTTTTTGTTCTGTAAACTTTCATCTAAAGCCAAAAGTTATCAAGAAGAATAAATAACTTGGTAAAAGCATTTAGTTAATACTACGTAACCAATGGCTTCCTTCTCAATACTCTACTTAGTGATAGTTGATGTTTATATGACTCTTATTTGCAGGTGTCGTGATATATGAGTATGAGCTTAAGATTGGCTGGGGAAAATCTGTTGCACTTCCGGCACAGGCCCTCCCTGCTCCACCACCAGGACAGATGGCTATACGTAACAAAGATGTAAGGCCACCTGGAGTTGTATCCTTCTATTTGTTTTACTCCTTTAGAATGTTTCTGTGTTGCTTTCTTGGTTTAAAATTTCATCAGAAAAATAGAAATTGATGGACCATTATTAAAGTATATTTCCTTACTAATTTATGGGTACAACTAGCCAGAGTTTTCTAAATGTCCTACTTTCAGTTGCTAATTAATTGGATTCTGTTAATTTACAGGGCGGTACTGTGGTCTTGTCTGGACCTGATGGTTTGCCAGTTACTTCTGTTGCCGGCCAAAATTCTGAGCTGGTATGTTGATTGATGCATGTCATATTATATTCTAGGAGTTGGGATCTTTGTTATATTCTGTTATGCTATTCTGCTTTTGTACTTTATATTATGCAGCAGGAATATTTCTTATGTGCTGCCATACCACTTTCTACATCTTACAAACATTGGGATAATATGGCTTAACAACATAACTTTACTGAGAAACTCTTTCTCGTTATTTCTTCTTATTTTAAAACTTCTGGAAGAACTCTGATCATTCAAACATATCTATGACTTTTAACACATAATATAGTACATGCTTTATGAGCCCAATATCCTGACATAACATCTGTTTTGCTACCCTTATCTTATTTACCTTCTTCTTCTAGACTCCTTAGTCTCTGTATCGTTAATCTGAGCATCAATTTTCAATTTATTTTATGCAGCCTTCTGTTCTGAATGCTTTTTCAGCAATATCGCTCATGAATTTCGCTTAATTTTGGTGATTAGAGGTTATGATTGTGTAATTGGATGTCAATGAAAAATGGAAAAAGATGTCAATGTTTTTAGCATGTTCATTTTTAAATTCTCTAGTTCTCACATTCATTTCATTCGCTTTCTTTCTTTGTCTGTCCATTCAATTCTCCTCATTTTTGCATTGCTTATCAGCATAGCTTGGTGTTAGGCAAGGAAAGCATGAATACATATGGAGAATTGAGAGAGTCAATGAAAAATGGAAAAAGAAAAGATGGCACCTAATTTTGGAAACATTCATTACCTTATTTTATATATCAACTCTAGTGATTATGAGCCTAGGGACCTTTATGGTTCCTTTAACACTTGACTAATTTTGTCTCTCTCAGTTTGTTCTGCTTTTTTATTTCAAAATTCATAAAACTTATCATGTGTAAACATGCATCAATATTTGTTGCTTGTATCTTTTGCAAATGCATGCCGATGATTTTCCATGCAATGGGGTTAATGTTGGCTCAAACTTATATTTATATGCTATCTTGATGAATACTAATGCTTACTTTGCTAAGAAAGCCATTTAATTCCTACATATCTATTGTTACTAATGGAAAATTGAATGCTGCATTAATTATGGGCAAATGGATTTTCTGCTATGATGCCATATGACTGTCAGCTCTATTGCTTTAAACCATTAACTGGCTTTAACGTAATAAAGGCTAAAGCAATTTAATTACTTAATTCATAAACTCATGCAAAATTCTTTTACTTTTTAGGTTCATATATATATATATATATATATATATATATATATATATATATATATATATATATATTGGGGGGAAATTCATGTTAAAGAGGATTATAATATTTTTATTTTGAGCTTTAGTTGGATTAGTCTCATATGCGGAGCAATAAATGAATGTTGAGACTTGATAAATTTTATAATGTGCAATTAGGTGGATTATATTGTATGGATTTGAGTGTTGGGTTGTAAAGAAGTCATTAATAATAACTTGAGTGTGAAAAAAATGAAAATGTTAATATGGATATATGTAAAATTAAAATGATTGAGAAATTATCATATTGTTGGGTCGTTGAATGTAACATCTATTGAGGATAAGGTAGTAGAATATAGACTCGAGTAATTTGGCTAAGTGCAATAAAGGTTTAGAGGATGCACTAATAAGATAGATAAAATTAAATATTGAAAGAAAGTATATCAAAGGTAACATAGTTGCGGCAAAAAATGCTCCAATTTTTTTTTTAAAACATCATGCAATGCCTCAGCAGGAACATATAGAGAATGTGGGTTCGTAAGGACTACAAATAGTTGGGATAAGCTTTCTGAAATGTATTTGTAAAAGCTATGCATACTATTTTACATTCATTGGTTGTTTTGGGAGATTTAGTAAAGTAATCTAATTTTAACATTGCAATTGTTTGAAAATCATGTATTGATTTTAACTTTGTGCTGTCAGTCTTCTAAATAAATTTAGAACTACCTAACTGGCTAAATATGCAATGTACTAGCCAATGATGGTCTTGGCATTGGGTTTACGGACGGGTTTAAATGTCTCCCTTCCCTTGAATTAGAGTTACCATTAGTTAAACTGGCACCACTTGAACATATGGGTAAACCTTTTTTTGCTTGAATATTTTTCTTTTTGATTATTCAACTACTACTTATATATATATATATATATATATATATATATATATATATATATATATATATATATATATATATATATATATATATATATATATATATATATATATATATATATATATATATATATATATATATATATATATAATATTTTTCAACCACCTGAGAGATGATGAGCATAGTTGTTGATTTTTGAACTGAGAAAAGAACCGTTGCTAAAGAGGGAACCCAACTTTACTAGTAAAAGAATTTGCTGACATGAGCATGAAGAGAATTTATTAAAAAAAATTGAAAAACTAGAAATAACATCAAATGTAGCTCCAAATAGAAATGATCGTTGAAAAGTATTCCAAAATCTTTCATGGAATAAACACAAATATGCTTGTTGATGATGACTTTTTGCTGCAGGTTCTCACCCCAAATGTTCCTGATATATTGGTTGTTCCTCCTGAAGATAAACATCTGCGTCATGTGGTTGACACAATGGCATTGCATGTTCTTGATGGAGGATGTGCTTTTGAACAAGCAATAATGGAAAGGGGTCGTGGAAATAAGCTTTTCAACTTCTTATTTGAACTTGGGTCAAAAGAACACAGTTACTATGTATGGAGACTCTACTCTTTTGCCCAGGTATGAAAACTGTATTTATGTATTTAATTAGGCCTTTTTTTCCAATAGCTTTTAGACCATATGTTTACATTTATCCACACCTAATATTTTGTTTAACATTGCTGATCACCGAACTTGGTAAAGTTTGAGAGCGACTGGCCTAGTTTAGTGAAGACAGTGTTGTTTGTTGAATCCAGATCTTAGTCTCCTATCAGCACATAAATAAATACACACTTATAAATAAAAAACTTAAAATTACTTCCAAAATTTTTTTGGAGATTTGTAGTGTTGTCGATCAGTTTCATTTCTCTGTTTTAATTTTCTCCTTACATTCTTGATCATGTTATTTCAATATTTTTACAAACAGCTCAATTGTGTTGAACTACTCCTAATTTTGTTATTTTTTTTGGTACCCTGTTTATATCTGTTGTTCTATGTTTCTTTTATTCATTCACTCATTTATATTTAAGTTGCTTCTTGACAATAAGTTTTCTTTTTTTTAATTTTTTTAGTCCCTTAATTTGTTCTAGCGTAGGTTATGGTTGGTGATATGCTATAAATCTTTTTAGATTGTTTTTTTTTTTTAATTTCTCTGGTAAATGTCTTGCAGTTGTTATGTCTGCAGTCTGTAATAAGGCACTATGCATCTATTAGGCTTGCTCTTTGATGGACAAAAACATGGGAGCTTCATTGATCTTAAAAATAAAGCTCTTTGCGCTTCATTCTATCCATAGGGCGTATAAACTTTAGGCTACATTTTGTTGGCACATCTATATGGTTCAATTTTTTGGTCTAAACCTTCAGGCTGTGATAAAAGATCCGCTTCTCTAATGCTCAATATTATCTGTCATTACATGCTTTCTTCAGAAACCCATCAAATCATCTACATGTCAATATGATCTCTAAGTCATTCTAGGGCGGGCGCGCGCACACATATATATTCATTTTTTTTTAGTTTGACATGTAGATGGCATGTTTAATGTGTCAAAAGCATGTCGGACACTGCATTATTTTGTAGTGTCGTTGGTGCTTCACTGCTCTGCATAGAAATTGTCATTATGTATCAAGCTTTCATTTCCAAAATAAGATACTTTCCAGTCTCTATGGTGGTCTTATTGTTTTTTTCATATGTGGAATGCAGGGTGACACCTTACAGCGGTGGCGTACAGAACCTTTTATAATGATTACTGGAAGTGGCAGGTGAAGTATATGTGATTCACTGGTACAAGTTACCTGAAGAATGTTTTACCATTGACATAAATTTTTTCCCTAATATAAGCGATCTGCACAATGAGGCACCCATTTATGTAGACTTTTATGTAACCCTTTAATCAAGAATAAACGGAGAGCTACAACATCTCAATCTATACTTAAGTATAATGAATGAAGAATGAGGTTTCATGAAAAGCTAACCCAAATACTTCAGAAAGGCTAATGCCTAGGGTTGATTATGATGATGCTGCCCTTTAACATTGAGACCATCTAATGCAGATCTTTCCTTGGTTACACGAACTTAATTTACTACAAGTGGTTTAGCTGATGATAAAAAATATATAAATATAATTCCTTTCATTGTCATGCAGGTGGGTCCCTCCCCCCTTGCCAACCGCACAAAGCCCTGAGCATGTGAAAGAATCTTCTTCCACATATGCTGCAGGTAGAAGCAGGGTAAGATGCCTTTTCAATCTCAACTTCTCAACATATTCCATGGGCTGCATATACCATACTTCTGCATAGGAAGAATTGATGCAAGTAGTTTCTCATATAATGTGACTCTGTAATGGGAAATATACTGATAAACATCCCGCGCCCATCTAGCGTGTGGAAGTAGAACGGTCTTTGACAGATCCACAGCGAGATGAATTTGAGGATATGTTGAGGGCATTAACCTTGGAAAGGAGTCAGATAAAAGAGGCCATGGGTTTTGCTTTGGATAATGCAGATGCAGCAGGGGAGGTAATTAGCTTTTTGTTTCTTTTCCATGAATGCAGGCTTTTATGAAATTTGAAATTCTAGGTATGATTTTATAACTTAGGTTAGAAAGTCCAAACACTGCTTCTGCAAGTGTCTAATGGTTTGATCTTTTTCTCACTAAGAGCTCCCTGATGTTGGAGGAATTATTGAATCTTCATCTACTCTTTTTGTTTGTTTATTTTATGCAGGTTGTTGAAGTTCTTGCGGAATCATTAACGCTCAAGGAAACACCGATACCTACAAAAGTAGCCAGGCTTATGCTAGTATCAGACATCCTTCATAACAGCAGCGCTCCCGTGAAAAATGCTTCTGCATATCGCACGAAGTTTGAAACTAACTTACCTGATATAATGGAAAGCTTCAATGACTTATATCGTAGTGTTACAGGAAGAATCACAGCTGAAGCCCTCAAGGTAATGTTGCTATTGGGTTTTTTTTTTTTATGTGGTTATCTGTGTTTATTTCTGAAAATTTTTAACATATCACTATTATTTAAATCATTATAGGAACGAGTTTTGAAGGTCCTTCAAGTTTGGGCAGATTGGTTTCTCTTTTCAGATGCATATGTGAACGGGCTCCGAGTTACCTTTCTTCGATCAGGGAACTCTGGTGTAATACCTTTTCATTCAATTTGTGGTGATGTTCCTGAAATTGAAAATAAAACTAGCACCGAAGATCAATCAGGAGGAAAACTTAACCAAGATGCTGCATTAGCAATGGGAAAAGGTGCAGCCATGAAGGAGCTCTTGGCTCTTCCTCTTGCTGAACTTGAAAGGCGCTGTAGGCATAATGGTGTCTCTCTTGTTGGTGGTAGGGATATGATGGTTGCTAGATTACTCTATCTGGAAGAAGCTGAAAAGCAGGGAGGCTCTGAACGAGATGATGAAGTAAGATATGGACAAAACCGGTCCAGTAGATTTTCAAGGGATGATGATGGCTGGCATGCAAATAATACTCAGAGTCGAGACATTGACATTGTCAAAGAAACACTAAGCTCTTCTAAATGGAATCGAAATGGTGAAGAAAATATTGGGGAAAATGAAGAAGGTTTTTCAGATTCAACTCATCATTCTACCCGGCCTGAGGCCAGAGCTTATTCAAGAAAGTCTGATCGTATTTTGCCTGACTCCAAATGGAGCCGTGATGATGATGCCAGCAGTGAGGAAGACAAGAAAAGTTCTCTTGGTTTAGGCTTGGGTTATTCTTCATCTGGAAGTGAAAATGTTGGGGGTATTGGAAGGACAGATGATGCTGAGGTGACTACTGAGTCTGACATTTTTGCTCACCCTGATGCAGGCACGAGTGAGGAACACAGGTGATAATTATTTTTAATCTTTGACTTCACAAATTAAGGAACACGAGTGAGAAACTTTTTTTTTTGGATTGTGAAGTATTTTATTGAAAGAGTCCTTAATTTTTATTTTTTTGGCTTCCTCAGGCAGAAACTACGTCGTTTAGAGGTTGCTGTAATCGAGTATCGTGAATCTCTTGAAGAAAGAGGCATAAAAAGCTTGGAGGACATTGAAAGAAAGGTTGCAAGTTATCGTAGAAAGCTTCAATCTGAATACGGCTTATTAGGTTCTTCAGAGGGTAGCAACAAGCAGTTATCTCGTAAGTCATAATTCTACTAGTCTAGTTATGTGTTATGATATTTTTCACATGAACTTTGGATTGATTGTCATCTAGTACATTATTGTTGTGCTGTATGCGTGCTTTTTAACTGCTTTGATCTTTTAAACTTATATTAGATCGAACTTATGATAAGAGGCAAAATTAGGGAAACCTTAATTTATTACTAATGCTTTTTAAGCGGGGCCATTTTTTTTTTTGGTTGTCTCTGGCTCTTTTAAAATTTTATGTAGTTTTTTTATCTGGTAAAAGTTGACATGATCATGGATGGTACTGTTGCTGCTTGTAAGATATTTGCCATGTAAACTGTCTGTAATGATGCACTGATTCATTTTATTGAACTGTTTATATGTACTAATTATATTTTATGTGGAGATGTTGCTGAAATTTTTATGAAGATTTAATCCATAAAAATTAATCCTTCATAATGCTCATAATAGTTACATCCTACTGATAAATTAATACATGTTCATATGCAAGTAAGAGAGCATGGCTTAAAGCTGAAATACAGCCAAACAACTTTCTCAACTTTTCTCAGCTTAGAGCAGCATATCTTATTCACCAACCAATCTGTTTAACCTTAAAACAGCTTTCGATCAATCCCTTCTCAAATTCATGAAGCTCTTAGAATACTTTATTTTGAATAATTCGAGATGGTTGGCCATATGAATTTCGGCCTTGCAGAGCTTTATGTTGATATCAAGCTGAAATCTGATAATTTTCTCATTGCTTTTACTAATCAATGAAATCTTAAATTGTAGATAAAACATCGGGGAGGAAGGAGAAACGAGATGATGCCTCTGATTCTTCAAGGAAGCGCCAGCGGAGCAAGAGCCACAGCCGAAGTCCTTCAAAGAAGCTTTCTTCCAGGGAAAGGGATGAGGCCGATAGAGATCGCGACCGGCACAGAGAGAGAGACAGGTTTCATGACACTGAAAGTAAGAGGGAGAGAGAGAAGAGTGGAAGCAGAGAGAAGGATGACCATGACAGTGATCGGAGCAGAGATCGTCGAAGAAAGGCAAAATGAATCAATTCTGAGCAGTCCCATCCTCAAATTTTATGGCGATTTCAGATGTTGGATTGTTTTCCATAGAACTACTTGAAAATCCTATATGCTGGGTTTTGATCAGGTAAAAAAGAGGAGCTTTCCAGGCTATTTAAGAAAGATGAACGAGCGAGTAGCTTTGTTTTCTTAGGAATTCTGTCAAATTATGTGAAATTTTATTGGAATATATACGATTATCCGCACCTTGTATCCACAACAATGCTGTCATCTTGCAACTGATGCAATTGATTCAAAAATTTTACAAGGTAAGAGTAGAACTGGAATTTTGATCATCTCTTCCTGCAAATGGTAACCTTCTCTCTGACCTGAAGAGGCCTTCCTAAGTATTCTACAAGTTTGCGAACTCCTTTATCTTTCTATTTCAGTCTAAGTGTTCTGAAATTTTATATACTGTGTTGATGCTTTGAAGGCTTAAGGGATAAATCAGTAAGTATATGCAATGCCAAATGAAAATATGTTATGAATTACACAAAATATGCTATGTCAATCAGATTGATGAGTATATTGCATTCTTAAAAGCGGCTGAATTTGCATTTTTATTTTGCAAATGAGTATGCACCCACTAAAAAAAAGAAAGAAACCTAATGGTGTCTAATGTTTGCAATGTCCAATTGAATCAAGTTCAATATAAATGTTGATCTAGCTGTGTTTCAAAAATAAATATAAGGTCTTAGTTTCATGTAACCTAATGCTTTTTTTATTTTTACTATTGATAGAAAAAAGTTAATTGTTTTTTTTAATTTATTTCTCTAAAAAGATTTTCTAAAACAAAATCTGGTAAGAAAATATTATATTTAATGACTACTTTATCACTAAAAAAAAACAAAACAAAACTGTTTCAGATGGAATCTAAATTTTGTTTGGAATGGCTTTCTTCCCGCTCGTCCCAAAATGAAGCTTAAATAAAACATTTAAAACAATGTAGAGCTAACGTAGATAGAGCACATGACCAACCATCACTAACACAATTGATTAACATTCATGATATTAAGCTCATCTTAATATAATTTATATCACAAAATGCGCACACATTTTTATTTGATCTGTCAAACAAAATAAAATTCTCCATATTATTAGTTTTTGCAATCAGTGTAAGCCTGATAGAATAATGTGCATGACATAGCTTACATATTGATCAGGAAAATTTTCTTTCAAATCATCGGTTTCGTTTGGAACGGCTTTCTTATTGTTTTAAAATAGTTTTTTAGTACTAAAAAACTGTTTTTGAAATAATTAAGAAAGCCGTTTCAAACAAAATCTAAGAATTCTTCAGAAAATATCACAAAAAGTTCAGCTTTTTTTAAGCATCAAACTTGCTGAAATGTAATATAAAATGCATGAACTAAAAGGATGCATGCTCAGATAAAGTTGGCATTGGACTGCCTGAAAGGAATTGCTTAATCAGTAAAAGAGCTTGTTTTGGCTTATGGAGGGGAACCTCATGACCAGCTCCCCTTATTGTTACTAGAGTTAGTCCTTTGTATATTTGGGTCCATCCACCAACCTGTTTCAGAGAAATTAGAAATATCTTCTCAATATTGGCATCCTAATTTGTATAGTTGGTGTAAAATTGAAATGGGATGACTATCATTTGACTAATATACACCTCAGAACCAATATACAATGCACAAACTTGTGAAGGATTGACTATAAAAGAAGAATGGTTAAAGATCCACAAATGAGGAAGTCTATTTCCAGTCTTGATGTGGATTGTAGCATTTCCAAAAGCTATGGTGGCAAGAAAAATACAAATCAAACTTTGAAAACTTGATTATTTAGAAAATGATGTGATCCAAATACTAATGCAAAAATGTTTTGATTATTCACCCCTAAAATTTTTTTGCGGGCTCTGAAAATTCATGCCCCAGGCTCTCTGTGGACCCCTTTCTTTTCCTTCTGGGTCATCGAGGAGAGTTTTAGCGTTTTAGTTAGGAGGTAAATTTTTAGAAGGCATATTGGGTTTTGAATAAGACATTATCTAGAGATTTCACCCTCATTTTGCGAGGACTTTATGATCTGAGTTCAACTTTCCTATAGGCGCAAGCCCCTATAGTTAATTACCCCTCTCGATAACGAGAGAGAGCTTTTAATTAAGGCTACTTATCGAATAGATACATAGTTCCATAGATACATAATATCTAGCGTATAGTAGCAGCATGATTTGGTATTTGAAAATTTAATATTTAAAATAAGAAATTTTACCATCTTGCACTTAAAGCAGATAGTGGGGGAATGATGATGAACCCGATCAAGATCCCATGGTTCCGTCGTCCCGGGTGATCGTGGTCCCTGGTCTACTTAGTCGGAGGAGGTAGTCAACCCAACATAATAGAAGGATCCCTGTCGGCAACCATGGGTTGCTTCATCTAAGAGTACCTTGTAGATCATGGGTGAATAATTGTTTAAGGGGACAAGTCTGAATCCATCTTAGCTAATAGAGGGCTTTGTGCCCTATCGATTATATCATATTCATATGTGGGCTCTGACCATGACCGTAATTTAGTGGTGCCATTTGGTGGCAAAGCCACCCATTTCAGAGGATTCCGCTCATAACCGTTTACATGTGATGCAATTTGGAGGTGAAACTACCGGCTACAGGACACATTCCACGTCATTGTTGATAAGAGATTGTTTGAGAATGAATCCTAATGATATTCTCGACCAGACATTGACTCTTTGTGAGCTGAAGTAATTTTCAGATTTGCCCACCTCGGCAAATTATTGCGGAGGGTGGATGGATTTCACTTTAGGAGTTTGATGATTTATTTTGTTTTAAATATTTTAGGCTTTAGTAATTTTGGAATTTTAAATTTTTATGGGTATTTAGGAATTTGGCAGGTATTTTTAAATATTTGGAGTCCCCTCCGGTTGAGATTTACATTCAACACGGCCATCATCCGGGTATTTATTGACTATTTTATTTTTTATCAATTGAACATTGTCGACGTTATCTACTTGCTAACAGAGGATCGAGTTCGTTATTAACTTTATGCCTTTATTAATAAATTTTCTTGTTATAGACCTTGAAAGTCTACTATGAACATATTAAAATAAATATTTCGGTCGACGTCATGATTGTATATTTGTTAGATAATTCAAGCCGTATCGACTCCTATTTGCTCGTATAGGAGGATCGGGATTAAACTTAAGTTTATTGTTTAACCCACAGCATCCTCAGATGTCACGTGCTAATTTCGAATGTCGATCGTCCACTTCGACTGTTTTCACTTGATTTGTCTACGAGGAGCTCTCTCTTAGGCTAATTCGATACTCTGATCGCAATGACACAGTCTGTTTGTCAATCCAAGGTCGTTTTACACTTCTAGTGACATGCCACACCGATGCGCGTGTCACTTAATTCATTGATTTTGCATCTGTTTGCGCATATTTTGATGTAGGGGTTAACAATTTTTGTGAAAAAATGATAATAACTAATTTAGAAGAATTTGTAAAACAAACCTGGCCATCATCGTACCAAGCATGCCAGGGAACGACAGTTGGAAGCTTGAGTGCATCCACACTATACCTGGTGGATGTTACTGGAATTACTGAATCTGTATCTCCGCTGGATCAAACAAAGCTTGCATTATTGTTACAGGAAAAATAGGATTCCCATTCATAAAAAAATCAATCTGACTATTACATCTAAAAAAGGAAAGGTATAAACACAAACAAATTAAAAAATTAAGACAGAATAGAGAGAATGCACTTTTTTTTTTCTTCAAATCTTCATTTCCCATGATAGTAAGAAATGAATGATAATATATGATAATTGGTGTTTTAGTCGCATCATGACCAATCGTTAGTAATTCCTATGTCGTAAGGCCACATTCATAATAGCATTTTAACAAGCGGAAGAAGCTCAACTGTTCTTCATAGAAAGCCAAAGGAACTAGCTAGACAATTTATTTCATCATTGATGGCAAGCAAGAAGTTTGGGAATCACCTGAACATCCAAATTTGAAGTCCATAATCTATAAGTTCCTTATATATTGGCAGGATAGAATTATTGGAATCCTTCCAGTTTTCATTAATAATGTCACTGCAACAAGAGAAAACAATCCAGAAAAAAAATTCCTGAGATTTTTAATAATCACTTAGCAAAATTAGTAATAAAAATCAAGCAAGGAAAAAATTTATCAAAAAAGGGATAAAAGAAGGTAAAGGATAGTTGTATATTCTTCTTTTCATTGATGCCTAATAGTGATTTCGAATGCTATATCCACTAATGGCATATGTGCGCTTAAGAATTGTTGCAACATGCCACAAAACAAAATTGAACTGTTATGCCACTTAATATCATATGGAAAATGTCTAGAATGTCATCAACTAATCCTAGTCTGGAACTCATCACCCAAGAACATGATTACAGGACACCATTTTGCAAAAAATTAAGACTAGTGAGCACTTGGTGGAACCCAACCAAAAAAAAGGATGATATTGCATTGGATTGCGTTAGTGTTCTTGATAAATGAAATTTGTCGAGACAATTATCAATGATATCGTATATTTCAAATAATCAATAAAACCAAAAACATTGCAGAAAATTTCATTTACGGCATATTTTTTAGAATGAGAGTTTGCTCTTTGCATCATTTGGTTTAATGGATTGTTATCTGCGTTTACAATGTTGTATTCAGTTAGGAAACACTAGTCAATCTCCAAATTATCTTTTGCTGAATTTGAATTTCAGCGAGGAAAATAGAAATTGGAAGAATTTGAAGGAAACAAAGTGGGAACACAATTAAATTGATAATACTAGGTAGAAACACACAAGATACAATGGATCTTCAATCAGAGAGGAAGATTGGTCTCTTCAAACTCTCTAGACGCCGCTAGAGTCTAATACAACAAAGAACAACCTAATATTCAACAAAATTCTCGATGCCCTAGCCCTAGGAAAACATACTACTTAATACATACAACCCAAAAGGAAATCACTAAATAGCCCTACTTTCAAATTTCCCTCCTAAATCCCTCCTAATCATAGCAGTTGGTCCCCACGTGTTGGGCAACAACACAGGGAGGCGGAACTCTATTCCGCCTCGTGTAGAAATAGGCCGATCTAATGTCCGGTCTAACAATACCTCCCTCCCAAAGACCCACCTTATCCTCAAGGTGTAAGGATGAAAACTGATACTTCACCCTCTCGAATGGTTCCCAAGTGGTGTCATAGACGGGTAGGTGCTTCCATTTGATTAGTACTTAATCCCTCCCTCTCCCTGTGACACCCATTTCAACTCCAGTGGTTCTAACACCACCTCTAGATCCTCCATCAGGGTCACCAGTAACTCTAAGCTGTGGGCTCCAAAAATTTCTCGCTCTGGCCTCTCTGCATCGTCTCTTTCTTTTTTGTGTTAGCTTAAGTGATGCGTAGGCATGGAGAGTTTTAACGAGTTTAAATTCTGGGGTAAATTTTCAGAAGGCAGATTGGGTTTATAGATAAGATACTACCAAGAGATTTCACCCTCATTTTGTGAGGACTGTGAGGACTTTATAATATGAATTTTAATTTCCTATAGGCACAAGCCCCTATAGTTAATTACCCCTCTCGATAAAGAGAGAGACCTTTTGATTAAGGCTAATCGACCAAACGTATAATGACAACTTTAGATATTTGAATTTGATTTTCTGATTTAAACCATATCAACATAAACTTAAAATAGGTGCTAGGGGGAATGAAGGTGAGCACGATCAAGATCCAATGGTTCCGTTGTCCTGGGTTGTCATGGTCCCTGGTCTACTTAGTCAAAGGAGGTAGTCGACCCAACCTGACAGAAGGCACTTTATCGGCAACCATGAGTTGCTTCATTCAAGGATACCTTGTAGATCTAGGACGGCGTTTGTCTAAGGGAATATATCTGAATCCACCTTAGCTGATAGAGGGCTTTATGCCTATTGAGTATATCATAGGCTTCATTACTTAAGGGTTTGACACCATTAGGGAGCATATGGGCTCTGGCCGTGATTCTAATATAATGATATCATTTTGCGGTAAAACTATAAGATCAAAGGGTACGTGACATGTCTCTACTGACAAGCGACTATTTGAGGATGAATCTTAATGATACATCCAACATGACATTCGGTTTTTATGAGCTGAGGTTAATTTTAGATTTACCAAACCCGACAAAGTTGCAGAAGGGGGATGTATTTTAATTTTTAAGTTTTTAATGATTAAATTTTCATTTTAAGGCTTTAGGCTTGTACTGGTTTTGAGGATTAACCCCTCCGGTTGAGATTTATATTCAACACGGCCATCATCGGGGTTTAAAAGAAGTTGAATTCACTTTAAATTTATGTATTTTGTTGTGGTGTTCACGAGTATTTTGAAAGACAGATTCCCCTTCGGTTGAGATTTATATTTAACACGGCTATCGTGGTTCGGCAATGTGTAAGATTTCATTTATCATACATTGGCAGTGCATTTGAGCTTATTTTACCTTCTGCATATTATCATTTTCCCCTGATTCAACCTATAAGAGTATACTCTTGCCTGCAAATGCGTTGCACGATGCACCAGGAGTCCATCTGTCATTTGTAAGTAAATTGATTTATTTGGCGTGATGACCTGGTGTTGCGCTACGAGCCATTTACTACTTTGTGCAGGTAATGCAACTTTCATTGACAAATGGCAATCATTCAAAAAAGTCACTAACTGGCACGTGTAGGTAGACTATATTAAGCACAAATTCTCCAACATTGCCAGCAAGCGGCTTGTAGTGCAGTGCTATGGGTCACTCATTACATCTTATAGGCGAACTATCATGCTATGCAAGCTTTGTTGGATTAGTTTGTAGGCTATTAGCGGATGATTAGAAGTCATCTATTGTCGTATGCAGGTGGATTACAATCAGGGTATACTTTCCAACATCATCGTTAGGTGAGACTACTACATTCATTTCAAGTCTTTTGTCACTGCCCGTAAATGCTTGCATTCATCACATGCTTATTACTCTTGCCTATAGATAGTGTGTCATTCTCATTGCAGCCTCCTTATTTATGCTTGTAGGGTATTCATCATACTTGCAATATGTCCTCTATAATGTAACATATTTGGAAGAGATCATTAATAGACTTACTGTTAATTCCAATATCTTTAATTTATCCAATTTCTAGTCCTTATATAGATTTGTTTCGCCAGAACTGCCATTTTTAATGTAATCACAATTCTACAAATTCTCTAACTAGGGACCAGTGATAGACTGCAGTTGTTTGGCACAACAGAGTGTTACATTCAACTTTCTCTACTTTAGCATTTTCTAGGCTGAGGTGATATATCATTCTAGTCTTTTACTTGTATCAATTTCTCAGCCTTTTCAAGCACTTCAAGTGCCTCGTCCTGCCATTCAAACTAACATGTGTTTTGTACAAGTATTCTGTATGAGAAAAATACACCTACAAAAACAATGCTCTCCTCACAAGTTTAGAAGTTAGTGAGTGAGAAAGATACATTCTCTTTTTCAATAGGTTCAAGGTAGTAAAAATATCACCCTCATAATGATATTTAACATGTACTAGTTAGTTTTGATTGATGAAATATATGATTTAAATTTGAGTATTTTAAAGAGCTATTGTATATCATTAAATCACAATTATAATTACGTGGGGGTCCTTTGATTATTTAAAAATTCGGTAGCCTTCCAACGCCCCCTCACCACGAAGGAAGGTTAGGAGGGCATTTTCCCTCTCTAGTCCACTCAGTCGGATAGGATTCAACGACCGAGAGCTTCGGGGGAACGAATCGACCTCGAAATTGGACTTCAAGTCTTTTGATGGCTTATCATACCTATGATTTAATTTTAAAATGCTTATTTTTATTCCCCAAAGTCCCGCTCCCTCTTCCAAGTAGTACACGCCCCTCATCCTCTCAAACCCGTAACAAAACCCATCTCAAAACACTTGGCTTCCTTCCTAGCCTCACACGGTCACACCATTAGGCGCCAACTGCTCCAACCGGCAAGCCCCTCTATTCATGCATCACAAAAACCGACACTGACCACACCCTAATTGCCTCTCTCTCATCTCCTTCCTTAACTGACCACCTACCGCCTTAGCCACCACTGACTACTCCCAACCTTCGTCTACCTTTGATTAGCCATAAGGCGTCGGAAACCTCCCAACTTCGACCTTAAACCAACAACAATCTCCCAGCTTCAGAAAACCGTAGGTGACTGCCCTAGCCTCCGACCCACTCGCTGTCTCCATATCTTCATCTCTTTCTCCTTCCCTCTATCTCCCTCTTTCTCTCATTAAAATCGAAAGAGGACATTTTCTCTCTCCCTCTCTCCCTCTCTCCATCTCTCTTTTCCTCTCTTTCTTCCACACTCTCCCTCCAACTTTCTCTCTCTAAATAGAGAATAAACTCTCTACCCCTAAAAAGTCATATGTATATATACACACATGCACACACATACATAAAAATGTGGCATTAAAAAAAAAAAAACAAAACAAAGAGTGTATGTGTGTGCACGTTGTTGATCTCACCGCAAATATCATTATCGTCACCTAGCGCAAGGTATAATACAATACTTCAAGATTAAGCATCCATACACATTGTTTCAACATCAAGGGGAAATCACAAGATGAGAACAAATATTGAACGAAATTAAAACTTAAAAAAAAAACTTATAACAAACACAACAAATCGAACATCCTCTTTGCACTTAAACTCTTAAAACCGTGGACTTGAGTTCAATGACTCGAACAAGAAAGAACTAGGGGGCATCCTTATTATAAACATGAGATTGATGTCTCATGGGACTCACCAGGGTAAAACATAATCACATGAAAATGAAAAATGTCACTTCATGAAGAACCTAAAATATTCTAACTTATAACAAATCCCTTCGGATCCATAACACATAGGAGCAAAAGAGCAGAAGGCATACTTCAACATTTTCAAATGCAACTTTGCATGCATTTTTAAATGATAAGCACTTGTGCTAATAAACATATTTGGGTTTTTTCAATTCCTGCACGAATTGAAATGCAATTACTAAATTTAAAGCATAATGCATCGAGAAGCATGTTGCTGCCATTAGAAGCTTGCAGCTACATCAAGAAGCATGCCTGTCTCAAGAAGCCCAACGCCGCCTCAAAAAGCATGCAACTATATCAAGAAAGGCGCACTGCTAAAAAAAAAATGCTTCATCATTCTAAAAGCACGCAAACACAATAAGTACATTGAAAAACATGAGAACACAATGTGCAAATCCATAAAAATCATGCAAATTAATCGTGTAACTGAACTGAAAAGAATGCAAGCATATTGAAAAGTATGCAAATAAATCAAAAAACATGCAAGTCCAACATGTAGGCACATTAAAAAACTATAAACACATCAAAAAACATGCAAATACACTTAAGCACATGCACCCAAATGACACGCAAATGCATCGTCAATATATATATATATATATATATATATATATATATATATATATATATATATATATATATATATATATATATATATATATATATATATATATATAAAACATGAAAGTATTAAAAAGTGTGCAAGCGCACTTGCAAATGCACCGTAAACATGTATGTGTATGGTGAAAAAACACCAAAAATGTGCATGCCATTTACGAGAAAAGTCAAAATATTTGCATGTTCAAGTGCACTATGCAAAATGTATTAAAAAAAATTCAAATGCATTGAAAAATAATCATTCCTTAAATTATGTTCAAGTTTTTAAAAATCAAGCCTTCCAACATGTGCTTAGACAAGTGCACCAAATGTTAGAACTTTATATCAGAATGTTAAGCTCGTGAAAAATAAAATTAACATAGAGCAACCTCAGTCTTCCATAAGCAAGTCAACAAAATTGACAAAACAAAAAATTAAAAAAATGATATTCATCAATGTTGGCCGAATTGATAGAAAGTGTTCATCGGAGGGAATTATATTTTTCCAACAACAACAACATCAAGCCTTTATCCCACTACGTGGGGTCAGCTACATGAATCATTTTTCTCCATTGTGTCCTATTAAAAGTCAAATTCTCATTTAAATCTAATAAAGAAAGGTCATTCCTAATATTTTCTAACCAAGTATTTGTAGGTCTACCCCTACCTTTCTTAACATAAGCCAAATCTAATACCTCTACTCTCCTAATCGGGTCATCGGAAGGCCGCCGTTTTATGTGACCAAACCATCTAAGGCGACTCTCTCTAATCTTATCTTCTACTGGAGCTACTCCAACCTTTTCACGTATATGCTCATTTCGTATCCTATCTCTAAGGGAATTATATTTTTCCAAATGCCCTAAAATTCCTATAGCCAAATTATTATATACGGCCAAAATTCCTATAATAAAAATGTAAAATTTAAAAAATTTATCAAAATATAAGAATACCAATAAGTGAAATTCATCCCCTAAAACTTAATACAAATATTCATCCACTCTCCGCAATTATTTTTCAACAGTATTTTGGACACTTCTTATATGATGAATATTTGACAAACAATTGCGGAGAGTGGATGAATAATTGTAAGGATCTTCTGATACGATGGCTTTCCCTCCAAATAATACAATTAAATCATGGTTATGACCAGAGCCCATAAATTCTCCAATGACCAAAAAAAAAAAACTACTGAGTAATAACTCATAAGTTGTATTTAATAGAGTACAAAACCCTTTGTTAGCTACAGTCAACTTAAATATATCCCCTTAATTAAATATTCACTCCATATCTACAAGGTTCCACTGAAGAACAAACCATAACTATCGATAAGATTCATTTCATGAATTTGGGTTGACTTCCTCTATTGACTAAGTAGACCAGAGACCATAACAACTCAAGATGAGGAAATCATGAGTTATTGATTAAGTTTATCATCATTTTTGCAACCATTCATTTTAAGTAGTAAGGTGATACATTTCAAACTCCACGCCAAATTTTTTGTTATTATACACAAACACAAGTAAAAGCCCAACATAGTCTTTGATTATTAGGAAATGACAATTTAATCTCAGACTTTCATAATGACCTAATGCAGTCCACCGATTATTAGAAAATGTCCAAATTGGTTTCAATGCTAAGAATAATAGTTAAAGTTAATACCACCATTTAAATATGAGGGTATTTTGAGTATTAGGCTGAAAGTGAGATAATATATTTTTTATATAACTTTTCATTTATTATACTAAAATAGATATGAAAGTCATAATGAAAGTTAACCACATTTATTAATTATTCATTCTTATTATTTAGTTGGCTAACTTCATAATGTTTTTTGTATTTATTTTAATTTGACATATGATAAAATATATAAAAATATATAATTCCATACATACCTTAATACTGAAAATGCACTTCATTTAATTATTGGGATTAATTTTAACTTTTTTGGCAAGTTAACCAAATTGGGATTTTTTTTAGTAGTCGGGGACTTATACTTGGCCATTATGAAAGTCTGGGACTAAATTGAATATTTATTAATAGTCGGACAATTATTTTGGGCTTTCACTCTATTATACACTAAGAAATTAAGTTTTAATTAATAGTCTTAATCGAAAGTTCTTTCTTCTCGTTAGAGTAACTAACTATAGGTGTTTGCGCTATGAGAAACCTAAAACCAAATTATAAAATTCTTACAAAATGAGGGTCAAATATATGGATAATGTCTTATTTTCAATCTAAATTTACTTTAGAAAAATTGACCCAAAAGATCCAAAATTCTCTTAACAAAGCCAAGGCAATGAATTTTTGGAGCCCACACATGCAAATATAAATATGTTTTAGAAAGTGATGACTTCATTTGCACTTATTTTGAGTGTGAAAGTGAAATCGCCTAATAGGCATAGACCAATCCAGGAAAGTCCGATCCAACCAGCCCAAAGGTTGGGCCAGCTTGGTTCAAACAACACAGCAGGCGGAAGCCTGCTATTCCGCAGGCGCCAAATCCCCCCCGGGGTGGACTCCATTGTCTAGGGAAGAGAGAGGGGGTTGTTTAATCCTTTTGAGTTAATTTTATATTTGCTTTAAGTAAAAGTTTGTATTAGGATTAGCACATCATATTTGTTTGCTAAATTTGGTGTGGGAAGTTTTGACATGTTGGTCTCTAGCAGCTACTAGAGATTTGGGAGAGAACGATCTTCTATTTGAATTAAGGATCAACTGTATCTCGGAATTTTTCTTCCATTTCTTCTATTATTATAAGTTCTCTCTATTTTACCTGATTTGTTTGGAGTAGTGTGGTGAAAGATTGTTGAAATCTCCATATTGGTAAGAATCATCGGTGTCTATAAGTGTTTCCTATCAAATTGGTATCAGAGCAGCTTTTACGAGCTATTTTGGGCTGTTTTTGGTGGGCTCCTACAGTAGATTTTACTAAACCATGATTTTTTGTTGTTTTTGGGGTCGAAACCTGAATTTTTGAATCTAACAAAGATTCAGGTAGCGATGGTGGCCAAGAAGATGGATGCTTTGGAAGAATGATTTGAGGGGGAGATGTGCCAAATAAAAGCAACATGAAGGATATAATTTCCTCCATGGAAGGCAAATTCTCGGATCTTTAGGACATGGTGAAGAAAATATAGGATCATCTAAATCAAACGGCAATATCAAAGACAAGAGCGCCTGTGGGGAAAAATATGAATTCTGAAATTCGCATGGATGAAAATGATGTGGAGATCATAGAAGGAGAAGGGAAACCCCACTTGGAACCTTTCCAGAGGGAGGAGAGAGGTGGAAAGTATTGAGAGGCATGAATATGTGGGGTATGAGCAAATGGGTGCTGATTGGGAAAGGAGGGAGGATTATGGCCAGAGAGGTGCTAATTTTGACGAAAGAAGGGGGGAATGGAAGAAGGCTTTGGATATGAACGTGGAAGGGAGGATTGTGACACTTGGGAAGGACCGCCTACTTGTGGAAAAGGATATGGAGGAATTAAGGGAAATGGGGGATATCCAAAGGTCCGGAACCTGAAGATGCTCATCTTTGAAGGGGAGGATGCATATTGGTGGATTTACAAGTTAGAGATGTAATTCGCCGCCAATTGGTTGGAGGAGGAGAAATTGATGGCAATTAGCCTATGTTTGGAAGGGAAGGCATTAGCTTGTACCAGGGAAAAGACATAGGAAGCCCATAAAGAGTTAGAAGGAGTTCAAAGAATGCTTATTAAAACGTATTTGAACCAACGGGGGAGAGGAGTTTTATGAGCAATTATTTTCCCAAGCATAGGAAGGCTCGGTGGGAGAATAGCGCGAGAGATTTGAGTATCCGATAAGTTGACTAGAGCATTGTATGAGACTGTGCTAGAGGAGAATTTCATGAAGGGGCTCAAATCAGATATCCGGGCTACAGTAAGAGTCAAGAGACCTCGTAACTTGAGAGAGGCTATGGAGCTAGTTCATATGGTGGAAGATCAGAAGTACCAAGAGAGGAGAGTCAGAGGCAGCGGTTCAGGTGGATCCTACAAGACTACCACTCTCTTAGAACCTAAGGAGCCTACACCGAGCAACCTTCGTGAGATCCAAAGGAGAAGCTTGTAGGAGGAAGTGGGGGGAACTTTAAAAGGCTAACTGAGAGGGAGATGTAGGAGAAGAGGGCGAAGGGATTATGCTTTCGATGTGATGTGAAGTATACTCCAGGAAATAGATGCAGGGATCAAACTCTTCAGGTCCTCACCGTCTATGATGATGAGAAAACTGAGAAGGGAGGTGGGAGTGAGACAGGGTAGAGGAGTACAAGCTACATTTAAACGTGGCAAAGGTCTCCTTGAACTCAGTGTTAGGATTAAATCTGAGTCATACCATGAAAGTGAAGGGGGAAATAACAAATAGAGATGTAGTGGTGTTGATTGACAATGGAGCTACTGACAATTTCATCTCCAACCAGGTCGTGGACCAATTGTGGGTGACATTGGTGGAGACAGGGTGCTATAGAGTGATTCTAGTAGTAGTGGACAGACTGGGCAAGTATGCTCATTTCATTCTCTTACGACACCCCTATACCACAGTGACAATGGCATCAACTTTCATCTAGGAGGTGGTCAGACTTCATGGAATAATGGAGTCCATAGTATCCAACAGTAATAAAGTGTTCCTCAGCCATTTTTTGAGGGAGTTATCCAGATTATAGGGGATAGTTTTGAAGAGGAGCACAGCTTACCACCTGCAAACAGATGGATAGATGGAAGTGGTAAATAGGAGTTTGAAGACATACATGATGTTTTGCTTGAGAGACACCTCGGCTTTGGGCCAAATGGCTAACATGGGCAGAGTACTGGTACAATACTTTGTATCATTCTGCTTCCCAGATGACCCAATTCAAGGTGTTGTATAGGCGATATCCACCTCACCTGATACATTTTGGGTAGAGTAGCACTCTAATTTCTTCAGTAGAAGAATAGTTGGTGGAAAGGGACGGGGTGTTGGAAAAGTTAAAAAGGTATCTGTTGAGGGCTCAGCAGGTTATGAAGACATAGGCGAATGGGCATATGAAGGACAACTAGTTTGAAGTGGGGGTTCCTGAAGCTTCGACCTTACAGACAGAGGACGGTCGCTAAGAAGAGGAATGAAAAGCTGGCTCCAAGATATTTTGGCCCTTATGAGATAATAGAGAAAATTGGAACAGTGACGTATCATTTGAGGTTGCCCCAACTGCCACCATACATCAAATGTTCCTTGTATCACAGTTGAGAAGAGTTGTGGGTGATCACAAAACGAGTTCAGAATTGCCAATAACATTGATTGAAGATTTGGAAGTGGTATTGGAACCCCTTGAGCTACAAGAGCTACGCCAAGGCGAGAGAGGGATCAAGGAGGTGTTGATCAAATGGAGGGACCTTCCTGATTATGATGCTACATTGGAGCCTTACAAGAAAGTGCAACATCAATTCTCATCTTTCCACCTTGAAGAAAAGGTGATTCTTTGGGAGCAAGGTCTTGGTAGGCATAGAGCAGTCTAGGAGGGACCGGTCCAGCCAGCCTAACCTTAGGGCCGGCTCAAACAATACAATAGGCGAAAGCCTGCTGTTTCGCAGGTGCCAAATCCCTCCCCCTTTGTGGTGGGATCCACTGCCTAGGGAAGAGGGGGGGGGGGGGGGGGGGGGGGGGTTGTTCAATGTTTTGAGTTAATTTTATGTTTGCTTTAAGTTGAAGTTTATATTAGGATTAGGGCGTCATGTTTGTTTGTTGAATTTGGTGTGGGAAGTTTTGGGCTCTTGGTGTCAAGCGGCGACTAGAGATTTGGGAGAACGTTCCTCTTCTCGAATTGAATCAAATGTATCTCGGAATTTTCCTTCCGTTTCTTCTATTATTGCAAGTTTTCTAGTTATTTTGCTTGATTTGTTTGGAGTAGTATGGTGAAAGCTCGCTGAAATCTCCATATTGGTAAGAAACACTAGTGTCTACAAGTGTTTCCTATCATTGCCACATGTGAGGAGTTTGAGGAGGTTTGTGAAGAATCAATATTGATATCTAACTACCACTAACCAAATAATGATGGATTTATGGAAGTCATTGTTTCTTACTTCAACTCTATTTAAGTCTCAACTCAAAAAAGAAAAGGTTCCTTTTGGAGCTCAACAACAAAATATCAATTTAATAGAAAGATACAATGGATCCAAACTAGATAATTTGAATAGGATAGGTAATGGTAATGTTTAAGGTCTTCACTAAGCCATAAAAACATCAACTTTCAGTTCAAAATTTTATCACCATCACAGTCATCGTCCAACTTGTCTTAAACTTGATTTTGCATCAAAATGGAAGAAAATCTTGACTTATGAGTCCAGCCTATGAAACTAGAAAATATTTTAGAATCCATGCTAATTAGAAATAAAAACGTTGAATAATATTAAAGAGTATGCATTATTACGCAGCCCTTGGAGTAACAACTGCAAAAGAATTTCTCCGTATTTAAATAAGAAATGCTGAAAACAGAAATGGCACTGCAAATTTAGCTAAAAGAAATACTATATGCAGATGGACATAAACGATTGAATTGAACGAATAAGCTGACCTAAAAATTGGAAACCAAAGCTTTCCCTTCACATATGATGGACAATGAAACGCATATTACAGCTGAAAACAGTTCCATCAAATAAAGTTAACAGTTACTCGCAGCAGAGTATGAATTCTTACTTGCAAGTATCCCACTTCGATGGAGCAAAAGATGGATCAACATGAATTGCTTTTTGAACTTCCGGCAAGTTAAAATAAACCCTTGAGTGTTTCTCGGTGCATGGATCATACTTTTCAGACATCTTCCCAATCTGCACGAAATTAGATTACAAGATGAAAGGTAATTAACTATGCTTCTATCAGAAATACTAAATAACAAAGCTAAATTCACACAACCAAATTTTCTGTCACTTTAACAAAGTCTAATAAGGCCAAGCCCTCAAATTCCAGAGCAGCTAAAATGCTGATACTTACTCTCATTCTTTTCAACAGCTTGTTCCTCGAAAAGGTACCGCTACCGGTGCAGGAAGGAGTGAAAATGCTATAGGGATCAATATTACCAAGCTCATCTGAAGCAACATCAAGAATACGTTCACATTCTTCCGATGTATGCACAAAGGAATCATGGTCACATAAATTGTTTAATAGCTTGAATGTTTGATCTGATATCAAACCAGCAGCCCACATAAATTGGAAAACCCCAAAATGATCATAGAAATCATCAGTTACAGCATTTCCAACCTGTTTTCCACCGTCGATTAAAGCTTCAATATGTTATCTTTTTGTAATTAGAAAGGAAGGGAACTACTCTGAACAACAGATGCTCTTAAATTCATACCATATACCCTTTTAGATTAATTGATGTCTCTCCTGTCAATTGATGATACCTCACAATGGCTTGGGCCAACTGAGGAACATAATGTCCTACGACAAGAATTACATTGACCATTGAATGTTGAGCTTGATTAGTTATGAATAACCAAAATTCACTAAAGAAGTGATTGTTTAAACATATTGAAAGTACATATGAGGAGCATAAGGATTTAAATATTGGTTTACCTGCATAGCTTTCTCCAGTTAAATAAAAATCACGCCCCTCATATTGAGGAAACTGCTTAAACCATTTCTTAAGAAATTCCAGGGAATCCTTAGCTGCAGAAAATTAGATCCATATGACAGAAAATAAGTGAAACTTGTTCAAATGGAGAATGTAAAATAAAATTAGAACTTAAAGTGCTACCTGTACTTGCATCTCCATTGTTCCACACATCATCTGAATTATTAGAATATGAAAAGCCAACACCAACTGGGGAATCAAGGAAAAGAATGTTGGCCACTGCAGGATGGTATAAAATCCACTGATTTTGAGTCAATATGGTAAATGAAATCATACAAAATTGTATATTTGATACACTTATACTGAAAAGAAAATATGACTGGCATTTGTAAAGAGAAGTAAGAGCAGCAAAGAAAGGATTATTAATTTAACGAAAATTCATGGAAAAATTCATTGAATAACAAATTTTGGGCTTTTCTGTTTTAAGGCATATACTAACCAAAAGTTGCATTGTTTTAAATTAATTAAGCACTTGACCCTCCAAACAAGATTGAATCCTCTTGCTTTATCTTTCTAGGAATGTAAAAATCAAAATAATAAAACAAAATAAAAATTGAGAACTTCTCTTTCTTACCTTGATTCCATGAATACGGATTCAAATAAATCCCCTTTCCATCTGCAGTGACATGAAAAGGCCCCAACTCCTCTGCCAGTCCGTAAGCAATTGAGGAGCATCCCGGACCTAAAAGAACAAATGTTTCCTCCATTATAATTTATAACCTCATGCACAGACAATAACCTCACATGGCATGCCAGTGATATTTGAATTGTTTTATTGTCGTTTAACTTTTGTTTTCAATAACAAAAAAAATATGTTCGGATGATTCACTTATTTGCTATAAGCTGAAACAAGAATAAGAAAATATTATTGACAGACAAAAATAGAAATACGTTATTATTATAGTTAAGTCTATTTAATTTCTAACTAAGAATCAATAATCCTTATTTCATATTCTTTGATATTAGTTAATTAAATGTTCCATAATAATCGTTACTTAATAATAACTTACTTGGTTAATTAATATTTTCATTATATATATATATATATATATATATATATATATATATATATATATATATATATATATATATATATATATATATATAGTAAAGATCAATTAATGTTTTAATTATATAATTATACAAGCTTTAAATAATTATATTAATCAAAATTCCAATTAATCATAATTAGTTGATTATTATTATGAGTAATTAATTATCCCATGATTAATTACCCTAAATAGAATTATAACTTCAGTGTGCTTAATAAAATCCTAACTAATACCTATTTAACTTTAAGTAAATTGTTAGTTATTGATAATTGGTCAATTATGTGTTTATTATTTATGGCAAGTTTAATTATAATAATTAATACTAGTAAAATATTACAACAACAACAAAATCAAACCTTTATCTCACTAGTGGGGTCAGCAATATGAATCATTTTTCTCCATTGTGTCCTATTAGTAGTCAAATTCTCAATCATAACTAATAAAAAGGTCATTTCTAATATTTTTTAACTAAGTCTTTTTAGATATATCTCTACCTTTCTTAATAGGTGAAATCAAATACATCTAGTCTCCTAACCGGGTCATTGAAAGGCTGACGTTTTGTGTGACCAAACCATCTAAGGCGACTCTCTTTAATTTTATTTACCACTGGAGCCACTCTAACATTTTCACATATATACAACACATTTCACATTCTATCCCCTAAGAGTAAAACCACTCATCCACCTGAGCCTGCTCATCTCTGCAACACTTGACTTAATTTTATGTTTCACTTTTAATGGCCAATATTCTGCATCATAAAGCATTGTAGGTCTCACCACCATCTTATAAATTTTTTTCTTAAGTTTGAGGGGTACTTTTATATCACACAATAGGCCTAATGCAACCTCCACTTCAACCATCCAAGTTGAATACCACTAACAATATTACCATCTATTTAACCATCACTTTGAACAATAGATTCGAGACATCTAAATATTAATGGAACTAAATTAAAATATTTATTAATATTTAATTAATCTAAATGATTCATTAGTTATCAATTACTATTTTAATTAATAAACTAATTAACTATTTATCTTATGCTTGATTTTCATACTTTAATATGAATAAATTTTAAAATCTTAATTAAATCTTAATTAATGGCTAATCCTACTAAATATTTAATTGACATTCAACTAATTAGTTAATCAATTCAACATCTTAGAGAAATTTATTATAAATTAAAAAATTTATTAAAAAATAAATGATCTTAATTGATTAAAAACTATTTCAATATTTTTTTAATCAATTATGTTAGGTCTACTTACCATACTTAAACAAACATTGGTTCAAAAATTGTTCATAGAAATATACTAAAATTTTACTGGAGAAATGATTAAACCCAAAAAATAAGAAGGATAGAGAGAAATAGGTTAGGTCGTAATGAATCACTTAAAAAATTGGTTTGCAATGAACTCGGTTGAATCCCTTGAATAGAAAAGGATGAGTCGAACCAAGCTATAGAGAATCAATTAAAAAAAAGATATTGTAGTGAATTCTAATGAGCTTTCCTTATGATATATATAATATTTATGCTTGGCCAATGACCCCCTATTTATAGGAGAGTATCAAAGTTGTTATAGAATTAACTATATAGTACAATCACATAAAGCATGCATAGGTTGAACTTCGTGTAGCTAATTAGACGAGAATTAGACGAAAACTTTGAACAAGTTATATATTTTGGGCTAGTACCTTTAGTGAAATTTTCTAATAAGAACTCCTAGTTCGGCAAGTACTACAAGTGAGTTAGTGAGTTCATTTGGGCAAAGAACATCAATCAATCCGTGACTTTGTAGATCCCTTTGAGTGAGTTCAACAACTTAGTCATGAAGGTCGAGTTGGTACTAAGTCTTCCACAAATTATTCAAGATTCAATTTTGGCAGCCAGTTCAACCCAGTTCTCAATTAGTCAATTCAACAACCAAATTTAGGTTTTCATAATGACTTGATAAACCTGAACTAGATGAATATGCGGGTGCAAAAATTTCATAATTCTCTCATCCCTTATGAGAAGTCGAGATGGACAAAAGAATGAAAGTGTCAACAATACCCAATTCAACCTCGGTGGTTTGAGTTATAATCACAGGTTAATCTAGAGTGTTAGTATAAAAGAATGCCCAAAATTTTAGCACATGCTTGATACATAAGCATCAATGCCTATAAATGTGAGGCTAGCAGTTCATTTCTAAAAAAATATTGTTTAACCTTTAGTTTTAGCGTTTTTGACCTTCAACAATTACTTCAGAGCTCATGTTACAGATATGATAAAATTCAAGCATGTTCTAAGCTTGGCTCTCATCAATGAGCTTCAAAAAAAATTCAAAGATGTTACTGTGGGCACGAGATACTACGTGCAAGAGGGACAGAGTGGGAGCAGATTGGGCAGGGGAATTATGCAATTTGAGAAGGTCATGCAAGGGGGATGAGATGTAGGTGAATTGTTTTTGCTCTCTTTTTTCTTTTATTAAATAGATCATCAGTGACATTGTTATTAGGTTGCTCATCATGCAAAACCCTTTGCAGGCTCTAAAATGACCCATATTGTGGATCCTAACTTTTGACATAATTCATGTTCACTACATCAAAGTCTGTTAGATCCAAAGTTATCCCTAAATAATATCGAGACTTCAGCAAAGAAATGAACCAAACTCAATAAGAAGGGATAAAAATAGAGGTTGGGTTTAAATGAATCTCTTAAATAATTGGTTTAAATGGAACCTAGTCAAACTCCTTTAAATAGAGAAGGATGAGTCTAAACAATCTATAGATAAACAATTAGAGAATGAGATTTTTATAGAGAATTCAATTGAGATTTCTTGTGATTTTAAGTTCTCATAATGACTTGCCCGACCCATGTGAACATAGGTACATATTGCCACTAAAATACTAAGAACATTAATCATACACCAATTAATTCTTGATATGTATCCAGAGGATTTACTTGATTAACATAAATCTCAAGCAAATATTTGAATTAGAAACTTTTGGTATTAATTTTAGTACCATCCAAATTATGATTGCAACAAACTTATAGTCAAATTGAATTTCTCAACGAGACGAACCCATTGACAACACAAGTGATATAATCTAATTTCAAATGAGCTCAAATCAAATACTTGAAACTTCTAGGCATTAACTAAATGATCAAGTGGTCTCCAAATCTACTTTGCTTATAGTCAAATTGAGCAGCACAACAAGAAAAATTCAATGAACCCAGGATTATTTGATTCTAACATAATTAAAACACTCAAATGATGAATAAATGATATATGATCAATGAGATCAACATGGGCCGCTCAATAGAGTATTTTGAATTTTCGCCAAGTTTACCAAAATGTCCATCTGAAAAAGCTATAAATTGAACCTCATTTTTTAGATGGTATGAGTCTAAGAGCTGAAAGATCTAAAGAACTCTATTGCATTTTCCATTGATTACCTTCAATGATCATCATCAGCAATCGTTTCCACCATCGGTTGACTTTCAGCATCCAACTATTTTTGCTTGACTACTAATATCTAACATCATTATTTGAATTCAACCATCCGTATGTGGACACCCAACTCCTATAATTCCTATAAAGGGAATCAGATAAATATTCTTAATTGTATAATCATGCCTTTCTAAATTGTAGGAAAGAGTAAATTCTTGTACCTACAATTATATAATGGATTAATATAACTAGGTCAGACCCCATGATTTTTTTTTTCTTCTAAGATTTTTCATGAAGATATTCATGAGGGCAAGTAACCGACAGGATCTCTACTCACAACCCTTAGAAAACATGCCCATTAAGTAGTTCTAATTGAAAGATAGTCCTCACTAGAAAAACTACATGAAAGCAAGTGATATATAAGGTTTCCACTCACAACAAGTACAAGGTAAGCCCATGAGGCAGCCTCAATGAGAAGCTAGTGGTGAACAGGTTCATCACTAGAAAAACTCTATGAGAGCAAATGATTGATCGAGCCTCCACTTTATCTAAAAATTTTACAAGGAAAAATGTTAGACCGATCCAACCGGTCTGACGGGACCGAACCAATGCGCAAAAGGGCGGAGGAGTTCCGCCTCCTATACAGGCAGCGCAAGCTGCAGGTCCATAGGAGCCATTTTATGAAGGAATTTTGAGGAAGTTTAGGAGGAAAATTGAATGTATGGACTGTTTGGAGATTTCCTTTCGATTTGTATGCATTAAATACTTTGTTTTCTAGGGTTAGGGCATCTTGAATTTGGCTAAAATTTGATCTCTTAGAATTAGGTTTCTTTTGGGCTCTAGCGGCGTCTAGAGATTTGGGAGAGATCGATCCTCCTCTCGAATAGAGGATCAATTGTATCTTGCTATTTTACGTTTCCCTTTCATCAAATAATACAAATTATCTATTGTTTTCATGGTTTTGTGCGGATTTTTGTGTAGAAGCTCACTGTTTTCCGAAGATTGATAGAAAATACTCGAGATCATCTGATGTGAAACAATCCATGCGAAAGTGATTTGCTTAAAGAAGTTTGCACGTTTAGATTTAGAGGCAATAATAAGCAAGATATTATGCGGAATTGAACGATAAGTTAAATATTAAAGTGGTACCTAGCTTAGGTTATCTCACATGCATAGAAGTTAAGTTCAAAAGATAGCCAGCTTAATCCAATATTGCATACATGGATCGTTCCAATAATTGATTCCAATACTAACAATAAGATTAGTCTTTGAAAGATCCCTCACACAACTCTTCTAATTACTAGGCTTTAGCGGAGAAGCATTAATATGATCTTCATGAAGATAATAAATTCACATTCAAGAATGTAACTATGAAGATAGAGAGTCGGGTGTCGAAGTTACCCAAAGACAAGAGAGATACGCACTCCGGCAAGGTTGTTTGAAAGTTGGGGAACGAAGTGGACAACAACCACGAACCTCCTCGCACTAAGGAACACCCAGGAAGAGGGGAAAGTACATGTTCTGGATCTTCTAAATCACGGTTTGCAGGTGAAGCAGCAACAAGGAAGATGTCAATTCTCTGAACTTCTGGACAGCAATCCCGGTAGGAAGATTTCAGGCTCACCAAAATCCAGAAAAAGAATTTCATATTTTTGGAACCAACATCTAAGAAGACTTCCCGTTTTTTCAAATTCTTCTACAAAGCTGAAGTAATTCTTTGGAGGAATCTGAAATGTTTCATATTTTCTTCTCTCAAAAATCTGAGAGGAATTCCAACTCTCATTTTAGGGAGGAAAAACTTAGCGGCAAGACTTATGGAAAACAAGCCACGTGAAGTAGAGGAGGAGAGGAAATCTGAGAGGGAATAATCGTGATTTCCAACCTCAGATTTTGAAATCTGGAATAAAAGCTGAAATTACGTTTAAGAGGGGAGGTATTTGAGAGGTAATTAAGAGGTGGTGAGGTGGCAATTAGAGAGAGAAGCAATGGGGGTGAGGTGGCTGGCCATATGGAGAGAGAAAGGCTTGGTCACATGGGGCACACAATTTAATCACAGATTTTATTCAAAAATATGGAACAAAAATTCCAGGTTTCAATTAAGAGGAAAATTTCCTAATGTATGACCCTCAATTGAATTGATTGGAATTTCAAATTGGATGGGAATACCATTAGGAAGATTGCCAAAAATCAGGGATTTAACTTAGGAAAGTTAATTATGTCTCATGGGGAGGTTTGAAATTTCAAATTTCAAACCCCATGAAGGGAGGCCGGTGGCAATGAGGAGGAGGGAGAGGGGTTAGGGGGGGGGAGATTCAATGCTTTCAAAATAAGTGAGATCAAGTAAGAGGGAAACTAATAGCTCCACTCCCAATGAAATTTGAATTGTGGCTCCTTGATTGTGGCCTAGCAATAAATAATGAATCCAATTCAAATTTCATTGGGAGTGGAGCTATTAATTTCCCTCTTACTTGATCTCACTTATTTGGAAAGCATTGAATCTCCCCCCCCCCCCCCCTAACCCCTCTCCCTCCTCCTCATTGCCACCGGCCTCCCCTTCATGGGGTTTGAAATTTGAAATTTCAAACCTCCCCATGAGACATAATTAACTTTCCTAAGTTAAATCCCTAATTTTTGGCAATCTTCCTAATAGTATTCCCATCCAATTTGAAATTCCAATCAATTCAATTGAGGGTCATACATTAGGAAATTTTCCTCTTAATTGAAACCTGGAATTTCCGTTCCAGATTTTTGAATAAAATCTGTGATTAAATTGTGGGCCCCATGTGAGTTAATACCAAGCCTTTCTCTTCATATGGCCGGCCACCTCACCCCCATTGCTTCTCTCTCTAATTGCCACCTCACCACCTCTTAATTACCTCCCAAATATCTCCCCTCTCAAACATAATTTTAACTTTTATTCCAGATTTCAAAATCTGAGATTGGAAATCACGATTATTCCTTCTCAGATTTCCTCTCCTCCTCTACTTCACGTGGCTTGTTTTCCATAAGTCTTGCCGCTAAGTTTTTCCTCCCTAAAATGAGAGTTGGAATTCCCCTCAGATTTTTTAGAGAAGAAAATCTGAAACATTTAGATTCCTCCAAAGAATTACTTCAGCTTTGTAGAAGAATTTGGAAAAATGGTAAGTCTTCTCAGATTTTGGTTCCAAAAATCTTAAATTCCTTTGTTTGGATTTTGGTGAGCCTGAAATCTTCCTACCGGGATTGTTGTCCAGAAGTTCAGAGAATTGACATCTTCCTTGTTGCTGCTTCACCTGCAACCCGTGATTTAGAATATCCGGAACGTGTACTTGCCCCTCTTCCTGGGTGTTCTTTGGTGCGAGGAGGTTCATGGTTGCTGTCCACTTCGTTCCCCAACTTTCAAACAACCTTGCCGGAGTGCGTATCCCTCTTGTCTTTGGGTAACTTCGACACCCGACTCTCTATCTTCATAGTTACATCCTTGAATGTGAATTTATTATATTCATGAAGATCATATTAATGCTTCTCCGCTAAAGCCTAGTAATTAGAAGAGTTGTGTGAGGGATCTTTCATAGACTAATCTTATTGTTAGTATTGGAATCAATTGTTGGAACGATCCATGTATGCAATGTTGGATTAAGCTGACTATCTTTTGAACTTAACTTCTATGCATGTGAGATAACCTAAGCTAGGTACCACTTTAATATTTAACTTATTGTTCAATTCCGCATAAGATCTTGCTTATTATTGCCTCTAAATCTAAACGTGCAAACTTCTTTAAGCAAGTCACTTTCGCAGGATTATTTCACATCATCATCAAGTACTTCCTATCAAATTGGTATCAGAGCACGTCGATCGAAGGGAAACCAATGGCCGGAAGGAAAGTGAAAGTTTTGGAGGGAGAACTTGGGCAACTCAAAGCAAATTTTGAGGAGAAGATTACTGATTTTCAAAATCAAATTGCATCCATCAATGAAAGGATGGAGGAAAAATTCGTCGTGGTGGAAGACATGTTGAGGAAATTGCTTGAAGCCAAAACCAAACATATGACATCAGAAGCAAAGGAAACTACCGGCAACCATGGAAGAGATGAGAACCCTAACACGTTTAAGGGAAGGGAAATTCGAGAAGTGGAGATCCTGGAGGGAGAATACGGAATGCCTCCTCTAGAACCACTATTTAGGGAGGAGATAAGCATTGGCTACACAACAAAGGGTGCTGAATTTGTAAGGAGAATGGATGATTTCGATTGTCGGGCCGCTGATTTTGAAAGAAGAAGAGGGGATTTTAATGAAGGGTTTGGGTATGATCGCTGGAGGGAAGATTGTGACAATTACATTCTCTTCGAGGAATGGGGGGTTATGGAGGATTTAGGGGAAACAGGTGTGATCCGAGGGTGAGGAAACTGAAGATGTCAATCTTTGAGGGGGAGGATGCGCACGAGTAGATCTACAATGTAGAAAGATATTTCGTCGTCAATGGGTTTATAGAGGAGGAGAAACTGACTGTGGCGGGCCTATGTTTGGAAGGGAAGGCCTTATCTTGGTATTAGTGGAGGGACATGCGATGACCCATACGAAGTTGAAGAGAGTTCAATAGTTGTTTGGTAGAACGTTTCCGAACTGGCATGGGAGGAGACATCTACAAGAAGTTCTTCGCCTTGACACAGGAGGGTTCCATGACAGAGTACTGAGAGAAATTCGAATACCTTGCGAGCCGATTGGACCGCCTTCCTGAGACAGTGCTAGAGAAAAATTTCATGAAGGGACTAACATCAGAGATCTAGACTGCGGTTAGAGTAATGAGGCATCGTGACTTGGGAGAGACCATGGAGCTAGCTCAATTGGTGGAGGATCAAAGGCACCTGGAGAGCGAGATGGGAGGCAGTAGATCAGGAGGTCCGAACAGGAGGACCACCACCTTTCTGGCACCCAAGGAACCGACACTGAGTACTCTTAGGGAGACTTCGAAGGAGAAGATACCAGAGGAAGACATGGGGAAAACTTCAAGAAGCTCAGAGAAACATAATTACATGAGAAAAGGGCGAAGGGGATCTGTTTCAAATGTGATGAGAGATATACGCCGGGGCACAGTTGTAAGGACCGAACTATTCAGGTTCTTACCATTTGCGATCAAGAAGGAATGGAGGAGTGTGTCGTCTTTCCACCTTGCGGACAAGGTTGATGTTTAGAAGGGGAGTATTGTTAGACCGTTCCATTGGACCGGTCCAACAGGTCAAACGGGACCGAACCAGTGCGCAAAAGGGAGGAGTTCCGCCTCCTGTATAGGCCACGCGAGCTGCAGGTCCACGGGAGCCATTTTAGGAAGGAATTTTGAGGAAGTTTATGAGGAAAATTGAATGTAGGGACTATTTAGAGATTTCCTTTTGATTTTTATGCATTAAATTCTTTGTTTTCCTAGGGTTAGGGCATCTTGAATTTGGTTGAAATTTGAGATCTCTTAGAATTAGGTTTCTTTTGGGCTCTAGAGGCGTCTAGAGATTTGGGAGAGATTGATCCTCCTCTCGAATAGAGGATCAATTGTATCTTGCTATTTTTCATTTCCCTTTCATCAAATAATACAAATTATATATTGTTTTCGTGGTTTTGTGCAGATTTTTGTGTATAAGTTCGTTGTTTTCCGAAGATTGATAGGAAATACTTGAGATCATCAAGTACTTCCTATCACAAAAATTCAAAAAGTAAAGGTACATAAAAAACCTTCGAAGTCGTAATCTTAAGAAGATACATGTATCATAAAAATAATCTTAGAAGGCTAAAGCCTCAAAGAATATGTTCTACAATAAAAAATCAAAAGGAATAAGCCTCCAAAGATCTTAGAAAATTGAGGTCATTATATTTTAAATGGGAGCAATAATTTCTTAAAAACTTGAAGATTTCATATCTAAAAGACATACAATGCACTTAGTCTCTTCTCAGTGCCAAGCTCTCACAAATTTGAATTACTCTTGCATAAAGTTAAGGAGTTTATTATTTCAAACAAATTGATTATGAACATCAGTCAAATTTATACATGAAGAAATATACATTTCAAACCTACAAATAGAACTATTGGATTTATATAATGTCAACACACACTAAATCTCCAAACTGATATATAAACTTTCAACGAATAATCTCTTCCCTCTTAAAGTTTAATGCAAGAAATCAAGTTTTATCTCATCTACAACAAATGATGCCAATGGCTTCCACATCAATGCTAGTGTTTAGTATCACCGATGTTAACATCAAACATTAATATCAAGTTAAAAGTTAAACTCCATAAATTAGAGTGTTCTTTAATATCGTTACTATGACATTAAGCATCATCTCTTACATGAGTTGTAACAAATTTTAACATGTTATCACTCTATTGAAAAGAAATTTGAAGATTCATAATAGGGTGAAAAATTCTTTTTGAATCTCAATCCTTTCCAACGGAAATAATATGACTATCTTTAAGAGGAAGATCGAATCTCAACTGAGATTGAAAATGTTTGGGTTTCACTCACCAACTCCGCTTGTAAAGTGGTTCGGTATTCCTGATAGAGGCTAGAATTTGTAAAGAGAAAATGCTTTGACCATGCAAGACAGCATTGGGCTTCTTTTAGGAGTTAGAATCAAAACCTCAAATGGAGAAATAAGAGGTCTGAATTTTCCCCACAACTCCGAAGGAAAATTTATTATTCTTGGTGGAGCATTGGAGCATGTAAGAGGGATACACACTTCCTATCCATGTGAAGGGGAAATTACATACAACATATACAAGACAATAGAAATCTTCTCATAAGAGAAAGAATTTGAGCCAATAACAAAGGGAGAAGCAAATGCTCCCCCTATGAGTGGGCATTTATAATTGAAGAGAGGGGAAGGGAAGTTACAAATATATTATTTTCCCAAAAACAAAAACAAAAAAAACAAAAAAAGAGATGAATTTTAAAAAGAGAAAAAACATATCTAATTAAAAAAAACAAGATAAATATATTGCCTCAATATGGCGTTTGCTAGCGCTACAGTCAGTGGCAGTCGGCTGGCCAACCCAATTGATTTAATTTGGTCTAGGCTCAATTTCGGGCGTTAATTGAAGAATCAAATAGTTTTTTAAATCTTGCATGTTTATATTCAAATCGAGCAACTCGCCCAAGATCATTCAATTTTGACATCGTTAAGGCACTAAAATGTTCGATAAACAAATAATGATCAACAAATCAATATGGACTATCCAATGAAGTGTTTCGAATTCTGACCAAATTTACCAAAATATTCCCCCTAAAAAAACAATCTTATTTTTTCCATGGAGGGGGTTTGAGGGTTGAGAGAGCTAAAGAGTTTTATTGTATTTTCCAGCAATTATCAATAACGACCCTCCTTAGCAATCACAACCACCATCCTCTGTCTTCTGCCATATGACTATTGTCACTTGACACTAACATCTTCCCTATTATTGTAATACAACTATTCATCATTAGATACCCAACTTCTATAATCCCTATAACAAAAATTAAACAATTATTCCCAATTGTGTCATCACATTTTATTATATCATAAAGAAGAGAGGATTCTTGTATTTATAATTATATAGTAAATCATTGTAATTGGGCCACAACCTAACATTTTTCCCCTTTGTATACTTTCCACATAAAAAATTCTGGTGTCTCTTACGATTTTTATCTATGCATGACCAATCTTTATGCAAATATAAGATATTAGACAATTCACAGTTTTAAATTTTTCTAGTACATAACAATTCTAATTATCCTAATTGATATCTCATTAGTCCAGTAATTTAAATAACATATGAAAACATCCTTCCATAGGTATTTTCTAAATTTAATTAAACAAGCCATTTTGCTTCAAAAAACAAGAAATAAAAGTAGCTTACAAACAAGTTATCTCTACTTAACCATTTGCTTTTGAAACAAAAGAAAAAGAAGAAAAATGAATCCAAACAAGCCACAGCTTTTGATTTCGTACAGTTTGATTAAACAATACAGATACAAAATAATCCAGTCTTTGATTTCTTAAGAAAAATCAGCCATGCAACCACACAAGAAACAAAAATCAGTCTTCCACACAGTAAATAAAGCAGCTAGCACCCAAAGCTTCACCAAACTAGCAAAATAACATTAAAAAAAATTTAAAAAAAAAAAAAAAAAAACCAACTTCACCAAAGTAACAAAAAAAAAAACGCAGTTTTTTTTATTATTATTTTTCAATCAATTTTACCTCCATTAAGCCAGAGAACAAGGGGCTTAGAATGGGGATCCTCCACAGCCTCAAAGAACCAGTAGAAGAGCGCTTTTCCGGACTCCTCATCCAACGTAACATAGCCTGAGTAGTGAGCGAAGCTCACGTTGAAAGACTGACCTGGGAGTAAGAACACTTTGTCCCTCTGCTGAATCTCGTAGGGCGATTCTCCCCCCGCCTCTGACGCGGCAAAAAAGAAGAAAAAGAAGAGAAGTACGAAGAAAGGACGTAAAAATGGAAACTTTGATCCAGGCCCTCTCATCTCCATCATCTTCCTCGCTAGCTGAACCTCGATCCACCCGGAGTTTTTCCAATGGCTTCTTCTACAACGAGAGAATGCTGGGCTCTGATGGTAAAGTCTGTGGCTCAGTGCGTGTATTTGCGCACGAATTAAAAAAATATCTATGATTGCTTTTCCACAATGCGGATCTCACCTCAGCACGCAATCAAAAAATAAAAAATAAATTGAGAAGACCGGAGATACCAATCTATATTATTTATACTAATGTCAAAAGAATCTTTTTGAATTATATTTTTAAAAAATCTAAATATTTTATTTAAAAATTAAAATATTTCTTTAAAAATATTCCATTTTTAATAGCCTCAATTAAGGAAGAAATTATTGAACTTAAAAGCAATAGGCTGCCCTTTGAGTTCATTCAATTTTATCAGCTAAAATATATCTTAATGATCTATGATCAAAATGTTTATAAATATAATTACTTCTTCTCAAAATTATACTGCATAATCTTTGAATAATTGAGACCATCATCTGAAGTCAAAACAAATATTTAAGCAAAATCTAACTAAAAAAATATTCTCATTTAAAAAAATTTGAGATTTTGTGATTTTTTTATGAAATAGGGGGAGGCATAGTGCTCTTCATTGATGGCTAAAGTTGGAGAAATTATTCTGTGTGGAGACCGAAAGGCCCGAAGACGAACCAGAACGCACCACGTCACCCTCCGAAGCGGTACCGAGCACCGGTACCGAGCAAAAAAATGACGTGGCACGTTCTGGTTGGTCTCCGGACATAGTCCAGAGTTCGCATGGAATAATTTTTCGAGGATCTAACCGAACAACCCTTCAATGATTGAAGGCGATATTGGCACATTCCATTCCACAAGCTTTTAGTTGATTAAGAAATAGGTTAATCTCTTGGGTAAGTCTATTCAACCCAACCTATGGGTAATTCATCTAGGTGTTGACCTCGTTTTTGTTCCAATTGCCATCGAGCACGTTTGATTGAGTTGAGCGGGCCTCGTCGAGCTCGACTCAACCCGAATCAGCATCGATTCGAGTTTGATTATTATTGTTAATGTTATTATTGTCGTATTAATTTGATCGAGTTGGGTCAAACCTGAACCAACCTGAATTGAGCTGAATTGAACCCAATGTTGATTTGATTTCAGCCCAATGGGCCAAATTCAATTTCAATTAAATCCTACTTGACTTTCTACTACATTTGAACTTGTTTCTTAAATCCGGAAAATCATTTGACGGTCCCGATCTCCTTGAGATTTGAGGTCTGTTGCCGATCAGCTCTCTGGTCGCACGATTTACTCATTTCGGAGGAGATGTAGAGGTCTTTAAGGTGATCGGAAATATCCAGCTCCTTTCTCGTGCTCTTTTTGCGTAGAAACGAGCGGGACCTCTCTGGACTAAAAAAAAAGGCTCCAGCCATTTTTTTTTATGAGGGCATTCACGCCCGATCTCCCTCTCTCACGCCCCGCTCCTCTCTTTCTCTCGGGCGGCCAACCCTTCTCCCCCGTCTCCCTCTGGTTCGCAGGAGGCCAGAGCCGGAGCAGCCCCTTTCCCCGTCTCCTCTAGTTCACAGATCTGAGGAGAACCAAAGGACCCTCTCCCTCTCTGTTCGTAGACGCCTCGAGCCCCCTTCTGGTTCCTTCATCCGAGAAACTCCAGGGAAGGCCGAAGATCTCTCTCCCTGATCTCCTCTAGGTCGCGCAAGCTCCAAGCTCCGCCCGCTCTCTGTTCCCTCTGGTTCGCAGAAGCCCAAAAGAGCCCGAAGACTCCTTGCTTCCTCCCCATTTCGGGAATCCTGACGACAGCTGCCCAAGCTCTCTCCTCCAGCCTCCGACAACCTGGATTCGCCTCCTTTAGCCGAACCCGACTGCAGCCTTCCCACACTTGGACCGAACCTAGCCACTGGGAGCCTTGCCTTGGCCGACCATTCTTCTTCCATAACAGCAGGTATACCTCCTTCTTCTTCTTCTTTGTTGAACATTTCTCTGGATGAAATTTAGAAGAATGAGAAATCTGTAGTCTACCTTGCAAACGGATTGCTATGCAAATGAGATCAACCACTTTGATGAAGTTTCTTGATACGAAGGGTTATGTGGTTAATGGTTTATTCCTTGGATTTGTGCAGATCTCTTACGTCATCCTTTGTTATAGTATATTTTGAAGAAATGGCTTTCTGGATTCCTATACAATGCTTTGTTTATATTTATGTGATGAGATGTTGTGAATGGTGACCTTCAATTTTTTGTTGTTTCAATAAATCTCTATACAGCAAATCTTTCAACTTATTATTTGACTTTGTGCTTAAAAAATGGATTTGCCATGTACTGAAATGAACTCCTATATTTGTGAAGCGTGTATGCTCAAATCAATTTTTCCCACATGAAAAGAAATTGCTATGTTACGAGTTTTGGGGAGTTTTATAGGTTATTTTTGTGTTGGAATATTTTATGAGTTGATCTATATTGGAAAGCCTTATGAGTTCTTTTTATGCTTGGAAATTCCATAACCTGCTTTATGTTGCGAAAAAAAAACTCCATGAGATATCTTATGGTTGGAAAGTTTTGTTGAGTATGTTATTTTTGAGGATTATCTACCTGACTTATATGTTAGAAAACATTCGTCGGATTTATGTTTCGTATGAAGGTTGTATTTATGGATTCAATGCAATGATACTGTAAAACTTTATCTTTCGGTGGGTTGCGTAAGTATTTTTGGAAGGAAATTTGGCAATGGTTGCAAAAAATCTATGGTATGCATTTGTGACTCATTGAAGTGAAATGAATGTGAAATAGTTTATGATGCTTTATGTGGTGGCTTCTTGACTTGTTGGAAAGAATTGTAAGTTACAAATTCGTGAGAAAGGTTACATATTTCATACTAGAGTAAATTTATGAATTTGAGCTAAAACCTTTCTTGAAATCATGGATAGTACGCAGCATGAGAAGTGAAAATTTGTTGGAAGGACTCTAAAACTTACCTTGTATCGGAAAGAGCTTTGGTTTGTCATATGTTGGGAATACTTATGATTCGCTTTATGATAGAAAGTACTTCGAGACGGAAGAGTTTTGTGATTCACTTTGTGCGAGGTGCCATGAATTGGTTTATGTTAGAAAATCTATTGGTTGCATCGTGATTCACTCATAAATTTAATCTGGTTTGACTTAAGGTCGTAAGTCTTTTTGTCGGTTACTTTTCTTTGGGGTATCGGCAGAGATTTTTCGAGTTTGTTGGGACTATTGAAGTCAACCTGCTCCGAACATATGCTTTGTGTTTGAAATAAGAGATAGATTGATGTTTCATTTATGATAACACATCAAGTGCATGTTCGGTCTCCTTGAGCTAAGATTATTTGGGGGAAAATTTTGTATGTATTTCTATAATTAAATGGCTTTGCTGATGGAGTTTAAGGAAAGTAAATTGATATCAAAACTTTCTTATAATGATTGCTTTTTCTACCAAACTGTCAAATTTTTGAGCTTATGTTGGGTGTGCGGTTTTGTTGCTAGACTTAAAGAGTTTGACATCTCTTTTTTAAATAAGCATAGTTTCACTCTGGTGGCACTAGTGGGAGTAAACATGGGGGAACTTTGATACATTTTCAAAGCAGTATTTGTGATCTTTTAAAGGCATCTTCTTACATTGTATTAGTTACTTGAGGTGTTAAAGAAATGCTTTTGCACTATCTTATACTATATGTTTGTTTGGAGAGTGGTTACATGAAAGTATTTCTTTACATGAGTAAAAGTGTAGTTATTTGAAACGTCCATCTTTCTTCTACTTCTTTCATTACTTATGCCTTGAGATAAAGAAAAGACTTCATGATTCGCTTTATGCGATAGTCTTATGATCTGCTTTATGTTGAAAGTTTTGCGAATTGTCTGACGTTTGAAAGACTGATGGCTTTGCTTTATATTTGAAAGACATGTGATGTGTTTTATGTTAAAAAGAGTGTTGATATATCTTATGTTTGAAAAGGCTATGGTTTGTTTTATGATTGGATAAATACCACGATTTATTCTGTGCTATAAAATCATGCTTCTTGTATTTCTTATTGTTGGGAAGCTTTACGAGTTATTTTGTGATAGGTTTTATAAATATTTATGAAGTTTTGACGGTTTTACTCCACGCCAAATTTGAGAAAGCACTTGAGTTATTTTGTTTTGTGTTGGGAAGGTTTTAGTAGGTCGTTCGTGTAGGGCTTTATGGGTAGTTTCATTTGAAAGTTTTATAAGTCTTTTCGGAAATTCATGGTCTTATGATTAGCTCTGAGTTGGAAGGCTCTTTGAGGTCTTTGTTTTGGAGCGAATGATTTTATTTATGTGGGTGATCTTTCTTATTTGAATTGACTTTCTTTCATTAGTGTTAGCTTCTAAAAGTGGGGTTTTGGATAAATGTTAAAAAAAAAATAGGAATCGTTTTAAGTTTAGTCTAGTTTTGGGAGCTTTCTTCCCTTGATCATTTTGGGTTTCATTTAGAAAAATAATTTGTTTGAGTCGGGTATTTATCAAGTGCTTTACTTGGATCGTGGGGACAGTAAAAATGGCATTAAAGCACCTTCAAAAGTGAATGGTGTTTTAGAGACATGCTTGGCTTCGAAGAAGCATGCCTAATAACAAAATGCCCACATTCCTTTATTATTTTGTCTTCTCATTTCTCCCTCTCTTTTTGGTATTTTGTAGTATTCGTTCTTCTTGCATTTCTACTACTCTTCTACTTATTGTCTTATTTCACTTATCGATCCCTAAACCTATTAATACATGTATGAATGTCTAGAAGGATTAGAAAAACATCTCATTTCGTTTCCTATAACATTAGTGACAATTAAGGACAAAAATTAAGGATCGAGTCTTAGATAACATAGACTTAGGATGCATGTTCCTTATAGGATAGAGACATTAAAACTTAAATTTAGTGACATATTTTCCTAGATCTAGTATTCCTTAACTCACTAATAATCAACCAATGAAAGTTAATCTTAATTCAATGTTTAACAAATACACTAAAACACTTAATTTGTACTCGAACCATAATTAATATTTCATAATCTATAAAATACAAAACTTAAATTAGATCCAACAAATCTAATAATCCACTCATAATGAACTTAATGTTTAAAAGATATAGCTTGAGTTAGGAAAGAACCTAAACTAAATTTCATTAAGCTAAAAATCTTCTAAGATCCAAATCTACTAACTTACCTAAAATTCAATCAAACATTAAGCTAATCTTTTAAAATAAATCAACAAACCTTTTAAAACAATTATATCAACTTGGTTTTTAGGATGTACTACTCCGGGCTGCTGGGCTAAGTGTCCTAAGGAGGCCTGGTTCCTCGAGCCTGGTGGCACAACGACACGAACCAGTTGATAGAAAACTCAATTAATCTAATCCCTTAATTAATAATAAACTGCCTAATTCATCTTTCTTTCTAATTTGTAACTATTGAATAATTCAATCAAATCCTAAAATAAAATATCTTAAATCCATCTTTTAAAATCAGTCAACAAACCCCTTAATATATAACAATCACTCCAAAGATGAAGTTTATTGGATGGACTACTCCGAGCTGCGGGGCTAAGTGTCCTAAGGAGGCCTGGTTCCTCGAGCATGGTGGCACAACGCCACGAATGAATTCGACGGAGTGGCAAAACTTTAAACTTAATTGATTATTAATGATTTGAACCAAACATCAATCGAAAATAAATCACATAATATACCTTTCTTTTCTAATTTATAACCAACTAAAATAATTCAACAAAAATTGGTTGCCACTGGGTAACCCAGGCCTACGAGGCTATTAAGTTAGCCCCAAGGAGGGTGAAATAAACCTCACGGCCTCGGTGTGAAACAAAGGTGGTAATCAATCAAATACTAAAAGTAAAATCTCTAAAATCAATCCTAAAAATACTAATATTTAAACTCAAATTAAAAATCTTGCTTTTGACCTCTAACAAACCAAATGCAAATAACTTGAACTAATAATCCTACATAGGACATACCCTAAATTACACAGCCTACACATACCTTAGACATGTTTGATTAGAACACGACTTTTAGCTCTAGGTCAGGCTTACATTTTCTCTTGTTATTTAATGCTTGTTACATATACATGTTCTATAAATGCAATTATTAAATTTCTGGTTAGCTGTATTTAATTTTCTATTGGTTATATTTTTATTAGTTACCTGCACTTCTTTTCTAAACGGCATCTACGCTCATATATATATTTCTATGTTATCTTTTCTTGCGAGGTACATTGGAGCTTAATGATTGGGAACTAAACGGAGCCGTTTGCTTATAAGCTTTTAAGTGGCAGCGCCACATACAGTCAGGTATAATTTCTGCAGCTTGCAAAAATAAATCTTTAATTATATATCGGAACTGCTTCACATCACACACTGCTTGTTAATAGGTATTCTAGCATATTTAGGTAGCCAGCCTTAGGTTAGTTCACTGACGAAGCTTTGACCCTATAGGTCAAAGCTTGCCCCCTTCTGTGAGCCATAGAGACCATTAGGGTCATTTAGGCCTGTAGAGTAGGCCACCTACTTGTGCCATTGGGCATCGTTGTTTTCCCACACGAAGTGGGTATCGCTAGGATTTTGGCCTTTTCTAGTTTTGGGTACGATACCCCCCCTTTTTCTTTCTTTTCTTTTCTGTGAGCCTCAGAGATCATTAGGGTCATTTAGGCCTGTAGAGTAGGCCACCTATTTGTGCCAGTGGGCACCGTTTGAATGCTTTTTTTTGTGCGGGTACCTTGCTTGGAGGGTATCCTTAGGGTGTGTTTATTTACTTTTTCTGTACTCTGAATGTCATGTATGCATTTGTTTTTATACACCTTACCTCACATTATGCTTCACTTACATACATGCATCACATCAATAGATCTAGGGATATTTCGTATCTGTTTCATGCATCATACATGGCGCTAGGTACATTCTTTTGCATATTGTAGAGTCCCTGATTGAAATCTTTTAAACTATAAATCCTTGATTTTCTAGGATAGAGCCTTCCTATCTTGTATACATATAGGGCGATTGATTGTGTTTCGGATGTTAGCTGGCAGCTCACTCCAGGCAAGCATAAGTCCAAGTTGTACACCCCTCAGTGTGTCTCCTTTCATCTGTGTTTTGAGTCTGTCTTTTCTCTTAGGATAGTAATCTATTCGTTGATCTTCTAAACTCAAAATTTTAATCACATCTTTATCCATTCAAAAATGTCTAATCATCACTAAGGCTAAATAGAAGAGACTCTTTGGAATAGAACTTAGGAACTCTTTTTGTGCACCAAATCAAGAAGTGAATAATACACCATCCTTAATCAAGAGTTTTCTTAGACCGAGGTCTAAGATGTAATTAACTACGGGGGCTTGCGCCCGTAGGAAATCGATCCCCACAATAAAATAAACCCTATTCGATGCTGATGTATCGAATAGGGGAAATCTCATGAATTTTTGGGTTATAGATATTATTATCCATCGAGGTTGGTAGGTGAAAGCCGCTATCCTCCATGGCTAATCGTATCTATAACTCCATCTGCTCTTCCATCGGCCTGCTTGTGTCGATTGTAAAGGTCTACGACCATTTTGTCCTACGGGATAGTGTGATCGTACCCTTTGCATTCGAACCATACGAGCGGAATCCTTTCGGAGACCCACAGATTTCTGGCGACCACGGTGGGACAGGTTTCTCTCTCCATCTTTAGATGTTGTATTATTCACTTTTGTAGGTAATCCTAGTTTGATGCTTAGTTTGAGTTCCCATTTTCTACTCCACTATCTTCTCTTAATCCTTAATGAAGGTTAGATCATTTTAATGTATAAAGATTGAATTAAAATTTTGAGTTTATGAGATCCGTGTTTTTAATTCTCAAATTCAAATCCAGATCAATCTATTTCAAGTTAATCTTATTCAAATCAAAATTTCCATATCTATCAATTTCTAATTGAAATTCTTTTAAGCTTAATCCTGATCCATCTCATTTCAAATGAGAATATTTATTCTATCCTTGATTACATATGCTTGACATAAACTCTAATCTTGATCATGTCCTTAATATGAGTTTCTTTAGACTTGATCTTGATTCATATCAATCCAAATAAGAATTCAAATTTGATCTTTAATGAAAGGGTCCTTAAATTTGACATATATAAATTTTTCAAAAGAAAATTTAATTTGAGAATTTTAAAATATAGTACAAACTTTTGAGAGAAGTTTCTTTAGAGAATAAGTGATTTATTTTTTCATAATGAAAATTTACCTCTATTTTATTTAAAAAAAAAAATAGAATGAAGTGTTGGTTGACTCCCCTAAACACTTAAAGAAGAAAATTCATGATGATCCATAAAAAGAGCATGTCTCTCCCTCCCATTCCTTGTGTGGGATGATTTCATTTTTGAACTCAAATCTATATCAAAATGAAATTAAATTTATAAATAAAAATTTTCTCCATTAGCTTGCAAAGTTTCTATCTCATAGGTATCCTTTGCATATATATGAATTTATTTCATAATTTTCTCAATCAGGTTGTTCATTCTTATCATAGGATCGGGTTTGTTTTGTGAATTGTTCTTCCTTACATAAGAGAGTGAGTTTTCTTCTCTTATATTTGGAAGATAATTTCACAACTGAGAATATATTCTTTTAGAGATTTAGAAAGGAAGCCAATTGCAAAAAGTGAAAAAAAAAGATGCGCAAAGCGCCAAAAATGAAAGATGCACAAAGTGCATCAAAAGTGAAAAGATGCGCAAAGCGCCAAAAAAGTTAAAGATACAGAAAGTGTATTAAAAGTGAAAAGAAGCACAAAGTGCCAAAAATTTACAAAGTAGGCATAAAATGAGCCTAAAGTGAAAGTGTAAATGGCTTTTCTTTCTTGGAAATCTCTAAATCTCAGAAAACTCATGTGCCCTTTGATATTTTTGATACTTAAGTTTGAAAATGATGACTTTGAATTCATTATTATCCATTGATAATCTATTAGATATAAAATATTATCCGTGCAAGAAAATTGAGAAGATTCAATTTCTTCTTCTAATTTATATCTTTTTGAATTAGATTTTAATTCAAATAATGCTTATCTAAGGGAGAGAACCCAGTTTAGCTTGTAGGGAGCTTGACTTGGGTTAGCAAGTTTTAAATCCCTATTCTTTTTGGGTTTAGATGGAGTCAACCCACCTCTTACTGAATTTCAAATTTGGTTCCACTTGTTATTTTGATTGAGCCAAAATAATCAAGATGTAAATCTTTCATTTTGAAAAATAATGCTCTTACTCTTTGATAAAATTTCTCCTCTTTGAAAAATTATGTAAATCAAACTTATCTCAAATTAATTGGTGAGTGTTTAACATTTTGTTTTAGTGGATCCACTATCGAGTATGTTTAAACACTTATCTTGTTCTCTTGAAAATTCATGCATGAAAATTTTTGGATCCCAACATTTAATTATAAATCATTCTTAAGGACTGATATGATATTCCCTTGATTGCACTCTCATTTCTTTTGGAATCTTGGTTGTTTTGCTTGCTTGTTTGAGAGCTACTCACTCATTCAAACTTGTTATTTCTGTTCACTTGTTTGGGAGCCACTTTCCCATTCAAGTTATTGGTTTTGGTCACCTGCTTGGGAACCACTATCCCATACAGGTTGTTTTGTTCACTTGTTTGGGAGCCACTATCCCATTCAAGTTGTGGTCTTTGTTCACTTGTTGGGAATCACTCCCCCGTTCAAGTTGTCATTTATATTCACTTGCTTGGGAACTATCGTCCCATTCAAGTTGTTGGTGTTTCTCACTTGTTTTGGAAGTCACTCTTCCATTCAAGTTCTTATTTTAGTTCTTAGTTGAGTTCATCCCTTTGGATCTTTCTGTGATTTCTCTGTTATGTTCCTCCTCAATTTGATATAATGATAGCTTTTACCTTGATTTGCATGTGAGTATTCATCTTCATTACATGTCGTTCTTCCTCCATGGACAGACCCGTAGGAGAGGTTTCTCATTCGATTTCTGGTGGATTTCTTTGTTCAAGAGATCCCCTTTCGCCACTTCGCTTCTTTTTCGCTCTTTGTTCCGCCGTTTCGAATATGGTCAGGCAAACATTGAGTAATCCTCATTCACCGTTTCGAATATGGTCAGGTGGATGTTGGATCCTTTTTCTCTCTTTTGCCCTGCTGTTGCGAATGTGGTCAGGCAGGCATTAGACCTCTTTGGGAAGCTCTTTATTCGCTGTTGCGAATATGGTCAGGTGGATATTGAGCTGTTCTCATTCGGCGTTGCGAATACGGTCAGGCGAATGTTGAACCCACTTTCTCTTTCCCCCTTTGTCTCGCTATTTCGATTTGGTCAGGCGAACATTGGGTTGTCCTCATTCACTGTTTCGATCTGATCAGGTGAATGTTGGACTTTGTCTTTTGTCCCACCGTTGCGATTTTGGTCAGGTGGACATTATACTTTTGGGAGGGCTCATTATTCACTGTTGTGATCTGGTCAGGTGGATTTTGAGCCATTCTCATTCGCTGTTTTGATCTGTCAGGCGAATGTTGAACTCCCTTTTCTGGTTGAGAGAGCCCGACAAAGTCCCTGGGAGGCATTCCTCACTACCTTGTCCTCTTCTTATCACCTCGGCATATGCGCCGGGTGATTGTTGAGTGTACTTTCCTCTTTTGTCCCACCGTTGCGATTTTGGTCAGGTGGACATTAGACTTTCGGGAGGGCTCATTATTCGCTGTTGCGAATATGGTCAGGTAGATTTTGAGCCATTCTCATTCGCTGTTTCGATCTGGTCAGGCGAATGTTGAACTCCCTTTTCTGGTTGAGAGAGCCCGACAGAGTCCCTGGGAGGCATTCCTCACTACTTTTCTCTTTTGTCCCACCGTTGCGATTTTGGTCAGGTGGATATTAGACTTTCGGGAGGGCTCATTATTCGCTGTTGCGAATATGATCAGGTGGATTTTGAGCCATTCTCATTTACTGTTGCGATCTGGTCAGGCGAATGTTGAACTCCCCTTTTCTTTGACCCTTTGTTTCGCTGTTTCGATCTGGTCAGGTGAACATTGGGTCATCCTCATCCGCCGTTTCGATATGGTCAGGTGGATGTTGAATCTCTCTTTCCCCATTCACTGTTTCGATCTGGTCAGGTGAATGTGGGGCGTTTCTATTTTTCTTTCTTCTGTTCTGCTGTTTCGATCTGGTCAGGCAGACAGTCGTTTCCTTGTCTTACTCTTGTTCACTGTTTCGATCTGGTCAAGTGAGCACTGAGTTTTCCCCATTCACTATTTCGATCTGGTCAGGTGAATGTGGGGCGTTTCTGTTTTTCTTTCTTCTGTTCTGCTGTTTCGATCTGGTCAGGCAGACAGTCGTTTACTCTTCTCTACTCATGTTCACTGTTTCGATCTGGTCAGGTGAGCATTGAGTTTTCCCCATTCGCTATTGCGAATATGGTCAGGCGGATGTGGGACCCCCTCTTTCTTTCTCCTTCTGTTCTGCTGTTTCGATCTGGTAAGGCAGATAGTTAGCTCTTGTTGACCTTGATTTTGGCTCGAGCGAGCTCGAGCACTTTCGATCGATCTAATCGAATCCCGTCGAGCCTAATTCGAGCTCGAATCAACCCAACTCGAGCCGGATCAGACTCGAATGTATTCAATTAGACTCGATTAATTTGTTTCGATTGCGCCATGCTTGATTCTATTTAGTTTAGCATTTATTCTAAATCCAATTTCATTCGATTGATTTTGTTGAGCCGGCTCGAACCAAAATTGACTCGAATCGAGTCAAGATTGGACTTGAATCTGACCCAATTGCAGCTATTTTGGCTTGATTCAACCCAATTTGATCCTACTTAAATGCCATTTGACTTTCTACATGTTTTGATTTATTTCCTAAATCCAGTAGCTACGTCGACGGCTGCGATTAAATGAGATCGTTGTTTCAGCTCATATCCCGCTTCTCAGACGAATCTCTGTACCTCGAGCAGGCATCGGGCAGAGAAGAGAGCTGCTTGAAGGAATGTCGAAGGCTGGAGCACGACGACGACCAAGGGCAGGCTTCCTTTTCTGGCGATGAATTTGATTTACCCAAACCGAAGGCTCCCGGTCTTGGCATTCGGATCTCTTCCTCCCCAACACTCTCAATCCCGATCTCTCTCTCACTCCTTTTCACGCGAGCTCCAGGAGAAAATCCCAAAAACTCCCTTCCTCTCGGTCTTCTCGGTTCAAAGACACCCGCTCCCCCCTCTGCTTCGCACAAACAAGAGGGGCCGAGGCTTCCTCCTTCCGATTGGCCCCAGCTCTCTCTCCCCCCCACTCTCTAACTCTCGGTCCGAAGCTCCCAGCTCGACGCCGATCGCCCCTGTTCGCACGACCCCAGCTCGACGCCGGCCTTCCCTATTTGCACGACCCTAGCCCGTTGCCGGCCTCCCTGTGCTCGCTGGACCGAACCCGACGTCCTTGGCCGCCCGTTTCTCTGGGTCGCGAGCTCCAGACGAGGCTGAAGTCGCTCCCGTCCGAAGCAGCTCCCACCTGTACCGATCCCGGCCTCTTTTGTGCGATCCGAACCCACCGACCTGCCTTATTCCTCTTGACCCCAAAGGTGAGCTCTTCCTCTTCCTACTCTTCTTCTTTACTGATTTGCTTCCCTTTCTCCTTCTCCTTTCTTTTCCTTCTTCTCCACTTCCTATATTTCTTTCTCTTTTCATTCTTTTCTTTCCTTCTAGCTTGCTGTTTGAATGAGATCCTCTTAAGATTAGAATGCTGTAGAGTTAGGCTAACATGCTTTGATTGCTTCATACGATGGAAATAATTTGGTGAAGTCTTGTCTTTTGCATTGTTGGTATGGCTACTTAGTATATTAGACAATTATGATTTCCTGTGAGTAAAGAGGAAATGGAAGCAAGAGTAAAGCTCCTTGTTTCTTGTGGTTGAGCGTAGTAGAAATATGATCTTCATGCCATCCTGTTTGCTTGGCTTTGTGTAGTTGCACACCAATTATTTGATGAAATGTTTCTAAGAAAAATGTTATAATGAGGTTGTTTATTTCCTATCAAGCAATATTGGCTTGTTAAAATCTTACATGAGTGGGCGAATATTTCGTTATTTCTCAAGGAACTTGGAAAGTTTTAAGCATGATTTGTCTTTATCAAGTTCGGATGGTAGTTGAAATGAGATTTCAAGTCATCTCATGGTTAGAGTTGTTGAGGTTTTGCCTTGTGCTTTGATGTTTTGGTCGTGGATGCACCTTTCGCTTTTTGTAGAAAAGTATGGAATGCAATAGCCTTTTTTTTTTCTCTCTCCGGCGAACTTCGTGGATATGTCTTTTTGAGGTATATTAGAAAGAATACGTATCTTGTGATTTGTGAATTAATATTAGCATTTTTATGAATTGATTTGAAAAGCTTTTGGGTGGATTAATTTTCCTGCTATTCTCGTCGGATATTTATTGATAAAAATTCGTTTGCATAAGTATGCTTCATGCCTTAATTTTTTTTTAAAAAAATTGTGTGTTTCAAGTGTGAGGTCGAATGCTTTATATTAGAAAGTCCTCTTTCTTTGAGCTTCGGAAAGAACTATAAGCTTTATGTTGGAAAATCTTGTGAGTTATTTTGATATGAAGTAAGCATTTATTAGAACATTATCTATTTTCGAAATTGGGTTGGAGGCTTTTGCTATCCTTCAAACAAAAAAATCTCATGGTGGTTTTAGTAGAGGCATAAAGAGAGATTTAGCACATGTTTAATAATGTTATTCATAACTTCAAGTATGCCTTTCATGTATTTTGTTAATTATGAGTTAGTTGAGAAATGGACTTTTGACCTTTTGCAAAGCTTGATTTACACATCTGTAGTTTGTTGTAATACAAGGTGGTTGGCATGGTTTTATATGATGGTTAGAAAAGAGGTCTTGACCCCTTTCGTGGTGAGATGAATTTAGAAAATATTGGAGAGGTTGTTTGTTGAATGTGCATCTAAGCGTAGTAATGTATTCTTGTGTGAAGTGCCTTTTTGCAAGCATGTGGTTTGTTCTTAAAAAGGGGAAATTTCATGAATTTCAATAAGAAGGTTTACTTTGCTGGCAAGAGTGGAATCCATATAATTTCAATTATTTCTTTTATGGTTGCTACAAAGAGAAGACTAATGTGACTTGGGAAGGCTCCTCGCACTTTATAAATGTTTGCTACATGGGAATGTTGTAAGTTTACAAGAAAGCATCATCGTATTTATATCTCTTTTTGTCTCATTCATTTTAAAATCCTCTTTCGCCTTTTCAAACCATAGCATTGATTGTGTTTGGAGAAGTGCCATTAGAGAAAATGGTAAGTTATTTGGTTCATGAGCTTTGAATGGTCAACATGTTAGAGATCATATTTCTCTTGATGGGAATGTTGATTCACTGCTTTGAGATTTACTACTATGATAGGAAAAGTTTTCTTCTAAGTGTATTCTTGAGATGGCTCACGTTGGTTGAGGGATTTTACATTGCTATAAATCTTTCACAGAATTAAGTTGGAAATGACTTCTACATGTTTTGGGGATTCTCCCATGTATGGTTAAAATATTTTGATTAGAAAATCTCATAGATATGCGCTCGCACTTATATAACTTCACCTATACTTAATGTAATATTTCAAACTGCTCCAGTATCGTCCAGGCCGATCTGGGATCGTCCTGGGACGATCAGTGTATTTTCAGTTCCAGAATCTGTCCAGAATTGCTCTAAGTGATTTCCTGTAGGGATCGTCCAGGCCGATCGAGGTATCGTCCCGGGACGATCAGTGGATGGCACAAGTCAGTGAATGGAGGTTTTTATCGCCTATGAATAGTAAACATCGTCCTGAAAAATCGTCCCTGGACGATGGGATTTTGGTCTGATCGTCCAGGCCGATCTGGACGATCGGCCGGGCCGATCTGTGTATTATAAAGCTGATTTCAGCTCATTTGAAGAGAGAGAAAATAAAAAAAATAAATATCTGATTTTCAGCTCTGAGGAGAGAGAAAAAGAAGGTTTTGGAAAAGTTGATTTCGGGAAGACGCTGAGCCGTTTTCGATCGAAGTGACTGTTGAAGAATTTGCTGTGCTCGAGCTAAGGCACATTCCGTCTTTCTCAATTTTCAGTTCCGTCGAGGTTGGCGGTATTTTTCTGTCCGGATTTAGTTTTCGTTACGGTTTTTCGTCCGTATCTTTTGATTGGTTCAGTTTTTACCGCGTAAGTTTCTGTATATCGTTGCCGTGCCGGGTGTGCACGTTTTGATTATATTTTGAAGATTTTCGTCCGGATATTTTTGATTCGACTGTGTTTTTAGTCGACCTGATTTTTCTGTGAAATTGGAAATTATCTGTGCAGTAGAATAAATGTTCTGGAATATGCTTATCTATGTTCTGTGCGAATTCGGTGAATTTTCTTTGCAGGAATTTTTGTGTAAATTCTGTATACTGCTGTTGTGCTGCCCGATTTTCGGGTAATTTCTGAAATGTCCGGATTTCTTCTGAATTGTAATGCTATATGAATAAGCTATAAAAAGGGAGTTATAAGGGGCCTGAATCCTATGAGATTCAGTTAGTGAAAGGGGAAATCTGAAATGAGCTCAAATCTGAAATCTGATATCTGTTTCATTCCGGATCCGATGAATTATGTTCTGGTGCTATAAGCACATCTGTTTTGGTGCCGTGAGCACAAAGGGAGACATAAGGGGCCTGGATCCTATGAGATTCAGTCAGTGTCTGAGAAGGGAGGCATAAGGGGCCGGAATCCGTAGAGATTCCGTCAGTGTCAGGGCATTTAGCTATATGTATCTGTTCTGTTCTGTACGAAATTGTGATTCTGATACGATATGCTCCGTACGATTCTGATTTCTGAATTCTGATTCTGACTCTGTTGATTTGTTCTGATATGATCTGTACGATTCCGATTCTGATTTGATATCTGTCCGTATACGTTCTGATTTCCGATTCTGTTCCGATTTCTGATCTGATTTCTGTCTGATGAGTTTGGTTTTGGTTTCTGAGAATTTAGATTGGTGGTTTGTTGCTTTGCTGAGCTGTTGAGCTCACCCTTGCTTTCTGGTGGTTTTCAGGTTCTGGGAAGGGCAAGGAGGTCCAGGATTAGTTTCAGAGTCTGATCCGATTAGGTACTTTTGTACTTGTTGATTTTTGTACAGTCATGGCTTTCCTGTTCTGTCTTTCTTTCTGTTGAAAGCCATGTACTGTTCTGTAGATGATTATTTTGAGGAAATGAAAAGATAGATGTTTTGTTCCGCTGCATTTGATGTTTTTAGTAGCTCTGTTGTTCTGTGTGTTTTCTGTTGAGTTATGTATTTGGGAAGTTCAGTTCAGCAACCTAATCCAAAGCCAGATCCTGGATAAGCAAGTAAGTGTGCGCTCGCCGCGATCCGGCTCGGGCGGGATCCGTCCCCGTCGGGTCGGGTCGTGACAAGCTTTTGTGGTATCAGAGCACTGGTTTTGGAAACAGGTTGGATTGTAAAACAGAGCTCTAGGAAGTGATCAGTAAGTCTGCTTGGGAGGTAGTTTTGGGTCGTTTGGCTTTTTATTGTGTTGTTTTTGTGTTGTTTTTGTGATAGTTTTCCGGATTTTCTGGATTTTTCTGTATGGATCAGCCAGACCCAGACATGACAGACGGTCAGAGTGATGATCAGGCAGCACCAGTGGGGAGTACAGCCCCAGTGGTCGGTGCTGACACACTGTCCCAGTTTGCTTCGTTGGTTGCTCAGATGATGAGCGAGACTCAGAGCAGAGCTTCTACTGTTAGATCTGAGGACATCGATCGACACCTGCAGTTGTTTTTGAGGTTGAAGCCTCCGAGGTTTGAGGGCGCTGTTGAGCCCAGAGCAGCCGAGGAGTGGCTGAGGAGATTAGAGAAGACTTTTGACGGGATGCAGTGTCCGGCAGACAGGAAGGTTCCGTTGGCTGTTTTTCTGTTAGATGGAGAGGCTGAGCACTGGTGGGATGGCCAGCAGGCAGCCAGATTTCAGGGCAGATTGAACTCTTTGATCACTTGGGAAGAGTTCACTGAAGTGTTCAGAGACTGGTTTGTTCCCCCTTCTGCACGACAGCAGATGCAGGAGAGTTTTCTGAGGCTGGTTCAGGGGAGCAAGACGGTGATGCAGTACGAGGCTGAGTTTACTGCATTAGCCAGGTACGCTTCGCAGCTGGTTAGCACTTCTGCTGAGAGGTGTTACCGATTTCTGAGAGGCTTACGAGACACTTTGAGGCAGCCTTTGATACCGTTCCGGATTTCTGATTTCTCTGAGCTTGTGGAGCGAGCTCGTCTGATTGAGAACGACATGACGACTACTCAGCAGCGGTGGTCTGCGAGTAGGAAGAGGTTTGGAGGTGATACTTCTGGCAGTGGTTCCTCTGGGAAGAGGAGATTTGTTCCTGGTTCTGGATCTGGAGATTCCAGAAGGAGCGGAGGATCGTCTGGTACTGTTACCAGTACGACTGGTTCTGGATCTGTCAGTTCGGCACCTGTGTGCCAGAGTTGTGGACGGCGACACCATGGCCAGTGCTACAGGATAGCTGGTCTTTGTTTCAGGTGTGGTCAGCCGGGACATAGGATTGCAGAATGTCCACATATGGGATATGATCAGCGATCTGAGGGTTTAGTCAGACCTGTTGGTTCAGCAGCAGGAAGACCGAGGACTGTTCCTCCACGCTCTGAGGGATTTGCTGGTAGGGGTGGTGGTTCTAGTTCTGCACCACGGAGACCACCTACGATTCAGAGGGAGCAGAGTAGTTCTGTTGCTTCAGCTCCTGTTCCAGTTCAGCCACGAGTTTACAGCTTGAGTCAGCAGGAGGCTCGAGATGCTCCGGATGTTGTGACAGGTACGGTTTACATTTCTGATCAGCCCTGTCGTGTTTTGTTTGACTCTGGAGCGAGTCATTCTTTTCTGTCCGAGCATTGTTTTGAGCTTTTACATTTGGATTCGATGGTTTTACCGGTTTCTTTGTCTGTGATTTTACCGGCTGGGAATCCATTGATTGCTCGACAGTTTTGTTTGTGTGAGATCGAGATTTCTGGCAAGAAGTGGAAATCGAGTTTGATTCGATTGCCGATTTCTTCGTATGATGTGATTTTGGGAATGGATTGGTTGAGTCAATATGAGGCTCAGATTGACTGTCTGAAGAAGCAAGTGAGTTTGCTTGTGGCTGGAGAGAGAGTTGTATTTCAGGGATTACGAGGTGTTCTCTCCAGTCTGATTTCTGCGTTAGAGGTGAGCAGAATGTGGAAGAAAGGATATCCAGTATTTTTGGCTTCGGTGCGGGATCTGAACCTGGAGGTTGGTTCTGTTTCTGAGATCCCTGTGGTACGGGAGTTTACTGATGTTTTTCCTGAGGAGTTGGTTGGTTTACCTCCGGATAGAGATGTGGAGTTCTCTATCGATGTTTTTCCGGGTACCGCTCCGATATCGAAAGCTCCGTACAGGATGGCACCGAAAGAACTTTCTGAGTTGAAAGTTCAGCTTCAGGAGTTGGTTGACAGAGGATTTGTACGTCCTAGTGTTTCTCCTTGGGGAGCACCTGTTCTGTTTGTGAAGAAGAAGGACGGTACACTCCGTATGTGTATTGATTACAGAGATTTGAACAAGGCCACGATCAAGAACAAGTATCCTTTGCCTCGGATAGACGACTTGTTTGATCAGCTTTCCGGATCTTCGGTATTTTCGAAGATTGATTTGAGATCCGGATATTATCAGGTGAAGGTGAAGGAATCTGATGTGGTGAAGACTGCTTTCAGTACTCGGTACGGGCACTACGAGTTCTTGGTTATGCCTTTTGGGGTAACCAATGCGCCTGTTATTTTCATGGATCTGATGAACCGAGTATTCAGGGAGTATTTGGATCAGTTTGTGATCGTCTTCATTGACGATATTCTGGTATATTCTACTTCTGAGGATGAGCATGCCAGACATTTGAGGATTGTATTGGAGACTCTGAGGAGGCATCAGCTGTATGCCAAGTTCTCCAAGTGCGAATTCTGGCTGAAGAGCATTTCATTTCTGGGGCACGTGATTAGCGGAGAAGGTATTTCTGTGGATCCCCAGAAGATTCAGGCAGTTGCTGATTGGCCAAGGCCGACTACGGTATTTGAGGTACGTAGTTTCTTAGGCATGGCCGGGTATTATAGGAAGTTTGTGAAAGGATTTTCACAGATTTCGACTCCTCTGACGAGACTGACTCAGAAGTCAGTTCCTTTTGTTTGGACACCGGAGTGTGAAGCTAGTTTTCAGAGATTGAAGGATTGTTTGACTTCAGCTCCAGTGTTGGCGCTTCCGTCAGGTACGGAAGGTTTTCAGGTGTTCAGTGATGCTTCACTGAAAGGACTGGGATGTGTCCTGATGCAGCATGGTCAGGTAATTGCTTATGCTTCGAGACAGTTGAAACCACATGAGAAGAATTACCCGACACATGATTTGGAGTTAGCTGCAGTTGTTTTTGCTTTGAAGATTTGGCGGCATTACCTGTATGGCGTCACATGTGAGATGTTTACTGATCATAAGAGCCTGAAGTACATTTTTACTCAGAAGGATTTGAATCTGAGACAGAGGAGGTGGCTCGAGTTGATCAAGGACTATGACCTGACTATTCAGTATCAGCCTGGGAAGGCGAATGTGGTAGCAGATGCTTTGAGCAGGAAGTCTTCTGGATTCTCAGGTATTCAGCTTACTTGTGATGACTTTCTGATTCGTGATTTGGAGAGATTGCAGTTGGAGGTGATTTCCTCCAGTGATTTGGAGTTGGCTCAGATGAGTATTCAGTCTTCTTTAGAAGCAAGGATTCAAGAAGCCCAGAAGTCAGATTCTGATTATTCGAAGTTGCTAGCTCAGATTGGATCTGGTAAGACTCCTGAACTTCGAATTTCTGATTCTGGTGCTATTTTCTGTAAGAACAGGTTGTGGGTACCTGTGTTTGGAGATTTGAGGCGGGAGATTCTGTATGAATCTCATCATTCAGGCTACACTGTTCATCCAGGCAGTGGTAAGATGTATGCTGATATGAAGCTTTTGTTCTGGTGGCCTGGGATGAAGAAGGATGTGGCGGAGTTTGTGTCGAGATGCGAAGCCTGTCAGTTGGTGAAGGCAGAGCATCAGCGACCAAGTGGACTGTTGCAGTCGTTGCCTATCCCTGAGTGGAAATGGGAGGAGGTAACGATGGATTTTGCTATGGGTTTTCCTCGATCACGACAAGGACATGATGCTATTTGGGTAGTTGTGGATCGATTGACGAAGTCAGCCCATTTTCTTCCGATCAGACAGATGGATTCAGTTGAACGCTTGGCACAGATATATGTGAAAGAGATAGTCAGATTGCACGGTGTGCCTCGTGTGATTGTATCTGATCGAGATGGACGTTTTACTTCCAGACTTTGGAAAGGCATTCAGCAAGGCTTGGGTACGAAATTGCATTTCAGTACAGCCTTTCATCCTCAGACCGACGGACAGTCTGAGAGGACTATTCAGGTACTGGAAGATCTGTTGAGACTTTGTGTTCTGGACTTTAGCGGAAGCTGGGAAGATCATATTCCGCTGATTGAGTTTGCCTATAACAATAGTTTTCAGTCCAGTATCGGTATGGCACCGTACGAGGCTCTGTATGGCAGGAAGTGCCGTACTCCTTTGACTCTGACGGAGGTCGGAGATAGACAGACTTTGGGTGCCACTTTTGCTGATGAAACTGCTCAGAAGATTCATTTGATAAGAGAGAGATTGAAAGCCGCTCAAGATCGTCAGCAGAAGTATTATAATCAGAAGCACAGATTTGTTGAGTTTCAGGTTGGTGACTTTGTGTATGTCAAAGTCAGCCCGATGAAAGGTGTGAGCAGATTTGGTCAGGTAAGCAAGCTTAGTCCAAGGTATGTTGGACCATTTGAGATTTTGGAAAGAATTGGAAAATCTGCTTATCGCCTATTGCTTTCTGATTCTATGTCTGATGTGCATAATGTGTTTCACGTATCCACTCTGAGGAAGTGGGTTTCAGACTCTGGGAAGAAGGTATCAGCTGACGAGGTTGAGATTCAGGAGAATCTGGCGTACAAGGAAGAGCCAGAATTGATTTTAGCGTACGACGTCCGCAAGTTAAGAAATAAAGAGATTCCGATGGTTAAAGTCCAGTGGAAGCACCGGACTGCACGGGAAGCAACTTGGGAAAAGGAGTCTGATATGAGACGGTCGTACCCGTACTTGTTTTGACTGAGTTTGGATTGGATAATGTCGAGGACGACATTTTTCTGAGTTGGGGAGATTGTAATATTTCAAACTGCTCCAGTATCGTCCAGGCCGATCTGGGATCGTCCTGGGACGATCAGTGTATTTTCAGTTCCAGAATCTGTCCAGAATTGCTCTAAGTGATTTCCTGTAGGGATCGTCCAGGCTGATCGAGGTATCGTCCCGGGACGATCAGTGGATGGCACAAGTCAGTGAATGGAGGTTTTTATCGCCTATGAATAGTAAACATCGTCCTGAAAAATCGTCCCTGGACGATGGGATTTTGGTCTGATCGTCCAGGCCGATCTGGACGATCGGCCGGGCCGATCTGTGTATTATAAAGCTGATTTCAGCTCATTTGAAGAGAGAGAAAATAAAAAAAATAAATATCTGATTTTCAGCTCTGAGGAGAGAGAAAAAGAAGGTTTTGGAAAAGTTGATTTCGGGAAGACGCGGAGCCGTTTTCGATCGAAGTGACTGTTGAAGAATTTGCTGTGCTCGAGGTAAGGCACATTCCGTCTTTCTCAATTTTCAGTTCCGTCGAGGTTGGCGGTATTTTTCTGTCCGGATTTAGTTTTCGTTACGGTTTTTCGTCCGTATCTTTTGATTGGTTCAGTTTTTACCGCGTAAGTTTCTGTATATCGTTGCCGTGCCGGGTGTGCACGTTTTGATTATATTTTGAAGATTTTCGTCCGGATATTTTTGATTCGACTGTGTTTTTAGTCGACCTGATTTTTCTGTGAAATTGGAAATTATCTGTGCAGTAGAATAAATGTTCTGGAATATGCTTATCTATGTTCTGTGCGAATTCGGTGAATTTTCTTTGCAGGAATTTTTGTGTAAATTCTGTATACTGCCGTTGTGCTGCCCGATTTTCGGGTAATTTCTGAAATGTCCGGATTTCTTCTGAATTGTAATGCTATATGAATAAGCTATAAAAAGGGAGTTATAAGGGGCCTGAATCCTATGAGATTCAGTTAGTGAAAGGGGAAATCTGAAATGAGCTCAAATCTGAAATCTGATATCTGTTTCGTTCCGGATCCGATGAATTCTGTTCTGGTGCTATAAGCACATCTGTTTTGGTGCCGTGAGCACAAAGGGAGACATAAGGGGCCTGGATCCTATGAGATTCAGTCAGTGTCTGGGAAGGGAGGCATAAGGGGCCGGAATCCGTAGAGATTCCGTCAGTGTCAGGGCATTTAGCTATATGTATCTGTTCTGTTCTGTACGAAATTGTGATTCTGATACGATATGCTCCGTACGATTCTGATTTCTGAATTCTGATTCTGACTCTGTTGATTTGTTCTGATATGATCTGTACGATTCCGATTCTGATTTGATATCTGTCCGTATACGTTCTGATTTCCGATTCTGTTCCGATTTCTGATCTGATTTCTGTCTGATGAGTTTGGTTTTGGTTTCTGAGAATTTAGATTGGTGGTTTGTTGCTTTGCTGAGCTGTTGAGCTCACCCTTGCTTTCTGGTGGTTTTCAGGTTCTGGGAAGGGCAAGGAGGTCCAGGATTAGTTTCAGAGTCTGATCCGATTAGGTACTTTTGTACTTGTTGATTTTTGTACAGTCATGGCTTTCCTGTTCTGTCTTTCTTTCTGTTGAAAGCCATGTACTGTTCTGTAGATGATTATTTTGAGGAAATGAAAAGATAGATGTTTTGTTCCGCTGCATTTGATGTTTTTAGTAGCTCTGTTGTTCTGTGTGTTTTCTGTTGAGTTATGTATTTGGGAAGTTCAGTTCAGCAACCTAATCCAAAGCCAGATCCTGGATAAGCAAGTAAGTGTGCGCTCGCCGCGATCCGGCTCGGGCGGGATCCGTCCCCGTCGGGTCGGGTCGTGACACTTAAACTGCTTAGTCTTATCATGAGGGTTTATTAGTGAATCTCCGCATACCTTAGGTTTTGTTTACGAACTTCATCTGATTTAGTGAGAGCTTGACATGTGCTTTATAATTCCATTTTTTTTAGGAACTTCTTTTCCTAAACATATATGACCTTTTTTTTTAAAATATCGTATATGCTGATTTAAAGTATTTCTTTTATGACATGTTTAAAAATGAAATACTTTGATTTTGTCCCTTCAAACGAAATGAATATTTGAAATGTTTTGGGAAGTCCTAAGAGTTGTTTTATAATTAAAGAGCTTTATGAAATGTTTCCTTTTATTCGCCTTTACTAAAAGTTTTCTTACTAGTCGTTGTGTGTTGACAATCTGGAGAGTCGCTTTTGATTGAAAGATGTCTTGTTTTGTTTTGGTCGGGATGATTTATGAACAGTTTTGGATTTGTTTTATGCGACAAATTTTGTAGGTGCTTTACAATGAGAGGTTCTTATAAAACCTTCTTGTTGGAAAGCTTTATGGTTTCCTACCCCACTCCAAATGAAAGGAGGCACTTGATTAGTGGTTGTTTGGGTAAAATTTTTGTGTCAAAAGAGAAGATTTTGGAAGATGATTTTGGTAGGGTTTTGTGTCAAAACAAAAATAGTGATTTTGGTAAATAGCCTTTTGTAGAATTTTGTGTGACACTTAGTTTAGAGATTCTTGCAAGTCATGTTGGGTTTTCTTAGGCTTGTGTAGTAGCGTCCCTTAGCGCCTTTTGAGAATGATTGTGGTTTCTTCATTTGAGTTAGATTTTTTTTTTTAATGCTTATTTCAAAATGAGTTAGTAGGATTTAAAACCTTAAGGAGATTTATGTTAAGGGTCCTTAGTATTCTCTTTGGAGCAAGACAGTCCTTGCTCCCTTAGGTTCTCCTTTGGATGTCAGCCTCTAAAAAAAAAGAAGTATAGAATTTTGGGATGAGTGCAAAACCATAGAGAATTTAGGCTTAAGTTTGGTCTTAGAGGTACATCTCCCTTAGTTGATTTAGCCTTAGTTTAAGGTGTGTTGGGAACAGTCGAGTCAAACGTATCAAGTGTCTCATTTGGAGTGGGAACAATAAAAGGCATTGTTGATATAATAGGATGCACTTGACTTCTACGAAGTGTGTCCAATAACAACAATGCCTACATCCCTTTTTCGTATTCGATTCTCGTTTCTTTTTCTTTCTTTTGCATTTAGTCTCATTTTGCTTTGCCGTTTCTTTTGCGCTGTGACACTACGCACGTACAAAATAAGGAGAACCTAAAAGACAAGTGGCCCAACAAATAACTAAAAGGTACGTTCTTCTTCTTTTCTTGCACTTCCATTCTTTCATTAACTGCTTATAGAACTGCTCTAATGCCTATTTTCTTTTATGTTGCGAGGTACTCTTTTGGAAAGCAATGGATAAGGAACACTTGGAGTTGGAGCTAGGACAGTCGGATCTAAGCATCAGTCGTCCCTACTCATCTAGTAGGGGCGCTACGGGCGGAACCACCGGGTCGTAGCCCCCGGTGCTGTAAGTTTACTAAAACTTAGAAAACCTTTAGGGGCCTAGATGATTGTGCGCCTCCCATCCTTAGGTCCTTAGAAACTTCAATTATATATTTAGGATTGCTTTCATTTTTTTTTTAGATCCTTAAAACCTTATGACATCCGTATAGAAGTCTTAGGAATTAGAAAACAATACAACTTTCGATCCTACAACTTTAGTGACATCTAAGGACAAAAACTAAGGACTGAGTCTTAGAAAATGTAGACTTAGGGTGCATGCTCCCTATAGGATAGAAACATTAAAACAACAACTTAGTGACACGTTTTCCTAGATTTAGATTTTGTTTTCTTAATTCACTAATAATCAACTAATTAATCCTAATCTAATTCTTAAAATCTATTAAAACACTTGATTCTTAATTAAATTATTATTAACATTTATAATTATTAAACTTCAAATTTAAATCATAAACCTAAATCAATTTTAACTAATCTAATAATTAACTCTTAACCAATCTAAAACCTAAAAGATGTAGATTATATTAGGAGATTAAGTTACAAATGAAATTCATTAGGATATTCTTAAAGATCCAAACTTAGAATAATCTCTTAAAAGTAATCAACAAACCTCTTAATACACAACAACCGTTCCAAAAGTGAAGTTTTTTGGATGGACTACTCCGGGCTGCGGGGCTAAGTGTCCTAAGGAGGCTGGTTCCTCGAGCCTGGTGGCACAACGCCACGAATGGATCTAATGGAGCGTCAAAATCTAAAAATTAATTTTTCTAATTGGCTTAATTCAAACTTGATTAATAAATGATTTAATTCACCCTTTTCTTTTCTTTTAACAACAAATTAAAATAAATCAACAAAATTAATTATCACTGGGTAACCCAGGCCTACGAGGCTATTAAGTTAGCCCCAAGGAGGGTAAAATAAACCTCACGGCCTCGGTGTGAAATAAAGGTGATAATTAATCAAACCATTAAAAATACAAAGTCCCTAAAATCAACCCTAAAACACTAAGATTTGAACTTTAATTAAAATTTCCCTTGCTCTTTTCAACAAACAAAAATACAAACAACTATAACTAAACTATCCCATATAGGACCTACCAAAACCACACAGCTTTCACACACATAGATGAGTTTGCTAGAACACGACTATTAGCTTTAGGTTAGGCTTTTATTCTGCTTTTCTTTTCTGTACGCTGTTGTGATGCTCTGCATGTGACCCGTGTGCTGTTTGTTTTTGCTACCTGTTGTAGCATTTCTGTGATGATTATTTCCGTACTATTTTTCTAGCTTTCTTTTCTGTACTGTGGTTGTGACGTTAGAATACCCATAGGTTAGGCACGCTCTTTTATACTAATGCTATCTTCCTGCAGGTGGCCGTGCTCATATAATGCTGCTAAAAGGGGGTTAAAAATTAATAAATTATGTATAACTGCTTTAGGTACCTGCTTCAGCTGCTTAGCCCCCAATAATCAGAGCACGGCCAAGTGATTAATGTGTGCATTTTTAATTCATATAACTGCTTGGATGGATTTTTATTATAACTGCTTAGGATAACCCCTGCAGGAGAGTCTAGAATTTTCTCTTTTTCTGATATAATGTATTCGAGATGTAGTAAATTGTGAAAATCGTTAAAATGAGGCATTTTCTAAAGCGATAAGGATCCAAAGGGAAAAGTAAACCCCTACAGAGGGTTTCCTTTTTCATTTGGATATCCTTTTGGAGCACCCACTACGAGGAGTCCAAAGGGAAAAGTAAACCTCTACAGGGGGTTTCCTTTTTCATTTGGGTATTCTTTTGGGGGAGTTACTACGAGGAGCCAGAAGGAAGAACGAAGACGATCCAATGACGAATCAAGGAAGAGAAGAAGAAGACTGAAGAAATATAAAAATGCCTCATTTTAAAGATTTGCATCATTTTCGGGTTGTTGTCGGTGGAGCCCGGCCACCATTACTTACTGTACTCTGTGATGTAATATTATATGGCACTTGCCATGGACACTCTTTTTCGTGGGATTTTTTTCTGTGTTGTGATTTACTTACTTTGTTTGCGCAGTAGAACCGGCATGCTTCTTATAGGTTTTCTTTCTTGCATGTGCTTGTGTCTGACCGTTAGGCTCTTTAGGAATAAAATTTTTATACTCGTAATTATTAAATAAAAATTTTAAGATTAATTCACATAGAAACCATAACGATTCTAGGAAATAGCCGGAATCATCCGGGGTGGCATACATGTATTCTCTCACCTTTTAGACAAACTTCCCCGCCTGAGGGTAGAGTCCGGATAATCTGGCCTATGAGGATGAAGTGCCGGATCTGGGGAAGTTTAGTCATTCAAAAAATTATTTTCTATAAGCCTTTTTAAAATTTCATACATCATTGATTTGGAGATTTTTAACCAGCATAAATTGCATTAGCAACCAATTAAAATTAAAAAAAAATTTAATTGTATTAGTTTTAGGAGCATTATACCACTCATAAGTGTGGGATCACTTAAGAATCTCTCTAGTGGTTGATCCCAAATTTCAGTGTCTAAACTACCCACCCTTCTTCATATGGACTGGATAACATGAATTTTACACGATTAGGTGGTTTTAGCTGGCTTCCTTTGTCATACAAGGAATAAGTCCAGGATTGTATTAGTTAGGTCGTAGATGCTAGTGTTGTGAGTACAACACTACATCTCTTATAGATTTAGAATTTGAAGGTGAGGGGTACGAGTGTACCCCTACACACCTTATTGGTGGGTTAGTTCTCTACTTTTCCAGAGGCTATAAATCCTACCCATCTGCGTCACACAGATGACGTCACTTCCTTCTTTCTCTCATGCTTGCTTGAGATGCGTTGTCTCTCTTCTTTTTCTCTGATTTCCACTTCTCCTAGCCGGCCGGATGTTGACTGAACCCTGTGTGTTGATCGAACCAAATTGGGACATTCCCCTTTGATTAGGAAAGCCTAGAATTCACCTTTGCATTAAACCCAATTGAGAAGATAATCTAACATCCTTAATCGAGAGTTTTCATAGACCGAGGTCTAAGATATAATTAACTACGGGGGCTTGCGCCCGTAGGAAACCGATCCCCACAATCAAATAAACCCTATTTGATGCTGATGTATCGAATAGGGGAAATCTCGTGAACTTTTGGGTTATAGATATTATTATCCATCGAGGTGCGTAGGTGAAAGCCGCTATCCTCCATGGCTAATCGTATCTATAACTCTATCTGCTCTTCCATCGGTCTGCTTGTGTCGATTGTAAAGGCCTACGACCATTTTGTCCTACGGGATAGTGTGATCGTACTCTTTGCATTCGAACCACACGAGCGAAATCCTTTCGGAGACCCACAGCTCTTTCCTTTCCTTACACTTTACTCACTGTTTCGTATATGGTCAAGTGAGTCTTGGGTTTTCTCCATTCACTGTTTCGATCTGGTCAGGTGGATGTGGGATCCTTCTTCCTGTCTCTGTACTGCTGTTGCGATGTGGTCAGGCAGATAGATGATTTCCTTATCTTTGATTATTCTTCCTTTCTTCCTTATGATTATTACTCTTTGCTATTTGATATAATTTTCAAGTGATGGTTGAATTCCTTTCTCCTTGCATCACCTTTTAGCTCTAGGTGATTGTTGAGTTTACTTTAGTTCTTTATGTCACTACTTTGATTTTGCTCATATGGGCATAGAATTCCTATCCCTTCTATTCTGTTGTTGTGATTAGGCAGATAGTTGAACTTCTTTTCTTGGCTTTCTCTCACTATAGTCAAGTGAGTATTGAGTATTCTTCGTTCGCTGTTTCGATTTGGTCAGACGAACATTGAGTTTCTTTCTTTCTTTTGTCCCACCATGTTTGCATGATTGGGTGAGCATTATGTGAATGAATGATGATCGTATGACTGTATGATCATTGCATGATTTGAGAACTATTATATGATTATGTGAGCATATAATTGAGTGACTATTGCATGATCATGTGAATCATTGTATGACTATATGATTGTTATATGATTATTGCATGGTTGTTTGCTTATCGTATGGTTTGATAATCATTATATAACTAGACAGTTATTGTGTAATCATGTGAATATTATACGGTTGTGTTTATGACTTGATTGTGTGTTATTGAATGATCATATCACTATTGCATGATTAAATGATAATTGCATTATTGTGCGATCATAACAAAGATTGATTGATTATTGTGTAAGTGCATAACCATTGCATAATTATATGATTGTTAATGACTATTAAACGATCATTTGCTTATTATTATGTGGTTTGTTATGATTAGATGTGTATCGTATATTTATCGCATGGTTGTGTGGCTATTATGTGATAGCATGAGTATGATATGGTTTACCTATTACTATGTGATTAAGTGATTATAACATTAATGCATGATAATTGCTTGTATAATGTTATGTGAAGGTATGATTATTGAGTGATTTGATAATGATTGTACAAATGAATATTCATCCCATGATTATATATTTGCATGAGCATTATGTGATTGTGTGATTATAGCATGGTGGGACACTTGTTGCATTCTTATTGCATGATTGTATGCTTCTCAATTCTTTTTAGCTAGTTTTAGGATTTTTCCTAGTGGGTCTTTCTATTTTGATCGTAGGATGGCATCTTCCTAGTGAATCTTTCTATTTTGATCGTAGGATTGCATCTTCCTAGCAAGTCTTTCTATTTTGGTCGTAGGATTGCATTTTCCTAGCGAGTCTCTTTGGTTGATCGTAGGATTGCATCTTTTTTGGTGAATCTGGTTCGTGGTTGTGCCTCCTAGAGATAAGGAGGTCAACGCCAACACGTACGGTTCACCTATTGTTCACCGCACCTGTTGGGGTGGAGTTTGTTGACCTCGTTTTTGTTCCAATTGCCATCGAGCACGTTTGATTGAGTTGAGCGGGCCTCGTCGAGCTCGACTCAACCCGAATCAGCATCGATTCGAGTTTGATTATTATTATTAATGTTATTGTTGTCGTATTAATTTGATCGAGTTGGGTCAAACCTGAACCAACCTGAATTGAGCTGAATTGAACCCAATGTTGATTTGATTTCAGCCCAATGGGCCAAATTCAATTTCAATTAAATCCTACTTGACTTTCTACTACATTTGAACTTGTTTCTTAAATCCGAAAAATCATTTGACGGTCCTGATCTCCTTGAGATTTGAGGTCTGTTGCCGATCAGCTCTCTGGTCGCGCGATTTACTCATTTCGGAGGAGATGCAGAGGTCTTTAAGGTGATCGGAAATATCCAGCTCCTTTCTCGTGCTCTTTTCGCGTAGAAATGAGCGGGACCTCTCTGGACTAAAAAAAAAAGGCTCCAGCCATTTTTTTTGATGAGGGCATTCACGCCCGATCTCCCTCTCTCACGCCCCGCTCCTCTCTTTCTCTCGGGCGGCCAACCCTTCTCCCCCGTCTCCCTCTGGTTCGCAGGAGGCCAGAGCCGGAGCAGCCCCTTTCCCCGTCTCCTCTAGTTCACAGATCTGAGGAGAACCAAAGGACCTCGTTTTTGTTCCTATTGTTCACCGCACCTGTTGGGGTGAAGTTTCTTGATACGAAGGGTTATGTGGTTAATGGTTTATTCCTTGGATTTGTGCAGATCTCTTACGTCATCCTTTGTTATAGTATATTTTGAAGAAATGGCTTTTTGGACTCCTATAAAATGCTTTGTTTATATTTATGTGATGAGATGTTGTGAATGGTGACCTTCAATTTTTTGTTGTTTCAATAAATCTCTATACAGCAAATCTTTCAACTTATTATTTGACTTTGTGCTTAAAAAATGGATTTGCCATGTACTGAAATGAACTCCTATATTTGTGAAGCGTGTATGCTCAAATCAATTTTTCCCACATGAAAAGAAATTGCTATGTTACGAGTTTTGGGGAGTTTTATAGGTTATTTTTGTGTTGGAATATTTTATGAGTTGATCTATATTGGAAAGCCTTATGAGTTCTTTTTATGCTTGGAAATTCCATAACCTGCTTTATGTTGCGAAAAAAAAAACTCCATGAGATATCTTATGGTTGGAAAGTTTTGTTGAGTATGTTATTTTTTAGGATTATCTACCTGACTTATATGTTAGAAAACATTCGTCGGATTTATGTTTCGTATGAAGGTTGTATTTATGGATTCAATGCAATGATACTGTAAAACTTTATCTTTCGGTGGGTTGCGTAAGTATTTTTGGAAGGAAATTTGGCAATGGTTGCAAAAAATCTATGGTATGCATTTGTGACTCATTTAAGTGAAATGAATGTGAAATAGTTTATGATGCTTTATGTGGTGGCTTCTTGACTTGTTGGAAAGAATTGTAAGTTACAAATTCGTGAGAAAGGTTACATATTTCATACTAGAGTAAATTTATGAATTTGAGCTAAAACCTTTCTTGAAATCATGGATAGTACGCAACATGAGAAGTGAAAATTTGTTGGAAGGACTCTAAGACTTACCTTGTATCGGAAAGAGCTTTGGTTTGTCATATGTTGGGAATACTTATGATTCGCTTTATGATAGAAAGTACTTCGAGACGGAAGAGTTTTGTGATTCACTTTGTGCGAGGTGCCATGAATTAGTTTATGTTAGAAAATCTATTTGTGGCATCGTGATTCACTCATAAATTTAATCTGGTTTGACTTAAGGTTGTAAGTCTTTTTGTCGGTTACTTTTCTTTGGGGTATTGGCAGAGATTTTTCGAGTTTGTTGGGACTATTGAAGTCAACCTGCTCCGACCATATGCTTTGTGTTTGAAATAAGAGATAGATTGATGTTTCATTTATGATAACACATCAAGTGCATGTTCGGTCTCCTTGAGCTAAGATTATTTGGGGGAAAATTTTGTATGTATTTCTATAATTAAATGGCTTTGCTGATGGAGTTTAAGGAAAGTAAATTGATATCAAAACCTTCTTATAATGATTGCTTTTTCTACCAAACTGTCAAATTTTTGAGCTTATGTTGGGTGTGCGGTTTTGTTGCTAGACTTAAAGAGTTTGACATCTCTTTTTTAAATAAGCATAGTTTCACTCTGGTGGCACTAGTGGGAGTAAACATGGGGGAACTTTGATACATTTTCAAAGCTGTATTTGTGATCTTTTAAAGGCATCTTCTTACATTGTATTAGTTACTTGAGATGTTAAAGAAATGCTTTTGCACTATCTTATACTATATGTTTGTTTGGAGAGTGGTTACATGAAAGTATTTCTTTACATGAGTAAAAGTGTAGTTATTTGAAACGTCCATCTTTCTTCTACTTCTTTCATTACTTATGCCTTGAGATAAAGAAAAGACTTCATGATTCGCTTTATGCGATAATCTTATGATCTACTTTATGTTGAAAGTTTTGCGAATTGTCTGACGTTTGAAAGACTGATGGCTTTGCTTTATATTTGAAAGACATGTGATGTGTTTTATGTTAAAAAGAGTGTTGATATATCTTATGTTTGAAAAGGCTATGGTTTGTTTTATGATTGGATAAATACCACGATTTATTCTGTGATATAAAATCATGCTTCTTGTATTTCTTATTGTTCGGAAGCTTTACGAGTTATTTTGTGATAGGTTTTATAAATGTTTATGAAGTTTTGGCGGTTTTACTCCACGCCAAATTTGAGAAAGCACTTGAGTTATTTTGTTTTGTGTTGGGAAGGTTTTAGTAGGTCGTTCGTGTAGGGCTTTATGGGTAGTTTCATTTGAAAGTTTTAAAAGTCGTTTCGGAAATTCATGGTCTTATGATTAGCTCTGAGTTGGAAGGCTCTTTGAGGTCTTTGTTTTGGAGCGAATGATTTTATTTATGTGGGTGATCTTTCTTATTTGAATTGACTTTCTTTCATTAGTGTTAGCTTCTAAAAGTGGGGTTTTGGATAAATGTTAAAAAAAAAATATGAATCGTTTTAAGTTTAGTCTAGTTTTGGGAGCTTTCTTCCTTTGATCATTTTGGGTTTCATTTAGAAAAATAATTTGTTTGAGTCGGGTATTTATCAAGTGCTTTACTTGGATCGTGGGGACAGTAAAAATGGCATTAAAGCACCTTCAAAAGTGAATGGTGTTTTAGAGACATGCTTGGCTTCGAAGAAGCATGCCCAATAACAAAATGCCCACATTCCTTTATTATTTTGTCTTCTCATTTCTCCCTCTCTTTTTGGTATTTTGTAGTATTCGTTCTTCTTGCATTTCTACTACTCTTCTACTTATTGTCTTATTTCACTTATAGATCCCTAAACCTATTAATACATGTATGAATGTCTAGAAGGATTAGAAAAACATCTCATTTCGTTTCCTATAACATTAGTGACAATTAAGGACAAAAATTAAGGATCGAGTCTTAGATAACATAGACTTAGGATGCATGTTCCTTATAGGATAGAGACATTAAAACTTAAATTTAGTGACACATTTTCCTAGATCTAGTATTCCTTAACTCACTAATAATCAACCAATGAAAGTTAATCTTAATTCAATGTTTAACAAATACACTAAAACACTTAATTTGTACTCGAACCATAATTAATATTTCATAATCTATAAAATACAAAACTTAAATTAGATCCAACAAATCTAATAATCCACTCATAATGAACTTAAGGTTTAAAAGATATAGCTTGAGTTAGGAAAGAACCTAAACTAAATTTCATTAAGCTAAAAATCTTCTAAGATCCAAATCTACTAACTCACCTAAAATTCAATCAAACATTAAGCTAATTTTTTAAAACAAATCAACAAACCTTTTAAAACAATTATATCAACTTGGTTTTTAGGATGGACTACTCCGGGCTGCGGGGCTAAGTGTCCTAAGGAGGCCTGGTTCCTCGAGCCTGGTGGCACAACGCCACGAACCAGTTGATAGCAAACTCAATTAATCTAATCCCTTAATTAATAATAAACTGCCTAATTCATCTTTCTTTCTAATTTGTAACTATTGAATAATTCAATCAAATCCTAAAATAAAATATCTTAAATCCATCTTTTAAAATCAGTCAACAAACCCCTTAATATATAACAATCACTTCAAAGATGAAGTTTATTGGATGGACTACTCCGAGCTGCGGGGCTAAGTGTCCTAAGGAGGCCTGGTTCCTCGAGCATGGTGGCACAACGCCACGAATGAATTCGACGGAGTGGCAAAACTTTAAACTTAATTGATTATTAATGATTTGAACCAAACATCAATCGAAAATAAATCACATAATATACCTTTCTTTTCTAATTTATAATCAACTAAAATAATTCAACAAAAATTGGTTGCCACTGGGTAACCCAGGCTTACGAAGCTATTAAGTTAGCCCCAAGGAGGGTGAAATAAACCTCACGGCCTCGATGTGAAACAAAGGTGGTAATCAATCAAATACTAAAAGTAAAATCTCTAAAATCAATCCTAAAAATACTAATATTTAAACTCAAATTAAAAATCTTCTTTTTGACCTCTAACAAACCAAATTCAAATAACTTGAACTAATAATCCTACATAGGACATACCCTAAATTACACAGCCTACACATACCTTAGACATGTTTGATTAGAACACGACTTTTAGCTCTAGGTCAGGCTTACATTTTCTCTTGTTATTCAATGCTTGTTACATATACATGTTTTATAAATGCAATTATTAAATTTCCTGTTAGCTGTATTTAATTTTCTATTGCTTATATTTTTGTTAGTTACTTGCACTTCTTTTCTAAACGGCATCTACGCTCATATATATATTTCTATGTTATCTTTTCTTGCGAGGTACATTGGAGCTTAATGATCGGGAACTAAACGGAGCCGTTTGCTTATAAGCTTTTAAGTGGCAGCGCCACATACAGTCAGGTATAATTTCTGCAGCTTGCAAAAATAAATCTTTAATTATATATCGGAACTGCTTCACATCACACACTGCTTGTTAATATGTGTTTTAGCATGTTTAGGTAGCCAGCCTTAGGTTAGTTCACTGACGAAGCTTTGACCCTATAGGTCAAAGCTTGCCCCCTTCTGTGAGCCCTAGAGACCATTAGGGTCATTTAGGCCTATAGAGTAGGCCACCTACTTGTGCCATTGGGCATCGTTGTTTTCCCACACGAAGTGGGCATCGCTAGGATTTTGGCCTTTTCCAGTTTTGGGTACGATACCCCCCCCCCCCCTTTTTCTTTCTTTTCTTTTATGTGAGCCTTAGAGACCATTAGGGTCATTTAGGCCTGTAGAGTAGGCCACCTATTTGTGCCAGTGGGCACCGTTTGAATGCTTTTTTTTGTGCGGGTACCTTGCCTGGAGGGTATCCTTAGGGTGTGTTTATTTACTTTTTCTGTACTCTGAATGTCATGCATGCATTTGTTTTTATACACCTTACCTCACATTATGCTTCACTTACATACATGCATCACATCAATAGATCTAGGGATATTTCGTATCTATTTCATGCATCATACATGGCGCTAGGTACATTCTTTTGCATATTGTAGAGTCCCTGATTGAAATCTTTTAAACTATAAATTCTTGATTTCCTAGGATAGAGCCTTCCTATCTTGTTTACATATAGGGCGATTGATTGTGTTTAGGATGTTAGCTGGCAGCTCACTCCAGGCAAGCATAAGTTCAGGTTGTACACCCCTCAGTGTGTCTCCTTTCATCTGTGTTTTGAGTCTGTCTTTTCTCTTAGGATAGTAATCTATTCGTTGATCTTCTAAACTCAAAATTTTAATCACATCTTTATCCATTCAAAAATGTCTAATCATCACTAAGGGTAAATAGAAGAGACTCTTTGGAATAGAACTTAGGAACTCTTTTTGTGCACCAAATCAAGAAGTGAATAATACACCATCCTTAATCGAGAGTTTTCTTAGACCGAGGTCTAAGATGTAATTAACTACGGGGGCTTGCGCCCGTAGGAAATCGATCCCCACAATCAAATAAACTCTATTCGATGCTGATGTATCGAATAGGGGAAATCTCGTGAATTTTTGGGTTATAGATATTATTATCCATCGAGGTTGGTAGGTGAAAGCCGCTATCCTCCATGGCTAATCGTATCTATAACTCCATCTGCTCTTCCATCGGTCTGCTTGTGTCGATTGTAAAGGTCTACGACCATTTTGTCCTACGGGATAGTGTGATCGTACCCTTTGCATTCGAACCATACGAGCGGAATCCTTTCAGAGACCCACACTAGGTTTGATAGGTTTTGAACTACTTTTGATGTTTTAGGGCATCGTTGGAAAACGACGAAAACGACCCAACCAAACCAAGTTAGGTTCCTTCGGATGTTAAAATGATAAAATTGAGCTAAACACAAACTTCAATTTTATATTTGTGTTTTGAGATTCATACTTTGCATTAATGTTATGATTGATTGCTTCTTTGATCGAATGTCTCATGCATATTTGGAAAAAGAATAATCAAGGATCTCTTGCAATCAACATAATTCTTACTTGAATGGTTGAATTTGATTGCTAAAAAAGGCGAGTTTCATGAAAATATCACAATCCCATGATTTTATCCTTAATTAGACAAAATTGTCACATAAGAAAGGTGGAATTGCTTTTTGAGATTTTTAGGCATCATTTGGGAAGACTTTTTTACTACTTCTTAAAATAGCGTTTTAGTACAAAAATTTTAATTTTTGTACTAAAAAACTGATTTAAAAATCCGTAAGAAAGTCGTCCCAAATGAAACCTTAATCAACTCATATTAGCTTTGAGTTTAATTCCCATGGCAAAAATTACAAATGTTTGTAATAAAATAATCTGACCTAGCAGGAAGGACGTTTTTTGATTGAAAACTAGACGTTTTCTTGATGATCATGATATGCTTCTTTGATTATAATAATAATATACCTTGGAGATGCTCCCTTGATCATCATAATCACATATCCTTGAGGATTACTAAAGTTTATATTAAATGATGAAAGCTTCTTGGTTTCTACTGCATCAAATTCCTCCCCACATAATGATTTTTACTCTTTATGATAGATTAAGGATTCGTTTGGGACGATTTTTTTATTGTTTCTTAAATCAATTTTCTAGTATATAATTAAAATTTTTGTACTAGAAAACTGCTTTAAGAAGCAGTAAGAAAGTCGTCCCAAATGAAGCCTAAAAATAGCATGTTTGACTCAATTGTTGTTGGCATAACATTATGGAGGAGAAAGATAGAGTCTTTATTGAAAGGCCCAAAATAGCAAAAGTTTGAAACATTCATAGTAAGAAATGAAAATTAGAATTAAAATAACTACTCTAAAACTCAATACAAAAAAAAAAAAAAAAAAGTTTGACTTCTAACACATTACAAGAAGGATTAAGTATGATCAAAGATCAATAATAGATTTTGTATAGGAACAACAGTGGCTGTAAAGCTCATCCTAAGTAAAACAAATTTACTTTTTAATTAATATTTTAAGGATATTTGATTTTCTTCAATGAATCAACACAAGAAGGCCACAAAAATAGCAAAACTCCTTATAGGATTAATTGGAGATAAAAATTCAAAATTTATGAAGAATAAGAATCATAAATGTCAAAATTTTACCAACAAAATTGAGACTAAGAATACATATTGCAAGAATAAAAAACTCAATAGAAGAATTTTGACAAAGAGAAAAAAAATCACCAAAATATACCATGTAACTAATAGGTGGATTTGCTTTAGCATTGATACCAAAAATGAATAAAGGGCTTGCTAATAAATGTCTTTATATCATGTTGGTTTTTCAGAATTGAGATTAGGGGTGTAAACGAGTCGAGTTTAGACCCTTATCGAGCTCAGCTCGTTACATGGAAAGCGAGCTAGAACTCGAGCTCGAGTCGAGCTCGAACTCGAGCTCGTCTAACTGTAAACAAGCTCGAGCCGGCTCGACAACCATGGGCGGGAATTTTTAAATTTATGCGGGATTTTTAAAACTTAAGCGGGATTTTTAAAACTTAGATAAAATTTTAAAAATATATATGAAATGTTTAACATTTAAATAAAAATTAGGTGAATATTATTATTTTTTTATATTTATATTTAATAAATAAAATAAAATTATTTTAAAAATATAAATATTTATTCGAGCCGGCTCGCGAGCTCACGAGCCGAGTCGGCTCAAGCTCGAGCTCGACTCGCGAGCTCGATAAGCTCGGCTCGCGAGCCCATAAATGAGTCGAGCTCGAGCCGGCTCGGCTCACTTACACCCCTAATTGAGACTGAGCCATGCAGGATGAAGAGAAGATTGTTATGTGAGGAGAATGAATGAATGTATAATAGAATAATGAAAAGAGGGGATATTATTAATAAGAATTTCAAATAAAATGTACAAATGTTATTTCATTTAGCAATTGCTCTATATTGCCTCAGAAGCAACTCAACAAAAGGTTCATCCAAACTATTTAAGTATATCACAATTGAAGCAAAATGGAGTATTCATATATATAGAAAAAAAAAGTGAAAATATATCAACCCTTAAGAAATTATTTCCATACAAATTATGAAACTTAAAAATTTATTAATAAATTGCGATTCAATTTGAATATATTAATTAGTGATTTAAAGATAATAAACTTAATAATTAATATTAATTAATTAAAATATATTACCTTAAGTAAATTGATATTATTTGTGATTTAATTTTAGTAAATATTAATTCTATTGTTTAATCAGCTTAATAAATTATTAATTAATGATTAAGTTGACAGTTATCTTGTGCTAAATATAACTTTTTTTTTTAATTTTAGGATTATCCCTTTCCATTGCTATAAAAAGAAGTTACAGAGTTAATACAAAAAAATAACAACTACAGAAATAGATTATGATAAAAATACACATGTGAATTATAACAAAAAATAAAACCTATAGGACAAAAGTCAAAAAATCATCAGAAGCCACCAAAGTGCGCCAGACTCAACAGCCTCCAAAGAATCCCAATTGATCAGATTAGCTAATCATATATGATTGCATAATCCAGTTGTTGGAGAAAAATAGGTCATCCATATGTGACAGCATGTAAGGATGGAAAAAAAGAGATATTGTGTCATAAAACCAAAGAACCCCATGATTGCTAATATAATGCCATGGCTGTGGACCTCCGAAAGGACACCGCCGGCTGCAAAGTGCAGAGGGTATACGACTGCACCACCCTGAGGGATAGAGACGATCGCATGCCTCCGCGCTCCTCGCAAATAGGCCAATGGAAGGATTGATTAGATCGCACATACGACTGACCATTGAGGATAGCGGCTCTTGCGAGCGCACCCCGATGGGTAGTAATATACACGACCTAATCATAACAACGAGTTTCCCCCACCCGATATATCAGCTCGAGTGGGGTTTATTTGATGGTGGAGTTCCATTTCCCACGGGCGCAAGTCCCCGTGATTAATTGCATCTCGAGTCTAGTGCTCGAGAAAACTCTCGATTAAGGATCTAATATTATTCTTCCCGAAAAGGGGGATTAGTACGAAAAGGAAAAAACTAGGAAATCCTACTCAAAAGAGAAGAAATGGATTCAAATGGCTTAGTCAACACACAAGGTTCACACTGACATCCGGAGGGACTAAGGTAGTCAGGAGGAAAAGAAAATCAATCACTCAAAGCATCCAGAGAGAAAGGATGGAAGTGGCATCATCTATGTGACGCGAATAAGTAAGATTTATAGTCCCTGAAGAGAATGAACTTACCTACTATTTAGGCATACTCCGAGACACCCCATATACTAGCATCGAGTCCTAGATCTAAGGTGGGTTTAATGTACACCCAACACTAACACCCGTGTCCTAATTAATGCATATGGGCTTATATCATGCCTAAAAAGGAAAGCCAGATATCTTCTTAAGCACCTAAAATCCATATAGTCCAGCCTTTATGAAAGATAGATAGGTAGATTGAATTTTTTTGGAAGTAGGGCGGACATCTAGACATCTAAAGAATTTTCTAATTAGCCCTGAACTTAGTGAATGCTCCTAGAGCTAATGCAACTAAAATTTTAGTTTAATTAGTTAAAAAGTCCAAATCATGAATGTATAAGATTTTAAAAAATATTCTTATATAAAAATAATTTTTAGAAAAGACTAAGCTTCCCTATGTATGGTACTTCATCCTCATATGACAGATTATCCGAACTCTACCCACAAGCGAGGAGGTGTCTTATTAGAAAGAGAGAGAAGAATGCATTGATATGCATGCGACCCTGAATGATTATGGCTATTCCCTAGATCGTTATGTTTCTATGTTATTCAAACTTTAAAATTTTGAATATTAATTACGAGTAGAAAAATGATTTTTATCATAAATAGCCTAGTGAAAATCAGGCCACACACATGCAAGAAAAAAATTAAAGAAAAGTAGACAATTTCTATTGTTCACAAAAAAAATAAACGCATCAATATAAATCTAAAAAACACAGTAAAGTCCACGGCAAGTGCCGTATAAGTACAACATAAGGTATGCTGAAAAGTAATTGTGGTCAGGCTCCATCGACAACTTCATGGATTCTAATCCTAATGAATAACGCAAGTCTTAAAAGTAGGGCATTTCAACTTCAATCCTTCATCTTCGAGTGGATCGTCCTTCTCCGGATCATCTCCCTTCAGATCGTCTCCTTCAGGCTCTATCTTATTCATTCTCCGGAAGGGTGCCTGTTGAGATAGTTACTACTTAGTTCTTGCCTATTTGATATTCTTACAAATTTTATGTTTTTTATGATTTTAAATATTATTGCTTTGATTATTATTTCTCCTAACATATTTTGAAAGAATTGCTTTGCTTTTCTGTGTATTAACATTTCAGATAAATCAAACTCTGAATTGTTGAAGACTTCAAATCAAGATCATTTTAGAGTTTATTATAATTGAAGTCTGTATTTTTTATTTTATTGAGTCTGAGAGAGTGTGATTATAATTGAGTAACTGAGCACACACACCAGAGGAGAGTTTAAAATTCACATTTTTTTAACTGATCGTACTGTATGATATCCGTTCATACGGGATAATCTGGTTAGTTATTTTTTCCCGACGACCAGTCGAACGAACAGAAATGAATTTTTTTTTAAGTATGAATCGTACTGTATGACCTAATTCATACATACCTTCTAGAGTACAAAATGTACGGGTCCTTGTTAGCTCAAAAATAAATTTTTCTAAGTATAGATCGTATGGGACGATCACATATCGTACATGCTTTTACAAGTACAAAATTGATGGGTCCGTTCTTGCTCAAAAATATTTTTTCTATGTATGGATTGTATTGTACAAACTCAGTTCATTCATGCCTTCCAGAGTACAAAATTGTGAGGTTCCAATTCGTCCCAACATTTCATTCAGATGAATTTGAAAAAAAAAATTTATAATTGGTCGTACCGGACGATGACGTCATTGTACGTACGCAATCAAGAGTACAAAATATTGGGATTCCTTTTCATACAAATGATTTTTGAAAATTTTCTAATTGTTCGTCCCGGAAGAACTTGGTGTTGCGGATCTGTTTTCATGGATTATAATTTTGATGATAGCAAACACTCTTATTGCAAATACACTTATTTCTCTATGACTGTCTTATTTACTGACATTGCAGGTCCACAATATTAGACTATAATTTGGAACCAGCTCAAGATTATATAGACTAAGTCTGAGTCAATTTGTAACCCTTTCCCTTTCTTAAATATATTGTATGTGGTGTGGCTTCTGATGCTTTGTAATTTGGAAGATTCTCTGACTGTTCCCTAAAGGTTACTATTTTTGGTAACATCGTCCGAGACGATATTTATATTGTCCTGGACGATCAGTTCAAAAGCAAAAACCCTGATTAGGGCATCCTCATTAAAGCAACCGTCATTATGCAAAAACATCATTCTGGACGATTTTGTATTGGCCAGGACGATAGGCTCAAAACAGAAAGAATCTGCCACCATATCTATTTAGGAATTACTTATTTTTTGGACATCGTTTAGGGGATCGTCCAGGACTATAAAATATCATCCAGGACGATCCAGGATAATTTTTTTTCCAAAATTAATCTGGTATTTAAGGAAAGAAATTATGACTTGATTGGATGATCAAATCATCCTGGACGATCGCAGGATCGTTCGGGACGTTACGCTGGATGATTGGACATCGGACAGCTCTTTTTCAGGGTGATGTTTAGGATGATATTCCATGATGTGTACTGATCATCCCGGACGATATATTATCGTCCTGGATAATATGAACAAATTTCTTCTGATCGTCTCAAATCGTCCTGACTGATTGGGCTTATATTGTACTAATCGTACAGGACGATATTTATATCGTCATGGACGATAAAGTCGGCAACTTATATTAATGAGCTCATTTTGAGATCTTCTATTTAAGCTATGACATGACACTTGATAAGTGTCTTTGGCAGTCATTGTAGCTTCATTCTTTTTGGGGGAACTTAAAGATAGAGCTTGAAAGGGAGTGAGGAACGGGTGAAGTCTGAGAGGGAGAAGATCCTGTGAGGGGGGACTCAAGGGAGTGTGGAGGGGGATTCCACATGGTTGCACTGGCAGGCTTGCACCTTAAAACCGTCGAATTTAAGGCTTGTCTAGAGGGAAGTTCACCAAAGAAGAAGATCTCTTTGGTGTCAAAGGACCCGACGACTCCGCCGCACCGGGGAAGGTGGAAGTGATTTTGTAAGGGCTTCTCCACCTAGCTGTGGGGGCTAAAGGAGAGACACTTATTTTAGTGCAATACTTGGAGGGTGCCTCCAAGGAGTGGACGTAGGTCAAGTTTGACCGAACCACTATAAATCTGGTGTGTTCTTTCCTTTATTACTTTCGCATTTGATTTTCTTTATATATGGTGATATTGGTTTAAGTTTTATGTTTTGATCAAAAAATAGTTTTTACCAATTCACCTCTCTCTATTTAGCCTTCGGCTAGTTCATAAGGGCTAACATCCCTAACGAACTTTCACTTGGTTAGTACCGGACGATGATCGGGCACAAAATGATTTCGTACTGATTTACAATAGGTTCGTACGCAATATTATTTAAACTATTCATACATATGAAATACAATCGTACTATTCGATCGTGCAATCTCAAAATTGTAAAATTCGGTTTTCTAAACGATTTTTGAAGGGCAATTGAAAGAGAGAGTATTTGAGAGAGATTTCTTGCCATTGAAGTGTGAAGGGTTCACAAAGTTACTCAAAAGTAAGGATCTTTATGTGATTTATATTTTTCACTTTTCCTCTCATCTTTCTAGATTCCTCGTGAGAATATCTTTAAAGAAGATCTAGTTCTCTACCGACACTTAAAGGGTGTGAAAAGACGACGGTTCTCTATCGATATTTAGAGAGTGTGAATAACCGACAGTTCTCTACCGACACTTGGAAAGTGTGAAAGGATGATAGCTCTCAGCCAACACTTAGAAAGTGTGAAAGGATGACGGTTGTATGCTGCACCGAGAATTGGTGGAAGAGAGTTTTGTAAAGGCTTCTCCGTATTGCTGTGGGGGCAATAAGAGAGACACTTTTGGCAATAGTGCAATATCTGAAGAGAGAGTCTTCAGGGAGTGGATATAGGTTGTATTTGACCAAACCACTATAAATCTTTGTGTCGTTTAAATTTTCATATTTTATTTACTATAAGTTTTTATTCTGTGGTTGAAAATTTTATTTTCAAATATTATCAATTAACTTGCTATAAATCTTTAAAGGTTTTCAATTTTTAAATCTAAGAGTAATTTTTAAAATTATCAATTCACACCTCCTCTTGGTTAGCCTTGGGACATTAGCTTAGGTTTAACAACCTAATCAAGATTCAACAAGTGGTATCAGAGCGTTGTTTTAAAACTATAAGTTTAAACTACTTTTTGAAAAATGAGCATAGCTACTTTTGGAAACCAAAACACACCCAAAGGGTACTCGATCACTAGGCCTCCGTTATTTGATAATATTCCTTTTAATTTTTGAAAAATATGTATGTCTACATTTTTAGAGTAACTAGATTATCGTATGTGGTTCTTAGTTCAAGATGGATATATAAAACCAACTAAATTAGTTGATGGTATTAGAGTTGAAACACCCTTTGCAGATTGTACTGTAAAAAAATGTGACTTAGTACAATTTAATGTAAAATGTTTAAACAATTTCTTTTATGCACTTAAGTCAGAAGACTACATGCGGGTTTCTACTTACAAAAGTGGAAAGGACATATGTGATAGATTTTGTATTACTTATGAAGGGACAAATGAAGTAAAGCAATCTAGATTAAACATCTTGTTATATGATTATGAATTATTTCACAAGAAATCAAATGAATCTATTTCTGAAATGTATACAGGATTTACTCAAATTGTCACTTATTTACATGCATTGAGTAAGGAACTAACAAACGTTAAAATGATTAATAAAATTCTCCATTATTTTCCCACTACATATGATGTTAAAATAACTGCTATTAAAAAGTCTAAAGATTTAAATGTTTACTCATTTGATAATCTTTTTGGTTCACTAAATGCCTACGAGCAAGGAATGAGTCAAAAGAAGATTGATGTATGTGAATAGTGAAAGGAGAAGAATATTGCACTAAAAGTGGAGGAGTTGGAAAGTGATCTTTCATAACCTGATGATGAGGATGACATTACCTTAATGACTAGACAATTTAGATGTTTGCTTAAAAGGAAGCAGAAGAGACACCAATAGTGGAACAGAGATAAGCTTAATAAGAATGTTAAGGATTCTAATGATGTAATTTGTTATGAATGCAAGAAACCTAAACACATAAAATAGGAATTCCCAAACCTAAAAGCCACTCCTAACAAGGAGAAGGTAGAGGAGAAACTAAATGTGAAGAAGGGCAAGAAGAAATTTCAAAGAGCTTTTTGGGAGGACTTGACTTTGGATTCATTAGAAATAAAAAAGGAGGAAGAAGTCACCAACTTGTACTTAATGGCTGATAATCTTAATCAGTCAGATCAAGAAGAGGTATGTGACTTGATCTATAATGAATTGTTAGAAGTTTCTGAAAAAATTCATGATGCATATAGAAAACTAAAGAAAAAACATGCTAGTCTGAATTTAGAATTGCAAGAATTACAAAGAGAATATAAAATCCTTAGAAAAGATTATGCATTAATAGATAACAATCACATGAGTTTACTTGATGAATTTGATGACTTGAATAAGAATGATATTTTAATTTTGAGGGACAATCAAAGATTAATTATTTTAATTAATTAAAAATTATTAAAAATCTCAAATAATTTTCAAATATTTGGAAACACTCCCAAGGGTCATATATGACTTTTGGGAGTGATTCCATCAGGTTTGGAATGAGTTTGAACCAAAATTTCAAAATCATTTTTAAGTAGGATAATTTCAATTCATTAATAATCCAAATTTCTAAAATTCATAACTAATTATAGAAAATTCCAAATCAATCAAACTCAAAGGCTAATGAATAATTAAAATATACTATTTTCTAAAAATGTCAAACCTTCAAAATTTGGTCAAGTAAAAAAGTCAACGATTCATTCAACCATAGTTCAAATATAGGCTTAAAATTCTAAACTTCATAATTTTTTATAGAAAACTCTGAATTGAGCGTACTGATAGTCTAACAACTCATTATAAGCACTAATATTTATTAAAAATATGAAACATTTAATATTAACATTAATTTTAAAAGTCAACTTTTAACCCCTTAATTAACACATTTAGATAATTCAAAAAATTCAATAATTCCATTAAAATTTCAGAATTTTTTAACTTGAGTAATAAACACTTAACGAACCTCCTAAAAATCAGTCACTAATTAAAATATTCAATATTAATCTACTTTTTAATCTTAACCAACTTAAATTAACTTAATTAATCCTGATTACTATTGGGTAACCCAGACCTACGATGGTATTAGCTTAGCCCCAAGGAAAATGAAATAAACTTCACAGTCTCGATGTGAAACAAAGGTAGTAATCATTTAACTTTTAAAATATATTTAAATTAAACTTTAATATATTAATATTTAAACTCTAACATAAACCTCCCCTTAAGCCTTAATAAATTCAAAATTTTAGATAACTCTAACTAACTACCCAGCCTAGGATATACCTCAGCCACACGACCCTCTACACACACTTTAGATGATTTGCTAGGACAAATAACTCTAAATTTAGGCTAGGTCGATATTTACTTTTTCATTGTATGTCAAAATTTTTATAGTTTTACAGTATGTTGTGGATGAAATTGTTAGTGTGTTTACTTTATATATATATATATATATATATATATATATATATATATATATATATATATATATATATATATATATATATATATATATATATATATATATAACTACTTGGGATGTATTTTGATTTATTAAATGCTTAGGATAACCCTACAGGAGAGTCTATAATTTTTATTTCATATCAAATATAATATGTGTAAAATGTTAAGTGTTGTGAAAGTTGAGCTTTGAGTTGTGATACATAGGTCCAAAGGTTGGATTCCAAAGAGAAAAGGATACCCCTTAGGGGCGTAGCCCTTTTCTATTTGAAAATCCAAATTTGGATCATCTTTTCCGTACCGAAAGCGAAAAGGGTAGCCTTCCCCTTAAAAGAAGAGCTATCTTTTCCATTAGGGTAGCTTACCACGAACAATCCAAGGAGCCTGAAGGAATGAAGATTGAAGAATTGAAGACAAAGTATCTCACTCAAAGTCACTTGTGTCTTTATTAAGACTAGAATCCGGGTTGTTGTCAGTAGTGCCCGACCACTTTACTTTCTACAGATCAAGGGTTGTAATAAGCAAGACAGTTTGCATATATACATTTATTAATTAATTTGTTTATATTTTTAATGTGTTGACTTGATTGTGTATAGGATTGCTTACTTTTTCTTCTTCTTTTTTGCATTTGTGTGCCGCTTTTTGCTTTAGCCTGGATACATGAGGCTCGTAAATGTGTAAAAAAATTTCTACTCATAATCAAAAAGTTTAAAATTTTAGGAGCTAAATAACATAGAAAGATAACGAATCTAGGGAATTAGCTAGGGATCGCCCCTGGGGTCGATGCATATTTCTACATTTCTTCTTCCCTTGTTTTAGACACTTCCTTGCTTGCGGGTAGAGTCCAGATAATCTGACCTATGAGGATGAGGTGCCGGACCTGGGGAAGCTCAGTTTTCTAAAAAAATATTTTTAAGCCTTTTTAAATTTCAAGCATACATGATTTGGAGTTGTCAACTAACACGTATTGCATTAGAAACATATTTAAAGAAGTCAATCTTTTAATTACATAAGTATTTAGCATTTTCACCAAGCATAAGTCAAAGGGGCCACTTAGGACAATCTCTAGATGTCGACCACAGCTCTCCAAAACTTTAATAAAATGTTCCTACCACTCTATCATAAAATGATCGAATTTATGTATTTAAAATCGATTAGGTGGTTAGCTGGCTCCCCAATCCAGGACGGGATAAGTCCAGACTCTGCACTGCATTAGTTGGGTTTGAACAACTGTGGTCAAGTGTCCAAATTTAGATTTAGGATTTGAGGCAAATCTTGGATCATAAGATCCTAACCTCCGGGAATATAATCCCAAATTTTTAATAAAATATTCAACTCAAATTAATTTTTTTTTTCAATCTAAAACATAAAGCCCAACACTTAAATTAATTTGGGACACTTTTGGATGGTTCCGGAATCTCAAAATATCCTCTACTTTTTTTCCCTTGACTCTGTTAATACGTGTTCAATTTTGATCAATTCCTTTTTGAAATTTCAAAATTTTACCTCCTAGGTGGTTAGCTGGCTCCCTTATTTTTCTTCCCTTGACTCCGTTAAACATTAGCCGACTCCTCAAACATAGGAAAGGCGGCTAAGATTTTTAATGAATTTAATTAGGTTTGAAAGAAAATGATTAATATTTAATCAAGGAAACTAGATATAAATACATAAACTAAAAAATTAAATAATTATGAATAATTGATATTTATTAATTTACAAACATTAAGTAAAGCAAATTGGTATTAATTGCAATTTAATTAGACTAAATAAATGTTATTATGTTTAATTAACTTAGTAAATCACTAAATAATGATTAATTGAGATGAGATCTTATGTTAATGATAATTTAATAAGTCTAATTAAAGTTGCTATAGACCAAATAGATAAGGTAAGATCTTATAATCGATAGATTCTTTAAATCCTAAGATAATATAAAAATGTTTCCTCAAATTTAATCAAATTTAATACCTATCATATCAAATAATTTTTAAAATTTGTTAAATCAGAATTTACAGTATTGACTAAATCATGCATGAGTTAAATCCTAATTACATATAAAAAAATAAAGTCCTACAAGTACGAAGAAATCAAAAAAAAAAAGAAAAAAAAAAAAACAATCCCACACAGGCAACCTCCGTATTACAATCCAGCAACAATTAAAAAGCAAATGTTACTGTCAAGAAGTTTAGAAATCATCTTGAGAAGAAATAGAAACCTTAGCCAACGGTCGATGAGAATCTAAATAAAGAATTTAAGAAAGTGAACCCACATTTAAATCCATGCACAGTGAGCCGACCGATCACATGCAAGAGCAAACCTGATGGTGTAGATCCACGAAATCTCCTGACAATCGTGTGATTCTTTTAATAAGTATTTCTGGGAGCTGATTTTGAGCACAAAATAGTTTGCAAAAGCTACTGAAAGCATCAAAGGAGAAAATAAGATTATACAAGGTTTATTCACACATTCACAAGAAGAGAACCCTTTTGAGGTCAACAAAAGCTTGCTCTGATTCAGTTTTCACATTAACAAAAGCACTTTCCAAACAGCATTACTAAACCCATTGACATACAGCTTTTTCAGAGGCAGCCCATTAGTCATAATTGTCCTCGGCAATACAGAATAAGAACTGCGGGAATGAGGCAATTCGAGGTAGATTCATCAGCAATTCACCGAATGATTCCTTTCTAGTAATGCCACAAGATTGTGGGTCATCGAGAGCTTTTCTTTCTGGCAATAATTGCCTGGATTCATCTTCCAGGAAATATTGTTCTTCTTCTGCAGTAGGATTGATACCTGAATGCAGGTTTTGAAATGAGGAATCTTTTTGAAGGAGACTGTAGAATGAGTTTACTTTTGATATAAGAGATTTCTCATCAGAAACTGAAGTTTGAGAATCCGTGAGAAGATGGTCGGCCAATTCCTCTAGCTTTTCCTTGTTTGGCAAGCAGCCGGCTGAGAAGAGTGGGTTACCTGAAGCCATTTGTTCGGAAATGCATTGCTCTAAATGGCTTACTAAATCCTCTTTGGACATGGAGGCTCTAAGTTTTGGTGCTTTAAGCTGTTCCAATTGCACTGGTGGTTCCTTGACAGAAGCACCTACTATTAAAAACCAAAATGAGAAAATGGTTGCATAACCAGCTGGATATGTAATGTAGTTTCTCAATAACGAAATAATGAAGCTCAACTTTGCTGAAAAGGAGAGTTTCTGTTTTTTTTTTTTTTATTAGACTATTGAATATTGGTATGAAAAAAATATTGCATACCAATGAAAAATTATTAGACTATTGAATCCATTAAACTGGGTCACTTAGACTAGCAAGAAAATGATACTATTTAGGCGTAGAGTTTCCTAAGAGATTGCACAAATTTTGAACAAAATTATCAGACAATCCCTAATAATATGCACCGAGGATGATACCACCAGAAGTTAAAGCAAAGATAAAAAAGATTACAAACTCTATTCGACTGCTTATAGATGATGATGGTTTAAACACAAGGTGTGGAATTAATGTGAAACACATATGAACGATTTAAGGGTATATATTAAATGTAATATATCTAGGTGCTATGCATAAGAATTTGCATAAACTTAAGAGTTAACACCTCAAAAAGTAATCATCTTGACAAATGAGGATAGTAGGATACATAAAACTAACTTCACACAATCTGCATGAGGAAATGATAATCTTAAAAAGATTTCCAAAAAAAAAAAAAAACATGATCTCAGGAAAAAAATAGGCATAATAAAGAGTAACAAAATTAGAGTTTTGCTCAAGTATTTTTTCTTTTTCCTAAACAGAATAGAAGATAGCCCAAAAAAGAAGTTTAAAACAGGCAAAAGGGAGAGTTTGCATAGAGAATCATGCAAATATAAAGGTTAGAACTAATGTAATAAGGAATCAAAGGAGCACCTATACATTCTTTTAGAGAAAAAGATCAAAATGGTTCTTGATCTCTTTGTGAGGGACCAAATAATCCCCAACTCTTTTAAGGGACTAATTTGATACCTCAACTTTTTAAAATGAGATATTTTTTATCCTAACATCTAATATTGGAGTTAATAGTGTTACATATAAAGTATTTTTGTTATTTTTTAATTAAACATTTATTAAACATAATTTTAAAGTAATGGTAATTATTTCTAAAAAAATTTATAAAATGTTTCTTTACTAAAAAAATAAATAATAATTTTAGTTTTAATTTAAAAATTTTAGTCATATTTAAAATATGATAGGTAACTAAGTTAAAAATACCATCTATTTAGTTTTAATTGTTATCAAATGCAAATAGATGTTATTTTCAACTTAGTCACACATATTTTACCAATCATATTTTATAAAATATGACAAATTTTTTAAATTAAAACTAAAATTATTATTAAATTTTTTAATTAAATAAACATTTAATTAAATTTTAAAAAATTATAATTAATTGAAAATTACATTTAATAAATACTTAATTAAAAATGACCAAAATACTCTTACATTTAACACCATTAACTCCAACATAAAATATTATAACAAAAAATATCACATTTTAAATAGTTGAGGGATCAAATTAATCTCTCAAAAGAGTTAGGGGATCATTTTGATCATTTTCTTCATTCTTTATGCTACATACCAGATTTACCATACCAAGTCATTAAGTAATGCAAGTAATATCAGTTGATTTGTGCAGGACCAAAAATTACCTGAATCATGGAAATGCACTTGCCTCACTGAAAGATCTAGCACTGCATCAACTTTATCCCTATATTCCGTCTTTGCACGGGGTAATTTGGGATCATGGAATCCAGTAGAGGATCCTTGATTGTCCTTCACATTCTCAAACTCAAGGCACTTGGACTCATCTTGGTCCTCCAAGCCTGAAGCTTCAAAGCACGAAGACTCCAAAACAATCTCTGGTTGCTGATTTAGTGTTTTAAGACGTGGATCACATTGGAGAAGTTTCTCAAAGTGCCTATTTAACAAACCCTGATGGCACTGTAAAAAATGCCTCCTGCATGCCCGATAGAAGTACCAACTTCAACTATGTGTAGAGAAGAGTAATGAATACTAAAAGAAGCGTGACTCATTAAAAATATAAACAAACGCAAATGTTTCCAAGTTGTAGATATCTGCCTCTACTCTAGCAAGCAGGATTTATCAAATACTAAGTTATTTACACACATCATTAGTTTTCAGGGATTACTACTCATTGCTTTGATAGTAATAATAGCCGTAAGAAAATCTCTTTTATCCCTATGGAAAACTTTTGCCAATTTGTTGAGATTTTAATACCACTCCTCATTTTATGTTCATGTGAATACTGAATGATGATAGGTATAGAAGTAGGGGTGTCAATTCGGGTCGACGGGTTGGGTCCGAGTTGATCCGGTTCTAAACGGGTCAACCAGAACCCGACCCGTAAAAACGGGTTGGCTATCTCAACCCGGACCCGACCCGCGCGGGTTGCCGGGTTGACACGACCCGACCCAGTTACTTAAAATGGAAGCGGTAGCTAGCAGCGGCAGCAGGCGCGGCGACAGCAGGCGCGCAGCGGCAGACCAGCTGCACCACGGCCAGCGACCAGTCAAAATGAGTCGAGACTGAACCTGAACCCCAAGCGGGCACGAGGCGCTGGCAAGCGAGCGACGAAGCTAAAGCGGCACGCAAGCGGGCACGGGGGGCTGGCACGCGAGCAGCGAAGCCGAAGCGAGCTCTACCTTGCTGGCACGCGAAGGCGCCTTGACGCATCGGGCATCCGGGCAGTCGACGCGGGCAGCCGGGCAGGGACCATTTCCGGGTCATTTTTGGGTCGTTTTCGGGTTCCCGAGTCAACCCGAACCCGACCCGATTTTTGAAACGGGTCAGTTTACTGAACCCGAACCGTTTCATAAACGGGTTGAACTGAACCCGAATTTTTCCGGATCGGGCTTCGGGTCGGGTCAAAAATTGACACCCCTATATAAAAGAAACTCCACATATATAATTCGGAGCACTCAATTGGCCACATTCCTTCAATTAATAATAATCCAATCATGTAGCATGTATTAGAGCAACAGGATAATACATCAAATACTTAATGTTACTGTTGCGATGTATGTAGCATAGCAGCAGTTATATTTTATTATAAATAGGCATGAACTCCTCCGTAAGAATTCCTGTTTTAGCTTTCTTGTTCATTTACACTTCGCTGTATTTGCCTTGGTGTTCTTGAACATCGTGTATTTCTCCAGCATGGATCCCTACTTCTAGAAAATAAGATTACACTGATAAGGCTAAACTTTAAATGAAATATAATCCTATCCAATTCTAACAAACTTTAAATTTACCTATTCTAATCCAAAAAAAAGAAAGACAACACCTAACAAAATTACTCAAAATTATAAAAAATAAAATAAAATATTGAACAAAAGCATAAGAGATCAAAAGGCTTGAAAATGGGCTCAATTTACGTCTGTTTTATTCTGCTTTAACTTCTCGTGATTGGACCATGTCCAATTGGGCTTTTATAGATTGTTTCGGCTTATTTGAAGACCTACACTTCATCAACTCAGATAGGATGCAGAGAACTCAACTCGGTAGAACTGGGTTTTGCGATTCCTCCTTGGGCATCCAAATATCATATGAAGGAGGTCCACCTAACCACAAAATTTGTGCTCTGCAGTTTCCCCAAATATTAATTCATTTGAAATGATACTCTCATCATTCAAAAAGGCAGGTGGAACCATATATATATATATATATATATATATATATATATATATTGGTTCTATAAAAGCCGCAGTTGTTGTTGAAATCTTACATGTAGAAGAAACACCAGGCAATTTCTTGAGTTTCGAATGTTCCTTGATCAGGTGATATATCCTTAATTTTGAAAATAGGACCAATAAGTATATTATGAGGCAAATTTCAAATATAAGCATTAGATTTTCCTACTAATTTTGAAATGCCTAAAAACCCTTGATTATAGTTACTTCTATCTGGTATGTGCCAGCATTCGAGACATATGAATCATGACAAAGTCATATTTCTTATATCTTGAGTACTTCTCTTAACATGTATAGCATCAGAAAATTTTTTATAATGATCATGCTTCTTAATTTTATCATGTAAATCATGTATATGTTATGAAAATAATGCTGTAAAATTAGAATATACATGCAATGGTAAAGGAATAAGATCTATAGGATTTCTAGGGTTTAGTACTTGAACAATTTCAAATGATATCTTGACCATAGAATTACATATAATGTTATTTTATGCAAATTTGATGATCAGAAGATAGAGAACCCAAATACCAAGACTTTTGGCATCCAAATATTTTCGTATTTCCAACACTTCTATTTACTATCTCAATATAATCATCAATTTAAAGGTGAAGACTATTGAAAACTTAATAGTAATACCTAACAATTAGATAAAATCCTTAAAATAAAAACAAAACTTAACATCTCTATAAGATATTATGGTATTTGATAACTCATATAGCCTAACTACTCCACGAAAAGATAAGTTTTGTTGCATAAGAAGCATAAATAGTCATGGAGCATGAAATAAAGTGAGCCTTTATTAAAAAAACCGATCCATTAGCACCATTATAGTACCATGGCTACGAAAAGTCCTAAGGTAATCCCAATATTAAATCATAGACAAATCAACCTAAGGAGTCAAAAGTACAAGAGCAGAAGTATACATGCCAGCAGGTTGTTTAACAATTTTTTTCTATCTGGTAAGCATGACACTAACAATACAAGTAGTATCGTTCTTAATGAAGACCAATAAATCAACACTCAAGAAAATGTATAATTTTATCCCAACCATGCTACCTAACATAACACAAGCATGCATTTTCCAAACAATATGATCATGAAACGAGTCCTTGGGAATGCAAAGTTTCACATCATAAAGTAGCAAAAGGAATATATGACATCCTTATGATCATGATAAATTTAATGAGTCAAGGCACAACACATAATCATATCTTCTTATGTCAAAAACGGATGTGAGTAGAGATTAAAAGTAAAGAAACTTCGAATAATGCATCTATTGGTCTATTTTGAATATCACGTGTATGTTTCAAAACAAAATGTAAACCCTAAGGTATTCAATCCACTTAATAATAACTTTTACTCAACTTCTTTTAAGTATTTATATATGTTTTGAAAGCTTAATTATCAATAAGAGAATGAATTCCTTTAAAAACAAATAATGTTAGCAAAATCTTAATGCTTGGATGTAAGTATAAAATTCTTTATCATAAATGTAGAATACATTTTATTTAGCCTCTTTCAATTTTATCTAAAGTACCGGACTTTATCACCTAAGCTCATAATGCCACAAATACCAACACCACATGATACCCCCAAAATCTTTCCCAATATTAGGGAGTTCTAAAACTATTAATGCGGTCATCAATACCTTGATTTGTTTAAAACTTAGCCAACGGATGGTGTCCAGCTAAACTGGACCTTTTCCAAAAGATCCTTCAAAGGGACAATAATATTGTTGAAGTTATTAATAAATCATCCATAGAATGTATCTAAGCTCCTAACATCAAAGATAGTAGCAGAGATCAGTCAATTAAAAGATTGCTTAGATTTTTTAGGGATCTAATTCAAGTCCTTAATAGAACCACAATATCAAGAAAAACAACTTTTGACTACAAAAACTGATGGGGACATCAGATCGCGGAAGGTTTATCAGAGGCGTGGCTGTCGATCTACGGCCACGATCGAGTCATTGTACTTTTGATTTATGTTATGTATTGTTTTATTCATGAGTCGTTGTATTCGTTTTATTTTATGTTATTTTATTTCCCGTCGTACCTTTCTAGTAAATGGATGTCGTATGTAAGCCCTGAGGACATTTTCGTCTTTCTATTTCATGAATCTCATGTACTAGGCTATTTATAGCCCATTGTTTTAGTTTTCAAGAAGGGATGATTGATTAAAATTTCTTCATTGCATTAGTTCTTGTAAGAGCTTGAGAGTTTGATTGGAGAGAAATCCCTAGGAGAGGGAGATCGGATCACCCACCAACCTTGGAGACGGCCAGATTCGTGGTTTTCTTCCTTATCTTTTTCCTTTCCCCTTCCACCACCCCTACCGGACATCTTTAGATCCAAACCATCTCCATCTCCAAGACATCGTCCCTTCCCAGCCGAGCTCCACAAATTTTCCCCCACTAGCCGTCGGCCACCTTACCCGAAACCCCCTCTACCTGCCGGCCCTAGCCTCCTTCCCACTTTAAATTTCATTGCCTAATTAGGATTGGAGTAATTGGGGCAGATTTTTGAATTCAAATCTAAACAATTTGAAATTTAAAATCTTCCTTAAATTCTTAAATCTATTTTAGGAAAGTTTCTAAATTAATCCTATTTGAATTTCAATTTTAAATTGGAGTTAATTTAAATCCTTCCTAATTCATAATCCCAAAATAGGAAGCCCCAATTGTTTGCCAAAATTCCCTCCCACACTCATATTGCCGCCGGCCCCCCTTAGGATCTCCTAAGGATTTTGTTTCCAAATCCTAGTGGCTCTTTGGGAAAGAATTCAAAACTCCCTCTCACCTACTCTAGCCTTAAATCCCAAGGCCCCACCTCCTTTAATTCCTTCCCAAAATCATGCCTCCCTTGGCCGACCACCCTCTTTTACTAACAAATTTGAAACTTATTTTAGGTTTTCGATCTTTGGCTCTTCCCTCTTTCAAGTTGACGAGAAACTTCTTTCTCTTCAACAATATTCAAGAGTACTATCAAGCCACGGGAAGACTTTGTCATCTAGTACCTATTAATGGCAGATTCAGAGACTAAATACGGCCTCTCCTATGACGAGCACAGGTTTGTGTGCATCTTACATTCAACCTTCTTCGACGTCAACCCAAGGGTCGACCACACGGTGGAAGATTATATCGAGCGGAATTTGGACACTTTGGTGGAAGCCATCGAGGAACAATTGGAGATCGTCGAGTGGAGGATCGCCGCCGATCCTTGACGAAGGTTTCCTACGCTCCCTTTTTCTCTTATTTCTTGAGTTTAACTTTTCTGGTGGTTTGATTGTAGTCACGAAGGCCGACCGTCGCCTGATTCTGCTAAGCTTAGTAAATGTAGGAATTTTGAGTGTATTCATGTGTTTGCTAATTTCATTGTTAGACTAGGGATTTTTATTGAAACTACTATTTTGGCATGAAGTTGTTTTCTAATTTATTTTGAAGTTTCAAATCTCTGGTTATGTGACTTAGCCTAAGCGGGCGTGACCCCTTTTTTATTTTATTCTGTTGTTTTGAATTGCTAATAGTTTTCTTTGTTATTTCTCTAATCAAGAGTTGTGCAAAGTCTTAACCAAAAACATTGCATCCATACATAGCTCTACATCATCTGGTATCAGAACATGGTATGCTCTTGCATGTGCTAGGATCCCTGGTAGATTTTATTTTCAGCATTTTAGTCATTTAGAAGTGTTAGGTTGCTGCCCTGTTTGTTTTCTCCATTATTTTGCAAAACATAAGTGTGTGCAAATCATATAATCTGCTTCCTATTACATCCTAGTCACTTTAGGCGTCCCGTAGTAGATCCCAATGGACCCGAAACAACTAGGAAGATCTTTAGACTTGTTGGTAGGTAAAATGAACAACATTAGCCAGCAACTAAAGGAGAACCAAACCGACCTAGCTGAGCTTCGTAGGAACACCACTGAGAGATTTGACACACTTGAGCGAGTTAGAGAGCACCCAACTCCCTACACCCCATCTAGACCACCTTCTATGTATGGGGATGAAACCTACCCAGATGAGAGGCAACATCGTGCCAATCTTAGAGCTCCTAACCACGGACAGGACCCACATCATGATCTAGACTTGGATGAGAGGCAGCATCGTGCCAATCATCGAGCACCTTACCACGGACATAATCCACATCATGATCCTGATCTACCACTCATGAAAAATATTAAAGTTGATGCTCTTACCTTTGATGGCACATTTGATCCTCAGCTCTTCCTGGACAGGGTCAAAGGTATGGACAATTTCTTTAAGTGGTATGACATCTTTGAGGCTAGGAAAGTCAGCTTTGCGGAGATGAAGCTCACGGGTAGGGCGAGTCAATTTTGGGCCAACTTAGAGAGCCTTAGGGAAGCTAGGAACGATTACCCCATTACCGATTGGTCGTCCATGAAGCGGGAACTCAAGCAGAAGTACTTGCCCCCCTCGTACTTCCCCTGATCATTGGACAGGTGGAATAGGGTGACTCAAGGCAATAAACCAGTGAAGGAGTACATCGCCTCTTTCGATGACTTCTTGATTCGTTGTAAAGGAGAGACCTCTACCAACCCCACGCAGATTTTATCTATGTTTCGAACCGTGTTGCGAGAGGATCTTCGCAATGAGTTGTTTTCCCGGAACGTCACTACATTGGAGAATACCTACAACCTAGTGCTTGATTTAGAGGAGACCCGTTCATAGCACCCCAGCCGTTCACATGACTTTAGCCCGCCTACAGATCAGCTGGTAGTTCCACTCCACACACTTCTGCTACCCGACCCACTCCTGGCAGCACGACCCGACCACCCTCGGGTCCTCCTGCACCACAATCTGATTTTAGAAACAAACCTCCCACCCCGGATACCCTTCGGTCCAGTCCCAGGACCAAGTGCTTTCGATGCCAGAGGTATGGGCATATGTCACGACCCAACCCGACCGGGACGGATCCCACTCGCATCGGGTCGCGGACAAACTCAAACTGACTGAACTGATTCTAGGATCTGGCTTTGAAATTTGTTTCAGAACTTTCTTCCAAACATTTACACACACAGAGCTACTATAAAAAAAATCCAATACAGCGGAACAGATCATCTATCTTTTCATTCATCAGAAATTCAATCATATACAAATACAAATCATGGCTTTCAGACAGAAAGAAAGACAGAACAGAAAAACCATGATTGTACAAAAATCAAAAATCCAAAATACCTATAACAGATCAGACTCTGAACTCAGAACTCCTACTCCAAGACTTCCTTCCCTCTCCCAGAACATGAAAACCACGCAGAAAACAAGGAGGAGCTACAACAGCTCAGCAAGACATCAAACCTCCAATCAAAATCCTCATAATCCACATCAAACATATCAGACCAAATCCGTACAGAAATCAGATCAACAGAATCGTATATCGAATCAGAACAGAATAGAAATCACAGAAATCATAATCAGAACAGAATCATACAGATCAGATCAAATCAGAACAGAACAGAATCAGATCAGAATCAGATCAAATCAGAACATATCAGAATCAGATTAACAGAACAGATTGACAAAACAGATTAACAGAACAGATTAACAGAACAGATTAACAGAACAGATTCCCTGACCCTGACAGAATCTCAACGGATTTTGGCCCCTTATGCCTTCATTCCCAGACACTGACAGAATCTCTCGGATTCTGACCCCTTATGCCTCCCTTTGTGCTCATGGCACCAGAACAGATGTGCATATAGCACCAGAAATCATCGGATCCGGAACAGAACTTGTTTTCAGATTTCAGAGCTCATTTCAGATTTTTCAGATTTCCCTGACACAGACAGGATCTCACAGGATCCTGACCCCTTATAACTCACTTTTCATAGCACACAATCATATCATATCATTTCAGAACAAATCCGGACAATTTCAGAAATCGTACGAAAATCCGGCGGCATAACGGCAGTATCGGAATTTACACAAAATTGACAGAATCAGAATTTTACCAAATTACCACAGAACATTCACAACAACAATATAAGACTTTTATTCTACTACCACAACATTTTCAGATATCGTGAAAATTTACAGTCAACAGAAAACGCCGCCAAATCAAAACTATCCAGTCAACAATTTCCAAAAAATAGTCAAAACGTGCACACTCGGCACTTCAATAACATACCAAAAGTTACGCGGTAAAAACTGAACCAATCGGAAAATACGGACGAAATTCTCTAACGAAAACGAAATCCGGACAGAATAATCGTTCAAACTTCACCATACTGAAAATTGAGAAAAGCGGAATGTGCCTTACCTTACGTACACCACTTTCTTGAACTGTCTCGTCGGACGAAAACGGACCGACGCTGCTCAAAAATCCACTTTTTCCTCTTTTCTCTCGACTTTCTCTCTCCTCAGAATTTTAGATATTTATTTTGATTTTTCTCTCTCTTCAAAATGAGCTGAAATCCCTTATATTTTCCTTGAGATTGGCCCGGCCGATCGCACGATCGTCCTGGCCGATCAGAACAAAATCAAATCGTCCTGGGACGATTTCTCGGGACGATGATGAATTTTCTTGGACGATAAAAACCCCTACCCTCTGACTTGTGCCGTGCTCTGATCGTCCCGGGACGATCCCAGATCAGCCCGGACAATCCCTACAGGAAATCTTTACTGTAACTTCTGTACAGAACCTGGAACAAAATTTGAACTAATCGTCACGGGACGATCCACGATCGGCCCGGACGATCCTGGAGCAGATCTGATATTACAGCATATCGCTTCTCAGTGTTCCAATCCATATAAAGTCTCAATCATCGAGGAGATTACTAAGGACGATCTCGAGCCCGAGGTTGATCAGATACACCAGGTCGAGGATGAAGGCAAATACTTCGAGGAGGATGACGACACTACGGTCCTCCAGTGCCTTCAAAAATTGGATACCTCTCCCATCTGCGTGGTGAGATGTGCGTTATCCCACCCAACACCCACGAATGATTGGCGTAGGACCTCGATTTTTCACACCTACACCAAGATCAAAGATAAGAACTGTAAAGTCATCGTGGATAGTGGTAGCTGCATAAATATTGTTTCCTCCAGCATGGTATCCCAGTTAAGTTTTCTGTCGTTCCGCACCCAACCCGTATAAGGTAGCGTGGGTCAACTCCACTACCTTGGAGGTGAAAGAATGAAGCCACGTGCCCATCTTTTTTGCCACTTATAAGGAGAATATTTGGTGCGATGTGCTGACGATGAATGTTGGACAAATCTTGTTAGGTCGTCCCTGAATCTATGATAACGATGTCCCATTTTTGGGCGTTCGAATAACTGCGTGTTCAAACATGCGGGCAAAAAGATTAAGCTTTTGCCATCGCAGCCCCGGGTTATGGATGACATAAAATCCAACCCAGCTAAATCTAAGGAGTAAATCTTGTCACCACCAAGGTTCTGACTGCTGAGGTTGCTCAAGGCGCCCCTCTCTACACCTTAGTGGGTCGTGAGATTCTCACCGAATCTGACGAACCCATTCCTTAGGAAGTCCATCCTATTCTAGGACAGTATGCTGATGTCTTCTCCGATGATCTTCCAGATCAGTTACCACCTCTTAGAGATGTTCAGCATGCCATAGACTTCGTCCCTGGAGCCTCCCTCCCGAACCTGCCACATTATCGCATGAACCCCACAGAACATGTCGAGCTTAAGAAGCAGATTGATGAGTTAATGCAGCGAGACTTCATTAAGGAGAGTCTGAGTCCCTGCGCAGTGCCGACCCTTCTCACCTCAAAGAAGGACAGATCGTAGAGAATGTGTGTTGATAGTCGTGCTATTAATAAAATCACTGTCAAATATCGATTCCCTATTCCGAGGCTTGATGATATACTCGACATGATGACGAGTGTCACACTATTCTCCAAAATTGATCTCAAAAAGTGAGTACAACCAGATTCGGATACGACCCGGAGATGAGTGGAAAACTGCCTTAAAGACCAAGGATGGTCTCTACGAGTGGTTAGTCATGCCTTTTGGGTTAAGTAACACCCCTAGTACCTTTATGAGGATCATGACTCAAGTGCTGCGTCCGTTTATGGGAAAGTTTGTCGTTGTCTACTTCGACGACATTCTTATATACAGTCAGTCAATTAATCAGCACTTAAACCACTTAAAGCAAGTTTGTGAGGTCTTAAGGAAGGAGCAACTATATGCCAATCCGAAGAAATGTACCTTCCTTGTAGATCGCATCATCTTTCTGGGCTTCATCATGTCAGCCCAAGGGGTTTTCGCAGACCCTGAGAAGGTGAGGGCCATTGTGGAGTGGCATGTCCCTCAGAACATCTGGGAAGTCCGCAGCTTTCACGGATTAGCCACCTTTTATAGGAGATTCATTCGGAACTTAAGCACTATCGCAACTCATATCACTGATTGCTTAAAGAATGGTGATTTCCACTGGACCCCGGCCGCCACCAGAGCTTTTCATGAGATCAAGCAAAAAATGGTGGAAGCCCCAGTGATGAGACTTCCTGATTTCTCCAAAGTCTTCGAAGTGACCTGTGACGCTTCGAGGGTCGGAATTGAAGGAGTCCTCTCCCAGAAAGGTCACTCAGTAGCTTTCTTCAGTGAAAAACTTAATGATATTTGACAGCGTTATTCCACGTATGACAAAGCGTTATTCCAGCGTTATTGGCGACACTACTTGCTACCACAAGAATTCGTCATTTTCTCGGATCACGAAGCTCTACGTTATATCAACTCCTAAAAAAATTAAATGCACGTCATGGTTGATGGGTTGAGTTCCTTCAGGAGTATACATACACCCTTAGACATAAGGCAGGAGTTGAAAATAAGGCTACCGATGCTCTCAGTCGTCATATGATGACCACTACTGAGATGAGAGCAGAAGTCCTGGGATTTGACCAAATAAAGAGGCACTATTTGGAATGCCCCAACTTCAAGGAGACCTACACTCTCTTGTCCACACGTAGCACGCACCTTGTGGATGATTTTCTATTAGAGGATGGTTATCTCTTCAAAGCCCAGAGGCTTTGTATTTCAAGCACCTCCATTAGGGAATTTCTGGTATGGGAACTCCACGACGGAGGCCTCGCTGGGCACTTCGGGCGGGAAAAACTATCGAATCCGTGGAGTATCGTTTCTACAGGCCCAGCCTGAAGAGAGATGTTGGTCGGTTGGTCAGTCGGTGTCACACCTACCAACTGGCCAAACAGCGTAAGCAAAATTTCATTTACATTAGCAAGGAGATTACTCAACAAAAGAATAAAAGAAAATACAAAATCAAAATTTAAAGAAAACCTAAGGATCTCTGACAATCTCATTCCAACTAGTCATGACTCATTCCCTGACCTAAAATCACTAAAAGAATCTATCATATCTATATATACATATGGATCATTTATTTATGTATTATCAATGTATCAAGTATTGTCAATGATATTAATATATTTGTCAATGACATTAATGCATACAACAATGTATGATTTAGTAATACACGTTATCCAACATTAATGTGCTGTTTTCAACACTTTTACCCCAACTGATTTCTAGTTAGTTATCAGTCATATTAATTACCACTAATCAAATTAATCAATTATCATTATATGTGACTTCATTAAATCAATAAAGAGTCATCACTCCCCACCTGTCAGAGTAATCGGTCATATATTATGGCTACAACCAGGATAATATCACAAATCATCTTTAAAGGAACGTTCGTCAGCACACCCTCCTGCGCAGGGTTCTGTTTATTATAAAAAAATATGTATAATAATCAATATAATTAAATACTAAAATGAGATTTAAGTTACTTACAACAAATAGAAAAATCTCTAAATAAAATTGATGGATAAAAAAGCACCGAACAACATTCTCTCGCTTCTTCAACAGGCACAGTGCTAAAATTCAAAATTTTCATTTAAAAAAAATCATTTGAAAAAAATCGGATTATTACATGTAATTCTCACTCAATAGGCTAAATTGCATGACTAATCAATTATTATGTATTGTTATAAGATTTATCATCAATAAGCAATTTATCCCAACATCAGAACATAATATAACTTGTTATTGTAGGGTTAAACATCATAAAGTAGTGATCTTTGTCTATGGAGAAGACCCTCCTTTAGTTGTTGGTGGCTACATTGGTCCATGACGAGTAGCCAATGACAGTCAAGTGCTAGCACAATCCAATCATCTCTGTGATCAAAGGGGATCAATGATTGAGTTTGATGGTGGGTGAACCATTTAGTATATATATTTACTTCTAGTTGTTGGCTTATGGACACTCTACAGCACATTGGTATGCTCCAACTCATATTGCCCTCCCTTCACACACTATCCCATTCTCTTTCAACCTTTCAGCTAAATCAATTATTTCATTTCATCTACAATCATGGTTCATCAGATGCCAAAACCAATCATCCCATTCCTCAATAATTAAACAACTTATTTTTGTAGGGTTGAACATCATAAAGTAGTGATATTTGTGTATGGAGAAGACCCTCCTTTAGTTGTTGGTGGCTACATTGGTCCATAACGAGTAGCCAATGTCAGTCAATGAGTCAAGTGCAAGCACAATCCAATCATCTCTATGGTCAAAGGGGATCAATGATTGAGTTTGATGATGGGTGAACCATTTACTATATATATTTACTTCTAGTAGTTGGCTTATGGTCACTCTATAACACATTTGGTATACTCCAACTCACGTTGCCCTCCCTTCACACACCATCCATATTCTTTCAACCTTTCAGCTAAATCAACTATTTCATTTCATCTCCAATCATGGTTCATCAGATGCCAAAACCTATCATCCCATTCCTCAATAATTAAACAACTTATTTTTTTCCTATGTAAACACACAACAGTAAGGTCACTTTTTCATATCTAAATTAAACCACAAATTATTTTGTAGTGACATTAACTCAAAAATAACTTGACTAGGGTGTAGAAATTATAACTTTCTTGCATTTATTGTTGAAGGCCAAAGAAAGAAAACACCCTTCAGAGAGCCAAGCCTTGGCCTAAAGAGAGCAAACTTGCCCAACACCTCACAAATAGGGAACCACAAGGTCGTTCTTCAGTTTCGGCATGCATGTAGATTATAAATATATAATGTAAGCAGTGTTTCCCATCAATACAGCTACATGGGTTTGAAATATATAAAAATTTTCACGTAGGCCTATAATACCCTAATATAGGACCGAATATGCATCTAAATAAACTTAATAAATAAATAAATAATAAAAAGATAAGCCCAATAAATACTAGCATGCAATCATTATTTTAGCACCAAAAAGAGGGCAAGGGACAGCTTCATGCTTTTCTTAAGAAATTATCATTGATTTATTCATACCAAATAGTATTGTTAATAGTGTGCTTCAAAGCGCATTTTAGAAGCAAAACAAAGTGATGCATTAGCCCTACACATCACTTGCCTCTGAAGCACAAGGTTGCAATAAAGTGCACGAGTTACACCACTTCTCTACGTTGCATCAAAGTGATGTAGGTTTATTTCCTGCTCATAGGGAAATCTTGGTTCAAATTTCATGCATCTATCACAACAACTAAGCACAATCGTGTGCTTCTTATCACTATTTCTCGTAGTTATTTAATCATTAGTTCTCCGTTCTATTTCACTGGAGCTTCTTGTTGGTTCTGCGTGTGTGCCTGGGAGAGATTGAGCGGGATTGCGCTCAACGCTACGTGCGATCAAGGGCGAGCCGCTTCTTACGTTCTGCTTCCTACTCGCAAACGTCCAGAGCAGCCAAGCAAGCAAGAGGGCTTCCCCTTCCGGTATTTTGCGTGTGGCTAAAAAAGGCACACGAGACCCCTCTCGTGCGTGCCTACCTAGGGGTTGAACTGAGTGAAGAAGATGACCAAGAGAGAGAGCGAGCAGGAATTGCATGCATGTGTGCCTGAGCAGGGATGATCGACCCTCATGCGTGTGCTGGAGCCGAAGCGAGCAAGAAACGAGTGGTTGAAGAGCTACTGAACATGCCAACAAATCCTCCAACGAAGAGCCCCTCCTTGCCCCAAATCCCAACTACTTCTGCTTGTTAATGATCTATTACCCTCAGATCTATGAGATATACAAAAAGGTCGAAGCCTCCTTCTATAGAGCAACAGAAGTCAACCTCTCCCAAGATCTCCGCCGCTGGGATAAATCCCTCAAATCGGGCAAATGCTACTTTGTAACCCACATTCTTGTTATCTTCACTGTCGCTGATGGAATCATTAGTGAGAACATTGCCGGTATGATGTGCACTGATGTCAAATCGCTAGATCCGAAGCTCATTGATGGAACAATCCTGATATGTGGAGTTACCCGGACAATGTGCACATTGGGGAAGATGGTCACACAGATGGTGAAGTACGGTATTTCCCCGAGTATGGAGTCAATTGTTGATATTGAGGGTGAGGCAACAAAGAGATTAGAAGCACTTAAACTACCTAAAAGGAGTTGGCACATCCTAGTTCTTCAGGTTCCCACCGCCAACCTTCATTATCTGAATTATGAGAAATATAGGTTCTTACCATCGGCCTTCATTGCCAAAATTATGAGGAATACAGGTTTCCATCACCAGCCTTCATTGCCGAAATTATGAGGAATACAAGTTCCCACCACCGGCCTACATTGACGGAATTCTGAGGAATACTAATCATTTTGCTTCCTTCGTGATTTCAAGACGAAAAGAGATCGAGCGGGAGGGCTCTCTCGCATGCAACGTCTAGAGTCGACCGAGCAGAAGCGAGAGAAGTTAAGTGCAAGACCTCTCGTGAGGGTCTAGGGCTGGGACAAGCAAGAGTGCAAGATCTACACTCCTTCCTGTGATCAAACAGGAGAGATTAGAGACCTTGAGTGCGCCTGTACGGGGTCGATCGAGCAAGAGTATTTAGGTGGAATCGAATGACTGATTTGCATTGAGCTGAAGGCTGGCTCGATCGAACAAGAGGAGATTTGTGTGTCAAGTGCTGACTACTTGAGACATGTTTTTATGCTGTTGTCCTTAAAACTTGTCATGGATGTTCTCACTAGACATTTGCAAGAGGATGTACCTTGGTGTATGCTTTTTGCTGATGATATTCTTTTTGTTGATAAGACTAGAGAGGGAGTTGAAGGTAAACTTGAATTATGGAGGTCAACCTTAGAGTCTAAACTCTAAAGGTTTTCGCTTGAGTAGATCTAAAACGGAATATATGGAGTGTAATTTTAGTAGTAATAGACCTAGTGAGGGGATTGTGACTTTGGGCGAACAATTTATTAATAAGAGTACACGTTTTAGATATCTTGGATCTATTGTTCAGAGTGATGGTGAAATAGATGGGGATATTATCAGCAGAATTCAAGTTGGATGGTTGAAGTGGAGGAATGCATCGGGCTTGTTATGTGATAGAAATGTACCCCTCAAACTTAAGGGAAAATTCTATAAGATGGTAGTGAGGCCTGCAATGCTTTATGGTGTCGAATGTTGGCCTTTAAAAGAGAAGCATAATACTAAGTTAAGTGTGGCAGAGATGAGGATGCTCAGGTGGATGAGTGGCTTTACCCTTAGAGATAGGATACGAAATGAGCATATACGTGAAAAGGTTGGAGTAGCTCCAGTAGAAGATAAGATTAGAGAAAGTCGCCTTAGATGGTTTGGTCACATAAAACGGCGGCCTTGCGATGACCCGGTTAGGAGAGTAGAGGTATTAGATTTGACTTATGTTAAGAAAGGTAGGGGTAGACCTAAAAAGACTTGGTTAGAAAATATTAGGAATGACCTTTCTTTATTATATTTAAACGAGAATTTGACTTTTAATAGAACACAATGGAGAAAAAGGATTTATGTAGCCGACCCCACGTAGTGGAATAAAGGCTTGATGTTGTTGTTGTTATTGTCCTTAAAACTTGTCGCAATTCTAAAAACAGATTTTTTCCTACTATCGTACCTTCATTGTTGGCCTTCTCTTATGGTTGATATCCTATCTATAACCAATGTAGCCTCATTGCTGCCCTGCTTAATATAGCTTTCATTGTTATCCTTCGCCACCGCAATGTCTGAAGCTAATTTCTCCCAAAGTTTTGATCAAATGGAGGATTCTATGGTGCATTAAAGGACTTGCTAACTCTACTTTTCTAGGACTAATTACCAAGCTGGGAATAACTGATGTGATACGTCATGCGATGGAAACAAGAACTGCTTGGGGATTTTAATATAAGATTTTAAAGTGTTGCTAGTGCCTAGTTATAGAATTAATGCTTACCCAAGTTAGGTTTTCAGAATTATCCATTCGAGATTAAGTAAGGCATGCGGTTATAATTAGATTAACGGGACAATATCAAATTGACAACATAGAATTAAAGAGTATTGCTATGGGTAGAAACAATAATCCACAATTAACAAATAGAACTTTTCACCTTGGGTCTCTCACTCACACTCTTGTGGGTGGCACTTTTAATGGAGGGAGATTGAGAGCAACCGAGCGATGCCACTAGGAGACAAATGGCGCACAAAAGCGTAGTCCGTTGGAGCGGTAGCCGGTGGCGGGTAGTCCATGGGATGACTAGTGAGCATCCAACCTCATATCCTTCTTCCTTGATCATCAAAGACGAAGCCGTGGTTGATATCCGGATCGGCCGTCCACACAAATTCCAAGAGGGGAGGTGGTCGGCTAAGGTGGAGAAGCTAAGAGGAAGAGCAAGTATTTCCTAATCTTAAATGATGTCAGATTAGTGAAATAAGAGGAGTGAATTGGCTGAAGCACGTCAAACCAAAGGCAGCAAGGGGCTCGGGTAGGATGGAAATGCTTCAGGAAAATTCAGAATTTGAAACTCACGTCCAATGGAGAAGTTGGGGAAATTAATATGAGAATTCCAGTTAATTTCCAAAGGAGGGGCGGGTGAAGCTAGGGGGGAAATAGACAAAAATCTGATTTTAATTCAGATTCCAAATAAGGGCTGCAGCTTTAATTTCAATTTCAGATTTGAAATTTGAAATTAGAGAAAGAGGGGGAGGGGAATTAAAGAGGCATTTAAGTAGCAATTAAGTGTGGATTGGAGAGAGAAAAGAGGAGGAGGTGGCCGGCCTCCATGGAGAGATGAGAGCAACAAAAAATAGTGACGTGGCCCCTCTTGAGAAACTTACGGAATCAATAAATCTGAGAATCAATTCTCAGATTTACTCTACAGAAAGATTTCCTAAATGGCTTTAGCTTCTAGCCGTTGGAAACTTCCCGTTAAATGCAAAGAATTAAAACAGGCCAAAATTCCTAATAGAATGAGAGGTCGAATAGGAAAGAAATTAAAGCATTGGGCCTGGGATTTCAAAATTTGAAAACATGTGGACGGGTTGGGGCTGCCGGCGGGAGGCTGGCCAGTGGGAGGTTGGCCGGCGGGAGGCTGGCCGGCGGGTGGTTGCAGCCAGGTGGCCGACAGCTTGGGCTGTTTGGAGTAGGCGGCGGCAAGAACAGGGGAAAGAAAAATTTTGAATTTTCTAGGGATTCGACGACTACGAATTTACTAACCTCAATTGTCTTCAATTAATTTTCCACAAGATGAGATAATTCGAAAACTAGAACTCACAAAGAGATCTAGTCTTCTCCGGCGAACTAGAACTCACAAAGAGATCTAGCCTTCTCCGGCGAACTCACTAAGAGATCTTGGAGGGAGGAACTCACAAAGAGAACAAGTAGTAAATTTCTTCATTCATCAAAAACTGACTATTACTATTACATAAGAAAAGAGTCATATATAGGCCTCCACACGACAAAGAAAAAACAAATGACTAAAATGCCCCATGGGCTACAATAGTGACCAAATACTCATAAGGGAAAAAGCGGAAAGGACTGAAAATAAAATAAACTACTACAAACATGACTCAAAAATAAAACTCATGATCGTGGCCGTCGATCTCTGGCGTCTCCTGATGGTACATGTGTCGACAATACTGACGATGTCCTCATCATTCTCCTCAGGTGGGAGAAAACTCGACCCCGTCGAGTAAGCATCTATGGAGCTCTCGTACCACTATAGTAAGTCGGGGTCCTTTCACTGCAGCTCGTCACGATCAGCCCATGTGTTCTCCGTTCCCGATTTCCCTGCTCACTGAACTAGATACCTTTGTTGGCCATCATCTCTAGTGGAAATTTGAGTTCATCACTAAGTTTTGTCTCAATCTTCTCTATATTGGGTAAAATAGGCAAATTTGGGGGTGGAACTAGGCTGGGGATCTCACCAGGTGGGTTCACACAAGGCTCATATTTTTCGTGGAATAGGAGGGTTACACTCTAGACTTCCGAAGGCTACAAGATCTTCGATGTTAACATAGGATTAATGTTAAAACCTTCAAGAAGGTCTGACACATAAGCATTACTATTTAAAATTTTATGTTGTTATTTGAACGGTCCAACGCTTCTAGCATATAACTTTATAACGGTCCCTTGGGGGACTGCTCCGGACGAATCCGAACCAATACTAAATTTCTGATATCAAATTTTTTGAACCGTCTCTTGAGACTGGCAGTAAGTTTATAACTGGCATTGCTTTGGGTATTCTTGTTATTAATATCCTTTTGCAGTTCTTGAAGATGAGATGCAAATGTGAATGCAAGAGACTCAGTGTGCATGAAGAATGACAAGAATCACGAGCTTTACAAAAATTAAAACATCAACAACTTAGAAGGACAACAGACTACAACACAAACACACACAACATACTAACTCATACGAACACGTTGTTAGAACAGGTGGACGAGTCACAAATAGAGTCTAAAGTGTTATGTCTAAAGGAACTGGTGTAGGGGGAGCAATGAAGACATCCTTAGCTAAAAGGGGTTCCCCACAGAGCATCTCAGCTCGGGTCACAGACAGTCTCCTAGTGACGGTAGGGTACTCTATCAAAGTCATCCAACTAGGAGAGAGAATATCCTTACTAGGGAAGGACAAAGATATCGAGGGCATAATGTAGGAATCAGGAGTATGATAATACGATGGGTCATGACTTACTACCATAGTAGGATAGCCCAAAGAGTGACTAGCAGGTAGGGGACTTAAGAGATGGGGTAGGGTTTCCCTAACATAATTGGGCACAACTGTTAGAAATGTGACCTGAGAGTATGGGCTACGACTCTCTCTAACACCAAGGTCGGTGATATAAGTCCAATCACGAGAGGTATACTCAGTCAAATGCACCCCTAAAGGAGCAACTCCTAGAATAGAATTCAATAAGACAAAAGGATGTTCAGGGTTCAACTTAGGCTCATACTCTTTCAACTTCAAGTTACTATCTTCCAAGCTCACATTACTATCCTCAAAAGGATCAGGTTTGGTTATCACCCTAAGATCACTGAATCCGGGGTCACTTAAGTCAAGGTTTAAGACAGCTATTAACTTCAATTTCCTCATTTCCAATTTGAAATTATCCACCTTGTCATCAGAATCATTCAAAGTTAAACCCAAATTATTCGGAGCCGTTTCAATAATTTGATCAGAATCTTCCGAGTTTAATTTCAATGTGTTCACGGTTTGGTCAGCTTCTTTCGAGATCATATTACCATCGTCCAGGCAAAACTTATCCAAAGAAATATCCTTGCTGAGACTAGGATCAGGGTGGGCTAAGGAGTCGATGCTTAAAGGTTCCATCTTTCCTAGTTCAGGGTTCAAGTCATGCCGGTAGTCTGACCCAATCACTTCAGTCTCATCCTCAGAGAAGTCCGCGTTATCAATAGTATCCACGAAATGGGTGTAATCAGTCTCGGGTTCAGTAGAATTCTTCTTCTTACTGCAATTCTTCACTAAGATAACACTTGGAGGGTCAAAGACTGGGGAAGCTACAGGTTGACTGAGCTGGCCAGAAGTAGGTCCAGGTGGAGAGTCATAAGGGATTTGTCCAACAGAAGACCCGCTAAAGGGTCGGTCATTAAGACTAAGAGAAGACCTACAGGGTGGGACAGCAACCCTGACGTTAATAAAGGATAGGTGGTCTCGACTACGGTAATGCCCCTGGTTTGTTCCAACAGAATAGGTAGGGTGGGGCTCTAGATGGCGGTCATTGGTAGAGGGTCGGTATTTTAAATTGAGTTCTCGCCTCATGTCTTTCCACGTAGGGTACTCACCACGAGACTCTTTATGATCTTCCGATTTCATCCAAAATTGAAGAGCCCGACCTTGCAGGTGAGACTTAGCGATGCTAGCCTGGTGGGATTCAGGGATATGACATGATTAAAAATAGTCATCTAGTTGTCTAGCCCATTCCCTAAAGTAGTAAGGGTCCGAGGGACCATCAAAGGTGGGTAGACGGTAATGTGGCTCAAAGTGAGTTCGTTGTGGCTTAAACTCGGGTCTAGGTTGAAAAGCAGAGTGAGACACATAATTCAAGTGAGGATAGTCAACAGGTTTCTCCGTCATAATTCTAGTCATATTGTCCACTAGGTTAACGATGTCATCTAAACTCTTTTGGAGTCTTATCGGATCCATTGGGAAGCGTCAAGTGACACTCAAGGATGATTCGGTGTAAGGGACAATACTCTACGAGGAGGAAACATAACTATGATTTGCTATAAAGTGCAGGAAAATAATGGGCAGCAAGCTACAAAGGTGGTTTAAGAAATCTAGGCAATTAGGAAGGTGGTAAAGTTAAGGACAGCACCTAAACTCGACGAAAACAAGCTTCTAACGCCTCTAAACGGTGTAGTTAATGAGTGGACAACAAATTACAGCTGTGGGAGAAGTTGTCCAAGCAATTAGGTTAACGTCTAGGGTGAGGACTGCACTTACAACTAAGGTAGGAAGCTCTTAAGGCTCCTATATGCTGCTGGAATGCTATGGACAGCAACCTAACACAATGACTCAAGTTGGCTAAGTGTTTGGGACAGGTTGGGAAGGTTGGACAGCAACTTGTTAAAGGTTTAGGGTCACCTAAATGTCCCTAAATATTGCAGGAAAAGATCTGGACAGCAAGTATTTCAAGTGTAGCAAGTGACCTAAACACTTAGATGAGGTGGCAAGACTAAGACTTCACTTAGGTGATGAACTAAACTTGCTTGTTATGACAACAACATGCAGAAAATATTCTGGACAGCAAAATAAAACAGGAAATTCTTATGAAATAAGCAATGGTATGCATGCAAATGAGCCACACAAATGGTAACTAACTTCCTAGGAACTTCTAGCACAAGTAAAGCATGCTAGCCATGCTCTGATACCAAGATGATGTGATACGTCATGCGATGGAAACAAGAACTGCTTGGGGATATTAATATAAGATTTTAAAGCGTTGCTAGTACCTAGTTATAGAATTAATGCTTACCCAAGTTAGGTTTTCAGAATTATCCATTCGAGATTAAGTAAGGCATGCGGTTATAATTAGATTAACGGGACAATATCAAATTGACAACATAGAATTAAAGAGTATTGCTATGGGTAGAAACAATAATCCACAATTAACAAATAGAACTTTTCACCTTGGGTCTCTCACTCACACTCTTGTGGGTGGCACTTTTAATGGAGGGAGATTGAGAGCAACTGAGCGATGCCACTAGGAGACAAATGGCGCACAAAAGCGTAGTCCGTTGGAGCGGTAGCCGGTGGCGGGTAGTCCATGGGATGACTAGTGAGCATCCAACCTCATATCCTTCTTCCTTGATCATCAAAGACGAAGCCGCGGTTGATGTCCGGATCGGCCGTCCACACAAATTCCAAGAGGGGAGGTGGTCGGCTAAGGTGGAGAAGCTAAGAGGAAGAGCAAGTATTTCCTAATCTTAAATGATGTCAGATTAGTGAAATAAGAGGAGTGAATTGGCTGAAGCACGTCAAACCAAAGGCAGCAAGGGGCTCGGGTAGGATGGAAATGCTTCAGGAAAATTCAGAATTTGAAACTCACGTCCAATGAAGAAGTTGGGGAAATTAATATGAGAATTCCAGTTAATTTCCAAAGGAGGGGCGGGGAAGCTAGGGGGGAAATAGACAAAAATCTGATTTTAATTCAGATTCCAAATAAGGGCTGCAGCTTTAATTTCAATTTCAGATTTGAAATTTGAAATTAGAGAAAGAGGGGGAGGGGAATTAAAGAGGCATTTAAGTAGCAATTAAGTGGGGATTGGAGAGAGAAAAGAGGAGGAGGTGGCCGGCCTCCATGGAGAGATGAGAGCAACCAAAAATAGTGACGTGGCCCCTCTTGAGAAACTTACGGAATCAATAAATCTGAGAATCAATTCTCAGATTTACTCTACAGAAAGATTTCCTAAATGGCTTTAGCTTCTAGCCGTTGGAAACTTCCCGTTAAATGCAAAGAATTAAAACAGGCCAAAATTCCTAATAGAATGAGAGGTCGAATAGGAAAGAAATTAAAGCATTGGGCCTGGGATTTCAAAATTTGAAAACATGTGGACGGGTTGGGGCTGCCGGCGGGAGGCTGGCCAGTGGGAGGTTGGCCGGCGGGAGGCTGGCCGGCGGGTGGCTGCAGCCAGGAGGCCAACAGCTTGGGCTGTTTGGAGTAGGCGGCGGCAAGAACAGGGGAAAGAAAAATTTTGAATTTTCTAGGGATTCGACGACTACGAATTTACTAACCTCAATTGTCTTCAATTAATTTTCCACAAGATGAGATAATTCGAAAACTAGAACTCACAAAGAGATCTAGTCTTCTCCGGCGAACTAGAACTCACAAAGAGATCTAGCCTTCTCCGGCGAACTCACTAAGAGATCTTGGAGGGAGGAACTCACAAAGAGAACAAGTAGTAAATTTCTTCATTCATCAAAAACTGACTATTACATAAGAAAAGAGTCATATATAGGCCTCCACACGACAAAGAAAAAACAAATGACTAAAATGCCCCATGGGCTACAATAGTGACCAAATACCCATAAGGGCAAAAGCGGAAAGGACTGAAAATAAAATAAACTACTACAAACATGACTCAAAAATAAAACTCATGATCGTGGCCGTCGATCTCTGGCGTCTCCTGATGGTACATGTGTCGACAATACTGACGATGTCCTCATCAATAACAAATCTTTATTCACCAACTTGAGGGGGAATATTAAAATCTCAACTGTCCCTTGGCCCTTGAGCCTATGGACAACATGGGGATCTATGAGAAGCTCACCTGGATCACGCTGATCTGCTTCTATATTTGGGTGGCTAATTTATGAAGGATTATACTAGGAAAATTATGCATTATTCCATAATTATTTATTTCTTTATTAAGATATTTTATATAGATCTATACATATGGATAGTTTTACATAATAGAATGAAGCCTTTTCTCTCTCCAAATCTCTAAATTTAACAATATCATTTTATATCTTTTTTTTTTCAAATAGCTATAAATTAGTGTTATTAAACACATTATTATATTTGCTAAAAAACTATTACCTGAAGTGATTTAAGTTTGGTTAATTAATTAACTATTATATATATATATATATATATATATATATATATATATATATATATATATATATATATATATATGTATGTATGTACCTGATATACAACTCGTGAATGCTCTGGTTAGTAAAAGAGTCATTTCACTTTGCACTTTGTGCATTGAAGCAAAAAAATAACTTTTTTTGCTGGCATTATGCTTAGTACTTTAAAAACATTGATAACAAATGATAGTTGGGGTTGCACCGTTAAAGAAAACAGTAAAAAATATAAAGGTGATGCGTACTTATTCATGGAGGGAACAATATGCACTTATTAGATTACTCAATAAAAATTATATAAATTAAAAAAAAAAAGTTGATATACCAAATAGAACACAGCTACAATTAGTGCAACTAGAATTACACAAGATAGGGTTAACGGCTCATTTGGCACTAAATAGATAAAATAATAGGATTCATAAAGCCAACTCCAAATAGTTGGATTTTAGCTAATTATGAAGACAACCCATTTATCTTAATATCACTTATGAATATACATTATGAATTACTAACTCTAGTTACAAAGAGACGGCTTACTTATGAATACTTGCTTGGCCTCCAGTAAAATCTGAAGTTGCCTGCCATAGCGTATGCTTTCTTGGTTGAGGATTGGTTTCCCTAAAGAAAAGAGGTCGTCTAGCAAGCTAAAAGGAATCAAAAGTATTAGCAAAAAGAAGAATGTGCAGTAATTTTAAAACCACGCCTTTGCATTCAGTTCTTACTACTATATCCAAAGTTGCAGGGGCATTTTCTGGGCAATTTGCTTTCAGTGCCGTAATATCTGACCATTGGATTTCAATCTTGTTCTTTAGTCCACCATCAAGAACCTCCCAGACAAGCTTATGTTTTGCATAGTAGCATTTTGCAACTAAATCACCTTCATACCTTGAAACATACTGCATAACTAGGTCGATTAGTTATATGATGAAACTATGAGATGGTAAAAGAACAAAGGAAAACAAGTCAAATGCATAAGAACTAATTATAATGGCCAGCATCAGCAGTTTACCTCCCTTGATAATAAGGGACCATGTGAAGTATACAATCAACTTGAATTCCAAATACTAAAAAGGTAAGAGCATTCGCTTCAATATAGTACGTTTCATACCAAAATTCATACTATAGCTGAAAAAAATGAATAACAATAGAATAATATTACAAAATGTTCCCACTGCCAAATGAAAAAGTACCCGATAATCCATTCACCAACAATTACCTTAACCCGTCCATATGCATGACCAAACACATCAAAACACATTTACATAGATTTTGATTATTACAAGAAACTTCTGCTCATCTCAGGATTGAAAAAGTAATTGATAATCTTTTTTCTTCTCTATATCATGTTTGTTTCGCTTATTCACTTAAGCATCATAGTAACACAAGCTTATGGACTTCATTTTTGCATAAACCATGTGGTTTGTTTGGTTACTATTTCTAACACTTTATGTTTTATGAATTACAATGGAATAATATTAAACAAATGAATTTGGGTATGGAATAATTTTTTTAGATGATCCAATTCGTTTGATGATCAGTTCTGTTATGACGGCATGGTAATGGAAGATAGGATCAATGTTAATATGTCAAATAAGCTAAATTTTCAAAAGTTTTAAAATCTTTAAAAAAATAAATAAAAAAATAAAATCCTTTCTAAAAATTAGAAAATAAAAAACAAAAGGGGTCGTTCAAATTATCAAACTAATAATGAAAAAACTGAAGAAAGTAAATCAATTTTTCTTATTTGAATTAAGGAAAGAAAAAACATATGAACCGAACGAAAACAAAAAAGATTTCAAAAGAAATAATAAGATTCTTCACGAATCGTCCGTTCTAAATCAAACAATGAATTGGTTAAATTATTCACTAGTAAAGGTTTAAGATTTAGCAAAATCATAAGAGTGTAAGAGATGAGATCAATGTTGAGTTGTTAAATAAGGTTTATAGTAGAGGCTTTAGATTTAGCTTAAGCAATGTAAAGCGGGTGAGATATTAATTATCACTTAAGGAAAAAATAGCGAATAATAACAATGATTTGCATAGATCTACAAAAAGAGATTATACAAGTAAAGAGATAAAAGATAAATTTTCTAAAACTACAATAAAGTCAATTGCTTTGTATGAATGTAGGCATCAAATGATAAAGATAACGTTGATAGTCAAGCTAAGCATGACACATATTAACAATTGAAAATGAGTTATGATGAAGATAATGGAATACGTCAAGAGAGAATGATAGACTAAGTACAAATAATACTGGGCAGTAAGTTCTGCAAAATGCAAGTACCTATAAAGAAGAGGTCTAGTAGAACAATCACCATTGAATAAGATTTCTAGAGAAGGAATTATTTGCAAATATTAAAAAACTAATTATTAAAGGGTTAACAGAACTGAGATAGGGTAGAAGGAATTCTTTGCAAATATTAAAAACCTTCAGCATAGTATTTGCAAAAAATGCCTACTCATACGTTGGATCTACCAATACTCCTTAAATGCTGCAGCAAGGCAGCTACCACCTTCTCAACTCAATACAACAATGTGCTAGAAGATGTTAAGAACAAATTGGTAGCCTCCTATGCACACTATAAACGGTTGGCGGACCGCCACAAACACAACAAACTAATTGAACCAGGAGAATCGGTAATAGTGCGTCTTCGTCCAAAAGGTTTCCACCGGGGACTTACTCTAAATTGAGCCGTCGCAAGATTGGTCCACTTCTTATAGTCACCAAAATCAATAATAATGCATATGTGGTGGCTTTACCAGCAGACATCAATACTTCTTCCACCTTTAATATTTCAGACATTTACAAATATTATCCACCAGACAACGCTCTAACTGATGTTAATTCGCCGGAGTCGAGTTCTTCTGACGTTGGAGGGCACTGTTGCTGAGCAACATACTTATAATATACTAAGGAATAACTTACCTCCACTTGTTCTCTTTATTTTGCTTTCTCAACTACTTGCAATTTCCTTTTTGCTGTATGAAGGACAGTTAGTTATCTTTTTGAGGTCAGTACTAGTTTTAGCATATCAGGTTATATAGAGAACAGGAGAGGAAAAGAAGAATAGAATACATAGAAAACAATTTCTAGTTTCTGGAATCGTTCTTGTTTTTGTTTGGTTGCTTCGCTTCTTTCTGCTGGAATCACATCAACAAGGACGCATAGATAAGTGGTTCACTAGTTTCCTTACTACATAATATGTTCAGGATTCCAAACAAATGGAAACCACTTCTTCTCATTTACAAAAAAAAAAAAAAAAAGTTCATTATTCTCAGCGCATTAATAAATATATTAGATAAAAAATTGATCTTTCAAACAGAAGCATGATGCGTCATAAGATGTAGTTACACAAATAATATATCAAAAAGTCAGAAACATAAACTCCACCAAAGCATCTCCAAAACAATTCAAGAAACAGTAGTAACCCGTAAAAACAGGAAAATATATGAATATTAAAACTGACTTCCTTACCTCCCAATTCCCAATCCTTAAAATGGAAGCAGGAAAGTTTGAGGCTTTCATCTTGTCAAGGCCACCTGAAACAGCTGTAGATTTCAGTTCCTTCTTTTTCCCAATCTCTAAGCCAGAGTTTGTTGCAGATGATGTAGAAACGGAATTTTCCTGGCATAGCCTCATCTGAATCATATCCAAGAAAGATGGACTCTTTTTTAACCGCAGACCCAGTGGGCTGGGCTCATCTAATGGATCATAGAGTGGACGAGGTGGCATGACCAGCTTGCGTTCCAGCTGCTATACATGAAAACAGGGAACCGAAAAAGCATTCCAATTAACCTAAAAACGATGATTTGCAGAACTAGTCGTAAAATAATATCACATGCTTAACAAAATGCCTCCAAAAGGTATAGCATGAAAACAGAGAACGAACAACAAAACCACGGATATGCAGAGCCTCAGAAAATAACATTAGCCATGCTAAATTGCAAATAGAAACCAAAGTCACTGAATAGTTAGTTCAAGTATCCCATCCTCTTGTGAAAAACACATTTTAATATGTAAAACCTTCAAAGGAAGCCCCATTCACAACACCAAATTCCTAGAGACTGACTAAAAGAAGACGAAAAAAGAGTAAAATCTTGACAAGACGGGAAAAAAAAGAACTAACAACACTAGCGATCACAACCACCAAACTAGATTCAACGAAAACCAAATTCCCTGTGGAGATTCGAAGAGCAAAATCCTGGGAATCAAACAGAAAAAACTACAACGAGCCAAAACATCTACAGAGAAAATCAGGATACCTGTTCCGCCGGCTCAGCCATCTTTAATCTCTTGTCAAGAGGACCGTACATTTCATCCAAGGGATCCTCGATCTCCGCCTTAACCGTCTCCGGCGCCGCCGGCATCGTCGTAAAGAGTTGCTTCGACTCTGGCCGGAGCTTGCCAAAATTAGTCAGCTGAACCATCGTAATCACTACGCAAACAGAACTATTCCGCTTCCCCTGAGAAAGAATACTCAAGAGCACAAAAAAAGAGACCCTGCCCTAACCCTAGGAAACCGGCTGCGTCGGAGAAACAGAGGAGAAAGACGTGGCGGAGAAAACCTCTTTCGCTGAGACCCTTTCTTCCTCTATATTGTACGTAAAAAATTTACCAACTTGCAGGGGGCCTTTATATAAAAATGTTGCTGTGTGGACTGTGGAGTCTGTGGACTTCGCATCTCGCAAATGGGTGTCACGCACTCCTCACGTGCTGTAATGGCTTTCCCACGTGCCTATTATTTCTTAAACGGCGTGCCGCGGATCCGCCACATCAGCTAACTTAGAAGCGTAGGTTTGACTACGTGGCCAAATCATGTTGAGTTAGGAATGGGACCCACTATCCGCTACCGTGGCGGCGTGGATAAGGTGTAGATTGGGATTTTTGAAGCAGACCAAAAGAAACCCACAACTGTACTCCATTTTGGGACCAGCGAAGTGCTAATACTTGGAGCTGTGTTGTGCTAATGATTAAGTAAAATAAATAAATATATATAATTTGTTTATTTATATAGTTAACATTGATTTTTTTAAAATTATTATAATAATTAAAATTATTATAATTTGTTTATCTATATATTCATCATATTCATGCTCCAAATACAAGAATTTAAGATAATAATAATATTATTATTATTATTATTATTAATTTTTTATAATTTTAAAAATTACATATTATATTATTAAAAAAATTACCTGAGAATATTGCATTATATATATATATATATATATATATATCAAGATGGGCTTGAATGCCCTTTTTATTTGTATTGATATTATTATCATATTTATAATGTAAATTTAAGGGCATTGAAGCTTAAATCCTTAGGGCATGTTTTTCATTATATACCAATCAAGAATTTTTTTAAGAAAATCATAACCAACACCTAAGGTGTAGAGGTGACCTTAAATTTTGGCTTTGAAAATTATTTTATATATTAGACAAACTTTAAATGATCCAAAATTATTATCAAAATAACATTTCATAACAAAAATTCTAGTGACACCAAAATAGTAGAATTTGAGCATATTAAGGGGATGAATCGATTAAATTGATTTAAATCAGAATGGCTAACTTAATTGTCAATATCATATTTCACATGTCATGAATGTTGCACATATCAAAACTTAATGCCAAAGCATAATAGTCATCGCCCCTCTGGCATCTCTGAAGTAGCATGGCATTGGATCATCATGAGGCATGATTGTTTAGCGTAATTCATTAGAAAAGATTTGAACTTCTTGACTTTTATTTCATGAGTCATTTGCAAAATTTTATGAATATAAATAATATTACAATATGATAAAATATCATGATAGTATTGAAGAAGAATTTATTGCCTTATCACACAATTAAAATTTAGAAATGTAATTGGCTATGTAGAAATCAACAACCGTGAATATCTCCTAGGTGGTGGTGAAAGGTATTAATGTAATATGGGCTCAATTTTGATATCACACCATGAGACAGACCAAGCTTCATCCTAATCTTACTGGGAAATTTTCCTACATTTAATTATTTTGCAATGTGTTCTTTTACAATCTTTATTTGTAATTTTCAATTTCTAATTTTTTGAACTTGGATGTAATTAAGAATATTTTCTATCTATAAAGAAGATCATGGACTAAATATTTAAACCCTAATTATTGAATGGAATATTGAATTTCTTCAATTATTGACATTTGTGCTTCCTCTTGTTCCTATAATTTCTTTGCTTCTCTTCTTCAATCAATTCTTCTTCTCCTATCCTTATCCATCGTCATTGTCACGACCCGACCCGAGACGGATTCCGCTCGCACCAGGCCGCGACAGGCCAAAACTGACCAACTGACCAGGATTTGGCTTTGGAATTTGCTTCAGAACTGATTCTTCCAAAGATTTCAACTCAAAAATAGACACACAGAGCTACTATGAAACATCAAATGCAGCGGAACAAAAGATTTATCTTTTTCTTTTTTTTTCCTCAAAACAATCATCTACAACTACAGAACATGGCTCAGACAGAAAGAAACAGAACAGAAGAGCCATGTCTGTACAAAAAAATCAAAGGAACAAAATAATACATACATATCAGACTCTGAACTCTAGTCCAAGACCTCCTTCCCTTTCCCAGAACCTGAAAACTACCAGAAAAAAAGGGTGAGCTCAACAGCTCAGCAAAGCGACAAACCTCCAATCAAAACTTCCAGAATCCCAAAACCAAACACTTCAAACCAAATCCGTACAGAAACCAGAACAGAATTAGACAGATATCAAAATCATGCAGATCAGAACGAAACAGATCAAATCAGAACAAATACGGACATATATCAAATCAGAATCAAACTTGCTTACAGAACATATACGGAAATCAGAAGTCCTTTCAAATTAGATATCAGATATTTAATTAGTAGCTAAATTCCCTGACACTGACAGAATCTCTATGGATTCCAACCCCTTATGGCTCCCTTTGTGCTCACGGCACCAGACAGATGTGCTTATAGCACCAGAACAGATTTCATCGGATCCGGAATAGAACTGATTTTAGATTTCAGATTGAGCTCATTTCAGATTCAGATTTCCCAGACACTAACCGAATCTCTTAGGATCCGGGCCACTTATAACTCCCTTTTTATAGCATATACAGATAGCATATCAATTCAGAAGAAATCCGGACGAAATCAGAAATTACACGAAAATTGGGCAGCACAACGGCTGTATACGGAATTTACACAATTTTCCTGAAAAATCACAGAATACCAAATTTGCACAGAATATAGATAACAACATTGCAAGACTTTAATTCTATTGCTCAGACATTTTTAGACTACACAGAAAAATACAGTCGACAGAAAACGCCGTCAAATCAAAACTACTCGGACAAAAATCTTCAGAAAATAATCAAAATGTGCACACTCGGCACGTCAACAACATACGGAAACTTACGCGGTAAAAACTGAACCAGACAGGAAATACGGACGAAAATCACGAACAAAAATCAATTCCGGACAGATAATACCGCCAAACACGACGGTTCTGAAAATTGAGAAAGGCGGATTGTGCCTTACCTTGCGTACAACAATATCTTCAACTGTCACAACGGACGAAAACAGACCGACGTCGCCCAAAAATCACTTTTCTTTCTTTTTTCTTCGTTTTTCTCTCTCCTGAGCTTTTTCTCTCTCTTCAAAATATCTCGTTTCTATATATATCCAGACTGATCGTCCTGGACGATCGCACTTCGTCCCGGATGATCCATGCTCAGGAAAATTTTGTCCAGACGAAAATTAATTATCGTCCCCAGACGGCAGGGCTCTGAAATTTTTTCGTCCAGATGATCCCAATTTCGTCCAGACGAACCATTCAGCCAAACATGTTTTCCTGCATAACCTGTACCGATCGTCCCGGACGATCCGACTTCGTCTAGACGATCCTGGGATCAAAATGGTCTTTACAATCTCCCTAACTTCTGAAAAATGTCGTCCTCGACATTATCCAATCCAAACTCAGTCAAAACAAGTACGGGTACAACTGTCTCATGTCAGACTCCTTCTCCCAAGTGGCTTCCCGTGTAGTACGGTGCTTCCACTAGACTTTAACCATCGGAATCTATTTACTTCGTAGCTTTCGGACGTCGTATGCCAAAATCAACTCTGGCTCTTCCTTGTACGCCAGATTCTCCTGAATCTCAATCTCGTCAGCTGACAGCTTCTTCCCAGAGTCAGATACCCACTTCCTCAAAGTGGATACGTGAAACACGTTATGCACGTCAAGCATCGAATCAGAAAGTAACAGTCTGTAAGCAGATTTTCCAATCCTTTCCCGGATTTCAAAAGGTCCAACATACCTTGGACTAAGTTTACTCACCTGACCAAATCTGCTCACACCCTTCATCGGGCTGACTTTGACATACACAAAGTCCCCAACCTGAAACTCAACAAACCTGTGCTTCTGATTATAATACTTCTGCTGTCGATCTTGAGCAGCTTTCAATCTTTCTTTTATTAAACTGATCTTCTTAACAGTTTCCTCAAAGAAAGTGGCACTCAGTTCCTGTCTATCTCCGATCTCAGTCAGAGTCAAAGGAGTACGGCACTTCCTGCCATACAGAGCCTCGTACGGTGCCATATCGATACTGGACTGAAAACTGTTGTTATAGGCAAACTCAATCAAAGAGATATGATCTTCCCAGCTTCTGTCAAAATCTAAAACACAAAGCCTCAACAGATCTTCCAGTACCTGAATAGTCCTCTCAGACTGTCCATCTGTCTGAGGATGAAAGGTTGTACTAAAATGCAGTTTTGTACCCAAGCCTTGCTGAATACCCTTCCAAAGTCTAGAAGTAAATTGTCCATCTCGGTCAGAAACTATCACTCGAGGCACACCGTGCAATCTGACTATCTCCTTAATATATATCTGTGCCAAACGATCCATCGGATCGGTCTGCCTGATCGGAAGAAAATGAGCGGACTTCGTCAGTCGATCTACAACCACCCAAATGGCGTCGTGCCCTTGTCTAGATCGAGGAAAACCCATCGCAAAGTCCATCGTTACCTCCTTCCACTTCCACTCAGGGATAGGCAACGACTGCAACAGTCCACCTAGTCGCTGATGCTCTGCCTTCACCAACTGACAGACTTCGCATCTCGACACAAACTCAACTACGTCCTTTTTCATTCCAGGCCACCAGAACAAAAGTTTCATGTCAGTATACATCTTACTACCACCTGGATGTACAGTGTAGCCTGAATGGTGAGATTCATACAGAATCTCCTATCTCAAATTCCCAAACACAGGTACCCACAACCTGTTCTTACAGAAAATAGCACCAGAATCAGAAATTTGAAGTTCAGGAGTCTTACCAGATCCAATCTGAGCAATCAACTTCGAATAATCAGAATCTGACTTTTGGGCTTCCTGAATCCTTGCTCCCAAAGAAGATTGAATGCTCATCTGAGCTAAATCCAAATCACTGGAGGAAATCACCTCCAACTGCAAGCGCTCCATATCACAGATCAGGAAGTCATCAAAAGTAAGCTGCAAACCTGATAATCCAGAAGACTTCCTACTCAAAGCATCCGCTACCACATTAGCCTTACCAGGCTGATACTAAATGGTCAGATCATAATCCTTGATCAACTCGAGCCATCTTCTCTGTCTCAAGTTCAGATCATTCTGAGTGAAAATATACTTCAGGCTCTTGTGATCAGTGAAAATCTCACATCTGACGCCATACAGGTAATGACGCCAAATCTTCAAAGCAAACACAACTGCAGCTAACTCCAAATCATGTGTCGGGTAATTCTTCTCGTGGGGTTTCAACTGTCTAGAGGCATAAGCTATTACCCTTCCATTCTACATCAACACACATCCCAAACCTTTCAGTGAAGCATCACTGAATACTTGAAAACCTTCCGTACCTGACGGAAGTGCTAACACTGGAGCTGAAGTCAGACAATCCTTCAATCTCTGAAAACTAGCTTCACACTCCGGTGTCCAAACAAAAGGTACTGACTTCTACGTCAGTCTCGTCAGAGGCGTCGAAATCTGTGAAAATCCCTTCACAAATTTCCTGTTATATCCGGCCATGCCCAAGAAACTACGTACCTCAAATACCGTAGTCGGCCTTGGCCAATCAGCAACCGCCTGAATCTTCTGGGGATCAATAGAAATACCTTCACCGCTAATCACATGCCCCATAAATGAAATGCTCTTCAGCCAGAATTTGCACTTGGAGAACTTGGCATACAGCTGATGCCGCCTCAGAGTCTCCAACACAATACTCAAGTGTTTGGCATGATCATCCTCAGAAGCAGAATATACCAGAATATCATCGATGAAGACGATCACAAACTGATCCAAATACTCCCTGAATACTCGGTTCATCAGATCCATGAAAATTGTAGGCGCGCGGTTACCCCAAAAGGCATAACCAAGAACTCGTAGTGCCCGTACCGAGTACTGAAAGCTGTTTTCACCACATCAGCTTCATTCACCTTCACCTGATAGTATCCGGATCGCAAATCAATCTTCAAAAATACCGAAGATCCGGAAAGCTGATCAAACAAGTCATCAATCCGAGGTAAAGGATACTTGTTCTTGATCATGACTTTGTTCAAATCTCTGTAATCCACACACATGCAAAGTGTCCCGTCCTTCTTCTTCACAAACAAAACAGGTGCTCTCCAAGGAGAAACACTAGGACGGACAAAGCCTCTATCAACCAACTCCTGAAGTTGAACTTTCAACTCAAAAAGTTCTTTCGGTGCCATCCTGTACGGAGCTTTTGATATCGGAGCGGTACCTGGAAAAACATCGATAGAGAACTCCACATCTCTATCCGGAGGTAAACCAACCAACTCCTCTGGAAAAACATCAGCAAACTCCCGTACCACTGGGATCTCAGAAACAGAACCAACCTCCATGTTCAGATCCCGCACCGAAGCCAAAAAGATTGGGCATCCCTTCTTCCACATTCTGCTCACTTCCAACACAGAAATCAGACTGGAGAGAACACCTCGTAAGCCCTGAAATACAATTCTCTCTCCAGCCATAAGCAAGCTCACTTGCTTCTTCAGACAATCAATCTAAGCCTCATACAGACTCAGCCAATCCATGCCCAAAATCACATCATAAGAGGAAATCGGCAATAAAATCAGACTTGATTTCCACTTCTTGCCCGCAATATCGATCTCGCAAACACAAAAACTTCCGAGCAATCAAAGTACTTCCAGCCGGCAAAATCACGGAAAGAGAAACCGGAAGTAAAATGGAATCCAAACGTAAAATCTCAAAACATCGTTCGGACAGAAAAGAGTGACTAGCTCCAAAGTCAAACAAAACACGACATGGCTGATCATAAATGTAAATCGTACCTATCACAACATCTGGAGCATCACGAGCCTCCTGCTGACTCAGGCTGTAAACTCGTGGCTGAACTGGAGCTGGAGCTGAAGCAACAGAACTACTCGGCTCCCTCTGAACAGTAGGTGGTCTTCGTGGTACAGAATTAGAACCACCACCTCTACCAAAAAATCTCTCAGGGCGTGGAGGAACAGTCCTTGGTCTTCCTGCTGAACCGGCAGGTCTGACGAAGCCCTCTGATCGGAACTCAGAACCTCGATCAAATCCAGTCTGTGGACACTCTACAATCCGATGTCCTGGCTGACCACATGTGAAACACAGACCAGCCATCCTGTAGCACTGGCCAAAATGTCGGCGTCCACAACTCTGGCACACAGGTGCCCCACTCACAGATCCAGAATTCGTCGTACTGGTAGCAATACCAGACGACCCTCCACTCCTCCTAGAGTCACTAGATCCAGAACCAGCTACGAATCTCCTCTTCCCAGAGGAACCACTGCCTGAAGCCTCGTCTCCAAATCTCTTCCTACTCGCAGTCCACCGCTGCTGAGTAGCCATCAGGTCATTTTCTATCAAACGAGCTCACTCCACAAGCTCAGAAAAGTTAGTAATGCGGAACGGTATCAGAGGCTGCCTCAGAATATCTCGTAATCCCCTCAGAAACCTGTAGCACCTCTCAGCAGAAGTACTAACCAATTGCGGAGCATACCTGGCTAATGCAATAAACTCAGCCTCGTACTGCATCACCGTCTTGCTCCCCTGAACAAGCCTCAGAAAACTCTCCTGCATCTGCTGCTGTGCAGAAGGGGGAACGAACCAGTCTCGAAAAACATCAGTGAACTCTTCCCAGGTAATCAAAGAGTTCAATCTGCCCTGAAACTTGGCCTCCTGCTGGCCAACCCACCAATGCTCAGCCTCACCATCCAACAGAAATACTGCCAACGGTACCTTCCTATCTGACGGATACTGCATTCCGTCGAAGGTCTTCTCCAATCTCCTCAACCACTCCTCAGCAGCTCTGGGCTCAACAGCGCCCTCAAACCTCGGAGGTTTCAATCTCAGAAACATCTGGAGATGTCTATCAATATCATCAAATCTAACGTAGAAGCTCTGCTCTGAGTCTCGCTCATCATCTGAGCAACAAGTGTAGCAAACTGAGACAATGTATCAGCACCGATCACTGGAGCTGTACTCCCCACTGGTGCTGCCTGATCGACACTCTGACCGTCTGTCATGTCTGGGTCTGGCTGATCCATACAGAAAATCCAGAAAAAAAATCCGGAAAACTATCACAAAAATAATAAAATAAAAAGCCGAACAAACCAAAACTACCCCAGACAGACTCACTACAGATCACTTCCTATAGCTCTGTCTTACACAATCCAAATTCCAAAACCAATGCTCTGATACCACTAAAGCTTGTCACGACCCGACCTGAGACGGATTACGCTCGCACCAGGCCGCGACAGGCCAAAACTGACCAACTGACAAGGATATGGCTTTGGAATTTGCTTCAGAACTGATTCTTCCAAAGATTTCAACTCAAAAATAGACACACATAGCTAATATGAAACATCAAATGCAGCGGAACAAAAGATTTATCTTTTTCTTTTCTTTTTCTCAAAACAATCATCTACAACTACAGACCATGGCTCAGACAGAAAGAAACAGAACAGAAGAGCCATGTCTGTACAAAAAAAATCAAAGGAACAAAATAATACATACAGATCAGACTCTGAACTCTAGTCCAAGACCTCCTTCCCTTTCCCAGAACCTGAAAACCACCAGAAAGCAAGGGTGAGCTCAACAGCTCAGCAAAGCGACAAACCTCCAATCAAAACTTCCAAAATCCCAAAACCAAATACTTCAAACTAAATCCGTACAGAAACCAGAATAGAATCAGACAGATATCAAAATCATGCTGATCAGAACGAAACAGATCAAATCAGAACAAATACGGATATATATCAAATCAGAATCAAACTTGCTTACAGAACAGATACAGAAATCAGAAGTCCTTTCAAATCAGATATCAGATATTTAATTAGTAGCTAAATTCCCTGACACTGACAGAATCTCTATGGATTCCGACCCCTTATGGCTCCCTTTGTGCTCACGGCACTAGACAGATGTGCTTATAGCACCAGAACAGATTTCATCGGATCCGGAACAGAACTGATTTCAGATTTCAGATTGAGCTCATTTTAGATTCAGATTTTCCAGACACTAACCGAATCTCTTAGGATCCAGGCCACTTATAACTCTCTTTTTATAGCATATACAGATAGCATATCAATTCAGAAGAAATCCGGACGAAATAAAAAATTATACGAAAATCGGGCAGCACAACGACTGTATACGAAATTTACACAATTTTCCTGAAAAATCACAGGATACCAAATTTGCACAGAATATAGATAACAACATTGCAAGACTTTAATTATATTGCTCAGACATTTTTAGACTACACAGAAAAATGCAGTCGACAGAAAACGCCGTCAAATCAAAACTATCCGGACAAAAATCTTCAGAAAATAATCAAAATGTGCACACTCGGCACGTCAACAACATACGGAAACTTACGCGGTAAAAACAGAACAAGACAGGAAATACGGACGAAAATCACGAACAAAAATCAATTCCGGACAGATAATACCGCCAAACACGACGGTTCTGAAAATTGAGAAAGGCGGATTGTGCCTTACCTCACGTACAACAATATCTTCAACTGTCACAACGGACGAAAACAGACCGACGTCGCCCAAAAATCACTTTTCTTTCTTTTTCCTTCGTTTTTCTCTCTCCTGAGCTTTTTCTCTCTCTTCAAAATATCTCGTTTCTATATATATCCAGACTGATCGTCCTGGACGATCGCACTTCGTCCCAGACGATCCATGCTCAGTTAAATTTCGTCCAGACGAAAATTAATTATCGTCCCCAGACGGCAGGGCTCTGAAATTTTTTCGTCCAGACGATCCCAATTTCGTCCAGACGAACCATTCAGCCAAACATGTTTTCCTGCACAACCTGTACCGATCGTCCCGGACGATCCGACTTCGTCCAGACGATCCTGGGAGCAAAATGGTCTTTACAGTCATGTCTTCTTTTATTCAAAGCCTATTAATCCATACATCGAAACTTTCATATTTCATTCTATATACCAACTCCATATGTCATTCTCATGCCATTTCTTTAGCAAATAGTCCCATGTCATGATATGCCCACCCACCACCATACTTTTCCTTTGTTGTTGACCTCAACATCTATCATCAGTCACTCTACCTCCTCTTGATTTCAAACTCCCATGTTGTGATGACTTGAGATTTAATAGAAGAATTGAATTTTCTAAATCAAGATTTCTCATTCGTAGTATAATATATATGAGCTGTTTAAATAATCCAAAAACATACTTTTAAATAACTATGAAACATTCAAAAAAATTTCCAAAAGGATCATATAAAAATAATACAATACAATTTCATTTTATACATCATAAATATAAAAGATTGATTACAAAAAAATATTGTAATAAAAAAGCTAACTTGATCTGCCTCCAAAGACCTAACTCTGTCAGACCCTTTCCTTTTCTTGAAATATTAAACATCAATAGAATGAGTATTCTCAACTCAGCAGACTTACACAAGTCCTATTGTGAAATTTAGTATTTATATTTTTAATTTATAAATAAAAAAGCTCAAGTATTAAATTCATGTAAATAAAAATTAATGCTTACTTTTCTAGAAACAAGTCATATTCGTTTACTTTTCACTCTCACACACACACACACACACACACACACACACACACACACACACACACACACACACACACACACACACACACATATATATATATAATAGAAATTAATGCTTACTTTTCTAGAAACTTTGTATTTTTTTCTCTTTTTCTTTTCTTAAGTCTGACCACAAAATGTGCAAGCAAACTGAGTAACCCTGTACACACACAGGGAGAGAGTTTTTTAAAGGAAGTTTTTATTTTTTCTGTAGATCGTACTGTACGATTTAAATTATATTGTATGATATACTGTGGCACAAATGGCTATATTCTGTGAACTAATCATACTGTATGATCGGCATCGCACTGTATAATTTATTTTCAATCTGAAACCCTAGCCGCCAGATTAATTTAAGCAAGTTTTTAATTTGTTAAATTTTGGACTGATCGTAATGTACGATCCTATCGTATTGTATGATTATTTGAATACTTGCTCAAATTATCCCTCAAGATTAGTAAATTAAAATCAAGGTTTAATTAATGATTGGTAATCGTACTATACGACCCCATTCGTACCGTATGATGAACCGATACTATTTTTGGTTATCACGTAGATCGTACCGGATGATACCTTATTTTTTGTACTAATCATATTAGACTATTTATATATCGTACTAGACGATCTGAAGATTTTAAAAGATCATACTGTACGATTTGAATTGTACCAGATGATGAACAAAAACAAATTTCTCTCATCCCGGTATTCGTCATGTATGAACAGAAGAAATTTATCACATCGTATTGGACAATATTTATATCGTATTGTACGATGCAGTTCAGAATTATTGCTTGTTCATACTCCTTTGTATCAGGATGAAAGCTATTTTGAACTGATCGTACTGTATGATCTTGGATCGTACTATACGAATAGAAATGGCTAAATTAAAATTTAGGGTTTCTTAAATGTTGATATTTTAGTATTGTTTGTGTCTTTTTGAAAGAAGAGAGAGGAACGTGACAAGGAATGGAGAACTCTTGAGAGGGAGCTACTTAATGAGATTTTTGGATTTGTGGGAGGAAGGAGAAGGTGAGTTTTTGATAGAGAAGGAGTGTGAGGGGATCACACGGTTGCTCCAAACCTGCTTCACGCTTGCTCCTCCAGTGGCTCGAGAAAATCTTGTGGTAGCTCTCTAAGGGGGAGAGCCTTCATGGTCCATGTCCTCAATGGTACTATACCTTCTCCAGGAGGGAGAAAAATGAGAAGGTTCGCTGCCGTCATCAGGAAGGTGACATAGCATTTGGTACTCTGCTACACAGGGGAATATGAAAATGAGTTTGTGTAAAGGCTTCTCAGTCTTTCTTTGGGGGAAGAAGGAAAATTACTTTTGAGTAGTAAAATATTCGTAGTGGACGACTCCAGGGAGGGGATATAGGTCAAGTAATCGAGCCACTATAAATCTTAGAGTGTGACTTTTTCATTTACTGCACTTTATTTACTTTTTGCATCTTATAATTGCTATAACTACTTGGTGAAAATTCTATTCTAGATATTAGTTGTGTGATTTAAAATTTCATCACTTATGTTGCAATAGTATTTCAATCACTAGCTTCCGCTTCAAGTTAAGTCTTTTTTTAATTAAAAAAAATTTAGAACTCCTGTTTATTGCTTCTTTATTTCAAAATTTTCTAATTCGCCCCCACCCCCTCTTGGCGCATCTCATACTTTCAATATATATATTTCTTGTACTTTTACATGACTATTAGAGTGTACCAATTTTTGAAATGAAATATAGTATATAGTTTCATTCACATATTCACAAAAAACTTGGAGTATTTGTATAGGAATATCAAAGTATACCAACTTTCATAATGTTCTTTCATAACTAAACTTGTTATATTTATCATAATGTCATTTATATTCAATTTTTTATTTTATTTAACAAAATATTCAATAATATTTAGAGTGATATGCATATCTTGATACCTGTTTATAACTCCACTTCTACTTATGCCTCCCACAATCAACATCCACTAGGTGAAGATGAAAATCATGAATCCCTATATAACTTACACACCTGTATCATACAGATGGGGCCAAAAATAACCACCCACATCTACTTAAGACATATAGGGCTATAATCATAAGCAAAGAAAAATGGAAAATTGTGATTGTTTAATAAAATCTATAGTATTCTTTATTAGTCTTTCATATCAGAACGTCTGTCATATGATCCTTGATATATCATCAAAAAGTCATCTTGATCGGGCACAAATCTCATAGCAAAATCATGTTGGAAGCTTCAAAAATTAAATTTGGAAATGTCTTAACTCTATTTTAAGCAAACTTATAGTCGAAATGATTGTCTTGGAAATACTAATCCAATGACACCAAATTCGATTCAATCCAAGCCTAAATGGGTCCAAATTAAAGACCAGTAACACATTTGGAAGGTTCAAACCATAATTAAGATTACCAAACAGTTTTTAAACATGACGCGTATAGTTGAATCGAACGGCTCAATGAGACAAATCCAATAAGCCTAAGATCACCAAATTTTTATAACAATAAGACATTTAAATGCCCAATAAATGATCCATAATCAAGGGATTCAACATCAGTCGTCCATCCAAACCACTCCCAATTTACCCTTGATCTTCCTCCTATTTATGGGTCATACCACTCTAAAAAATCTATAAATAGATCCATCACTTCTCATGGAAAGGTGGGATAAATTAAGGAAGAAAGAAGAGAGATCAAAAATCGCTCTTGCCATCTAGCTCCTCCTTAACCATCGCCCGGACATCTGCCAGACCACCGCATGACGCCAGACTTCTACCAAACCAACAACTAATGCCCAAACTTTTGTCGAACCACCGACTGACACGAGATATCTGTTGGACAGTCGCGTGACGTCAGACTTCTATTGGATCACCAAATGACACCCAGACTTCTTCTAAAACACCAACTGACACCCGAACTTCTGTCAGACCACTGACTGCATCGCATTTCTGCTAAACCACCCACTAATGCCCAAACTTTTATTGGACCACTAACTAATACCTTGACTTCTGTCGGACAACCAATTAACGCTTAAATTTTTATTGGACTACCAACAGATGCCCAAACTTCTCCCGAACCAATAACTGATGCCTGGACTTCTACGAGACAACCGACTAATACAAGATTTTTGTCGGACTACCAACTGATACCCTGACTTCTATCAGACCATCAAATGATGCCTGAACTTCTATCAGACCATTGATTGACATTAGAATTACACTCAACCTTCAACTAACATTGGACATCCACATGACTTCCAATTATTAATGGACTTCTACCAGGCAACAGTCTTTTTAACCTCCATCACCCACCGATTATGGTCCTTTCGACCACTATCACCCAACTAGGATCTTTCCGATCGACCTTCGTTGCATACCTACTATAGTCCTTCTAAGCTCCGTCGCTAGACAATAATCTTTACGACCCTCATCATCCACTGACTACCATCCTTTTGATGTTTGTTGCCTGCTGATTATGGTCCTTTTAACCTCTGTCACCATACTAAGGTCCTCCTGACCTCTATCGTTAGATAATGATCCTCCCGACCTCTTTCGTTAGACAACAATCTTTATAACCTATGTCATCCTCTGACTATGATTTTTCTAACCTCCGTCATTTGCCGACACATTTCTTCTAACCACCGTCATCCAAATACAACCTTTCTGACCTCTATCACCTGCCGACTATAGTTCTACTGACCAACATATATATCGATAGTGATTTTTCTAATTATAACCATGTAATGCCATTTATATGATGTATATTTGTTATATCAAGCTAAGATCTTCTCCAAAGGAAGGGCCTCATTTATAATCAACTGCAAATACTAGTGGATTCCTTCAAAGTGGATCAGACCCCATCCCTCCCCCCCACCTTTTTTAGGATTTACACATAAAAACTTTGGTATATCTTATAAATAATGCACACTCTCACTTACTTGATTGTGTGTTGGATCTTCATACAAAGCTAAGACATTAAACTTTATTCTATAATCATGAATATTCTAAGATGCAATAGTTTGGCACCATCTGTGGGAATGTAGTTCCCAACTAGGGGGCAATTTTTGCTCCAACCTTAAAAGGTCGTTCATGTCAATGTCATGACATCAAGTATTACTGCATAATATTCATAAGAATTAAATATAGACTGGGGGCAACCTTAACTACAACCATGGTCAAGAAGATTCCTCCAAATCTTCTAATAAACAAAATGATATATTGGGATCATAAAGCTTCTAGCAAATGCAATGATGCTTCCAATAAATTTCAAGCTTTATACAATCTCTAGTTGGACTTCTACTCATTAGGTAAGGTCTTAATCTCGACCTCAAAAAGATAGTAATGGTCTAAAGATATATTATTCTTTTATTTTGATTCAGAATACACGCGACATTCATCCCCTCCCAATCAAGGCAAAATTGATCCCAGGGGGATTCGATTCAACCTCTTCAACATAGGTTAATATTATCGAGCAGCTCTCTGACATAAAATCTCAGATAGATCAAACATCTTAGGAGGATGTCAATAAAATCTTAAAATTTATGATTTAAGAAATACACCATCTTTATTACGTCTCAATCAATAGATGATCAATCACAGGGGATTCGATACGACATCTTTTATATAGGTTAACATCATTGAGAAATGCTCTAACATACAACCTCAGATAAGTTATACATCCTTAGTAGATTCTCTTGACCTTTTCTATATAAGTTAACATCATCAAGTAACGCTCTGATATACAATCTCGGATATGTTATTTATCCTTAGTGGGTTCTCTCTAGCTCTTCCATATAGGTTAACGTCATCGAGTAATTCTTTGATATATAATCTCAGATAGGTCATATATCTTTGGTGGATTCGCTTGACCTCTTCCATATAGATTAATGTCATCAAACAATGCTATGATATACAATCTCAAAAAGGTCATACATCCTTAGTTGATTCTCTTGACCTTTTCCATATAGGTTAACATCTTCGAGTATTGCTCTGACATACAACCTTGAATAGGTCATACATCATTGGTGGATTCTCTTGACCTCTTCCATATATGTTAACATCTTCAAGCAATTCTCTATTATACAACATCGGATAGGTCATATTTTCTTAGTAGATTCTCTCGGCCTCTTTTATATACGTTAATGCTATCGAGCAATACTTTAACATACAACTTCAGATAGGATATACATCCTTGGTGGATTCTCCTAACATCTTTTATATAGGTTAACCTCATAGAGCAATACTGTGACATATAACCTTGGATATGTCAAGCATCCTTAATAGATTCTATCAATATTTTCCACACATGCTAATGCCATCGAGAAGCTCTTTGATGGACATTCTTAAAACAATCAAAGCCCCAAGATAACTTCACTTATTTGATATTACACTATTAGGCTACTACCATCGATGTATCACCTAACCACCTTAGTTTGACTATTCATCATTAACCTTTTATTAACATGGATGAAGACTACTTATAAGAAAGTACGACTCAACATTGACCATTATCGTACCTTCACAATATCAGATAACACTAGCCCCTTGCTCGACTACTATTGACAACACACTCTCCCACTATCTTCTTCACCTCTTCACCTAGTTGTTGATCGCTACCGATCACAATCAAACTTCCATCAGTTTACTGATATCACTACTTCTTCTCCTGAGAACTCTTATCGCCAGAAAACTGTCATCATAACTCCATCTACAAAAAAAAGTGGAGCATTAAAGCTTGAGAGGGGATACCACCTATCAAAAATAGTGAAATGCCTATAGTGTGGGAAAAAATTCTATGGGAAAAAGTGTGGAAGGTGAGGAGATTTCCTTATACCCATAGAAGGGCACTGAAGTTGAATAGTGGATGTCGTCTATAAAAAAACTACTAAGGGAAAAGAATTCTTCTTAGTAGAGAGAGGCCTTAAAATTAGACAGGGTATACCACATGTGCAGAACTAAGGAAAGGCCTCCACTAAAAGAGAGGAGGGGAAGAGAGGAGAAAAGGGGGGAGGTACACTTTTTTCATACCCTAAAGAAAGGTATTTATAATTAAAGAAAGGAAGGAGAGGAAGTTATGGAAGTTGTGTGTGTATATATATATTATTTGAACCCACTTTCCTCATTGTTCCACTAATGACCCATTACTCTCACCTTTCCCACAACTCCACTAATAGCCCATGACTCCCACCTTCCCCACTACTCCAATAATAGGCCATGACTTAACCCAACCCATTACTCCACTACTGGCCCAAATTCATGAACTTGGGCGGGCCAAAGAATATGGTCAAGGTACAGGCATGGCCAAGGCAAACCTCATGATCGGGCCAGGAATATGATGGATATGCTAGCAGAATAGGTTGGCCAATTTTACATCCAAGTCTGATTTTTGACTTGGAAAGTCCAATTCAAACATTTTTGGAGTCCCTGAGATCATTTTTTTACATTTAGGACTAAATTTTGATAATTTTCAAGTCAATTGGGATATATATGCTCATGATCATATTATTTTTAGTTTTAAGTTTCATAATTTTTTTTTCAAAAGATATAAAATATATTTTTTGAACTCTGCAGGCTTTGACATTCAAAATAGGGGGCAAAAAATCATATTGATCGAGCATGAATCCCAAAGCAAAATCAAGTTGGAAGCTTCAAAATTTGAATTTGGAACCATATAAACTCTGATTTTAGTAAACTTATAGATGAACTGGTCGTCTTAAAAATATGAATCCAACGACACAAAATTTGACTCAATCCGAGCCCAAATGGGTCCAAATCAAAGACCCGTAGCACATTTGGAAGGTTCAAAATATAATTTAGATTACCAAATGATTTCCAAAAATTACATGCTTATAGTTGAATTGAGCGGCTTGACGAGACAAATCCAACAAGCCTAAGATCACAAAATTTTGATATCATTAAGATATTCAAAAGTCTAATAAAAGATCTATAATCAAGAGATTCAATATCGGCCATCCATCCAAATCACTCCCAATTTATCCTTGATCTTTCTCATATCTACGGGCCATGTCACTCTCAGAAATCTATAAATAGACCCCTCAATTCTCATAGAAAGGGGGGGTTGAAGAAAGGAAACAAGAAGAGAGATTGAAGATCGCTCTACCATCTAGCTCCTTGGCCGGACCACTCGGACTTCCTTCGAACAACCGCTTGATGTCGGGCTTCTACAGGAGCACCAACTGACACCCAGACTTCTTCCAGACCACCAAATGATGCCTAGATTTCTACCGGACCATCGTCTGACACTAGATTTTTGTCGAACCATCGCTTGACACCAAACTTTTACAGAACCACCAACTAACGCCCAAACTTCTGTCGGACCACTAACTTATGCTGGATTTTTGTCAGACCGCTACCTAATGCCGGACTTCTGCTAGACCACCAACTAATACCCAAACTTCTCCCAGATCATTAACTGATGCTTAGACTTCTATCATACCACCGAATGATGTCAGATTTTTGCGAAGCCATCAACAAATGCTCGAACTTCTGTCGGATCGCCAATAATGCTCAAACTTCTATCGGACCACCAACTAACACACGGATTTTTGTCAGACCACCAACTAAAGCCCAAACTTCTTCTGGACCACCGATTGATGCTGGATTTACGTTGCACCACCGACCGACATCAGAGTTCTGTTGGATCACAAACTTTTATCATAATTACACTCGGCCACCAACTAACATCAGACTTCTACTTGGCTTCCAATTATTGATGGATTCCCATTAGACAATAGTCTTTCTGACCTCCATCGCCCGCCAGCTATGATCCTTCTGACCATTATCACTCGACTATGATCTTTTAGACCTTCGTTGCTTGCCAACTACGGTCCTTCCGACCTCCATTGCCAGACAATAATCTTTACGACCTCTGTCACTTACCAACTATGGTCATTCCAACCTTCACCGCCTACCGACTATGGTTCTTCTGACCTCTATTGCCAGACTACAGTCCTTCCGACCTTTGTCAGATTACGATCCTTTTGACCTTCGTAGCCCATCGATTATGGTCCTTCCGACCTCTGTCGCTAGACAACAATATTTATGGCCTCTATTGTCCTATGACTATAGTCTTTCCAATCTTTGTCGCCCGCTGACTAAGGTTCTTTCGACCTCCGACGTCCACTAACTATTGTCCTTCCGACCTCTGTCGCCAGACTACTATCCTTCCGACCTCCATCACCCAAAAACTACTGTTCTATCAACCTCCATCTATTGTCCTCCGACTATGATCTTTCAGACCTTCATCACTGTCGACTACGGTCCTTCGACCACCATCACCCAAATATAGCCCTTTTGACATTCTTCACCTGCTGACTATGGCTCTGCTGACCAACATACATATTGATAGTGATTCTTCCAATTTCTATCATGTAATATACTCTATAAGATGTATATTTGTTACATCAAGCGAATACCTTCTCCCAAGGCAGGGCCCCATTTGTAATCGACTGCAATTACTAGTAGATTCCTTCAAATTAGGCCAGGCCCCGTAGTCCCCCCCCCCCCCTCCCTTTTAGGGGTTTCCACGTAAAAACTTTTTTGTCTCTTATAAATGTTGCGCTCTCTCTTACCTGATTACGTGCTAGATCTTTGTACGAAGCTAAGATGTTAAACTTTATATTTTTCTACCACAACGAATATTCCAGGATGCAACAATCCTAAATGCATATGCAAAACTTTATACAATCAGCATATATACAAGATGTCAAACATGACTACAAATACATATATGCCATATTATAGAGAATGATGCATGTGCCACTTACTCATATTTTCTAATATTTTCTAACTTTTGCCATTTAAAAAATCATTTATAAATTACCTTTAAAGCATAATTTCAAAACTTTTAGGGAATTACAATTGATACCAATCTTTGCCGATTTTTAACAAAAAATACCAAAAATTCTTGTAAGTAATGTTAGGAATTTCTATATGTTATATATATATGTGTGTACATTAGTATCTAAAAATAAGCCAATTAAATTTGTAATTTACTTAATTAAAATTTTATTTGGTTTATGTGGCACCTAATTTAATTTTGTATGAAATCAAATATTGTGTTGAGACCAAAAATATTATTTTATTTTAATGATGGGTTGAAATAAAATAAATATATTTAAAATATAAAAGGATTGTGGCCCCCACTTTAAGCGAATAAGTTTTCATTTTCCTCATTTTTTTATCTTGATTGAAAAGAAGGGATCGCTTGCTCTCTTGGAGAACACCGTTTCAAATGTAAAAGATTAAAAGCCTCAATTTTGCATTTCAATTAATTCACGTATGCTTCCAATTATTTTCTAGTTGATTTGACATATAATTTGGGGGGGCGTTAATTTTTTTTTGTCTCTAATGTATCCTTGCAAGTAAAATAAAATAATAAAAACTTTATTTCATACAATTTAGATATTTTAAAAATAGGGCATTCTATAACATACCAGAGGTTATACAATGAAAAATTGTTATATTATTAAAAAATCGTTTGAATCTTTATTTTTTTGCAGAAATATTAGAATTGAAATCGAAAATAGGGTATTGAGAGCCTACCTTAAGCACGACAATTTCTTTAATTGGCCCGATGGACAAACTTCGTAAGATGTCCCCCTAATTCCTCTCACCTTCTCTTATCCAATGAGTCGATGGTGTGGTTGCAAATAGTTTTAAATATTTCATTACATATAATTTTTTTTGGTGGCCAACAGCTTAAAAGTAGAGTCATTGCGCTCGACTGAAATATTCTAAATTCTCCTAGACTCCTCAAATAGAGAGGAGCTAAAATGCCGCAACACTCTCTGAAAAACATCCCCAAGATAAAGAGGGAAATGTCAAAATGCTCCAAGAGACAACAATACCACAGTGCTCCTAAAGGTAATTTTCCTTATTTGAAATGTGATAATACCATAAATTTTAAAAGATATATTTTAACACAACATTCAAATAATATTTCAGGAGTCATTACAAGTCCAATTTATAAACTATCTTTGTCATAAATATATATTATTGTGTTAAAATAATAATATTTTTTTCTTAATTTTATGGGCATTATAGATATGAAAACAAAAAACTTCTTATTTAATTATAATTCCTTAAGAAATTGACACATGTTAGTACCAATAAATTTTTTTTGTGACTATTCGATGTTCGTTTTACGTATTGATTTCACTAGGGTCTTCTTGACATGTTTAACTTATTTATGAATATTATTTTCTAATTTTGGATCCCTAAATTTAAAAATATAAAAGAATTTATATAAATTTAATGCTAAAAACTAAATAATGACATAATTATGTTTGTATCATTGTATTATTATATTATAATCATATTTAACTATTTTAGATTTTTATTAAATTCCATATGTTCCTATTTGTTTTCCCTAAAATAAAGAATGAGAAATGGATTTGGAAAAGAAAAGAGAGGTGAGAGGAGTAAAAAACTAAGATTTAAAAGTCGTAGAGCCATTTTTGTCAGTCAGCCCAGTAGAAAAATTGCTTGGATCGAGGTATGTTATAATTTTGTCTATTTCAGTATTTAATAATTTGATATTTTTAAGATTTTTTCCAATCAAATTTATAATTTGATTTTTCAAAAATAAAGTTTTATTGAATTCTAGTAACTTTTATTCGTATAGCTTTTAATATGTTATATGTACAGCTGTTTTGGTCTTTTTGAATATTTATTTGAGATCTTTCTCTGATTGATTTTAAAAAGTAGTGATTTTTATCAATTCAAAATTTAATTTGATAATTTAAAATAGTATTTTTATTCAATTAAAGTTTCAGAATGTTGTTATACACTATCTCTGATAATTTGATTATTTTCTAAAATATATGAATTAATTCTCATTAGAGTTTTTGTTGCCTACTGTTTTAGAATTTTTGGTAAATTCTGAATTTAGTTCAATTATACTTTATTTATTGTAATGCATTAAAATATGTGTATATTGATGGAAATGTGAAATTATGTTAGCAGAGAGCGAAAAGATTATGTGTGGAGAAAATGGATTATGCTCATGATATTCCATAAAAAGTGATTCTATTGGCGAAGATAATGGATTGTGCTAGCAACGAAAAGGAATTATGTTGTTTGTTTGTTTGTTTATATATACATGAAGTTGGAGCGTGAGGGCTATTTTGATATTTGTTATATATTATTTTTTATTTTACTTAATTTTAGTACAATTTCAATAGTTATTTAAGTGTATCCAGTAGTATCAATATCTATTTCAGTTTCAATTTTTCGTAATTTTAGTTGATTATTTTAGCATTTTCAATTTTTTCGGGTTTAAGCTATTGATTTCTATTTCAGGCTATTATAACCTACTAAGCTGTGTTAGTTCATTGCTGCTTTTGTTTTCATTTTTTGTTTAGAGAAAGGATAAGGATCAAGCAGAGTGCTTTATGAGTAGTTCTCTAATTGCGTTCTAAAAACTTTCAAATTTTTAAGATTTAAAACATTTTAAATTACAAAGAAAGATCTTATCAATTTAGAAGCTTTGGATATTACACATGTCATCCTATTCAACCTCGCTGGCCTCTACTATCACAATGTATTCTGCATTGTTCACATCCACATGAAGCATATCAATGCATCTATACTATTTTTTATCTCCTTTTGAGCCAACATTGATGCAACACATACTACAAGCTTGAAGCCACTAACATCCTCTCAAGCAATATGCATTAATTATCATTTGGAGCAATTAATCATAGACTGTAATTAATTTTAAGTTAATAAAATTTGATTTTTTTAAATGAATATTCAGATTTCATAATAGATATTATGTAAATATAAAAGAAAAAATTTGTATATGAGAACTAGAGAATCTAAAAAAAAAAAACATATTAGTAATTGATTAAGAATTCACATAAAAATAGAGAACATGATATTTTTAATTGAATAAATCTGAAAAAATAAATAATACATATAAGTAAGAAATAATTATATATGAAGAAATTCGGTTGGTAATTTCAGTAATTGGAGATTCATTTGCTCACGCAGTTTTCATGTCAAAGAGTCGTGGAGATGGGAGAGACTGTGAGATGACCCAATGCAGAATTTCATTCAACTTAGCTTCCATACATTTCTAATAAGTTGGCTAAGGTTTCATTTGAAAAAAATTTAATTCAAGAGAAAGCTATCACAAACGAAGCCTAAGTGTATTATGAGAAATTATGTTCTATTTTTGCTTTTCAATAAGCATCTTCTTCATTTACTCTGAAAAAAATATGTTAGAATATTCTAATATTATGATGAACTTAAATTTTATTTCATTTATTTTAATATCATTGCATAAAAAGTATCCTAAAATATCTTTAAATCAGTACCTTAGTATTTTAATTTTCATTTTCAATTTTCAGTTCTTTTGTCTTATGAGTAGGAGTGTCAATAACTGACACGGCCCTCTAATCTGGCTTGAGTCAAACTTTAAATTTTGAGTTTTAATTTATTGGATATTATTTGGGTCGAGTTTAGGTTCGAAGTCTTGATTTAAATAATTTTCGAGTAGAGTTTGGGTTGACCTAAGAACTAAAAATTGATTTGAAATTGATTGTATTGTCTTTCGAGTTTGGGCTAAAGTGATCATTTTTAAATGGGTCAATCTGGTTAGGTTTGGGTCAAGCAAATCTAGTTAAAATTTTTACCCATATGGTAAACGAGTCGGATTCGAGTCAAATCCATTCATATCGGGTCAAACCTGAACCTGAACCTCCAACCCGAACTAACACCCCCTACTTCCAAATCCTAAAAAAGTGAAATACATATATTTTTTTGTTAGAAATAAAACATATGCAAAATACTTAATGTTGAAATGAAAGGACTTTGAGAGAAATAGTTTAGTTGTAATATACAAAAGAAGATATATCAGAGGAATAAGACAAGTTGGATATTAGCTTAAAGGTGTCACACCTACTTCTACAAAAAACATATAATATGACATCAATCTCTACTATTATAAAAATCATTTGAAATTTCACCGAGATGAGTCTCATTCATTCATTAATTTCAATGGATTAAAACTCTTTCTATTTAATTTAAATCTAATTTATTTTATTTTTTCTAATATTTAATTAAGTAAATAAGTAGGATTATCAATCAATTATATTAAAGTTTTTAATAAAAAAATGTGACTGCATTTTTACTTAATTATTTAAATATAAATAAATTTGAAGAAGATATAATTTTTCATTGATCTTTGTATGATTTAATCCACAACTAAAGACCAAACTCTTTTATAGATTAGCTGACAAAAAAAAAGGTAAATTTACTCACATAACATATAAATTTTATTTATTTAAATATTTATTATATAAATTTTTATTTTTATCTATATAAAAATTTTATTATCTCAAGCACATCAAAACAAACACATGAAAAGTTATATTTTCACATTTAAAAAAAAAAACTAATATCAATGATATATTTTATATAATTTAAAATTTTAAATATTTTCTAAATAAAAATTTTAAATTAAAATAAATACGAAAAAAATTCTATAATGTTTATGCAAATTCTTCCTAACTAACTAAAAAAGAAGAAGAAAAAAAAGAGATGAATTAGTTATATTTATTCTTACTACTTAAAGCAACATTTTAAGTAAAAAATTAAAAAAATTATATTAAAAAACTGCTTTAAGAAATAAATAAAAAACTATCTCAAACAATAAAAAATTTAGTAGCTTTTTTTTTTGGGGACATTTAGGCCATTTAAGGCAAACTCACACACACAACGCATACACATGGACTCGAATCTTGGACCTCTTAGTTGGAAGCCTAAGCTCTCAACCAATAGGCCAAGGGGAGTTGTGTAATTTAGTAGCTTTCAGATCTAATGGATAAAAAATTTAATCAGTATTTTCACTGACTCTGCATCACAGAGGACATGCACGTGAAGGTCCAATAATTTCTCATGCACTGAGTGGGTCCAGAGTAAGCCAGCCTCTTCTCAGTTGTTCTCATCACAAAATCCATCGATTTTAAGAATCTCTGCTTTCTCTATCTCCATCATTTCTCTCTCCTCCCCCGTTTCTCTTCCCCTTCCTCTCCACCAGCCAACTCTTCCCTACTCCCACCTTAGATCCCTCTCTTTTCAATGGCAGAACACTTGCTGTCGCTCTGTTGCTGCTCCCTTTTGCTTCTGTTCATGGTGGTTGGCGTTGCTGGTAAGGAGGAGAAGATAGTTCTGTATTTGCAGAAAGTGGGATTGGGAGAGGAGAGAACCTCACAGTACTGTTTGCCTAAGAGATCAAGTAAATGTATTTACTGATAAGTATTTCTAGATTTGTTGTTCAAGGAATTCATTCAGTTTTCATATGTAGTGGTTAGAATTACAAATAATGTACCACAAACACTTAACTTCTCCAGTTCTATTAATTTTAATTCCTACTTTTCTCTAATTTTTGCTACTTTCACTGCTCACATAGACAAACAAAAGCAAATTCCAAAACACTTAGGTTTCGTTTGAGACGGTTTTTTTAATGCTTCTTAAAGCAACTTTTTAGTACAAAAATTAAATTTTTTGTACTAAAAAGTTGCTTTAAGAAGCAGTAAAAAAACCGTCCCAAACGAATCCTTAATATGCTTTGATTTTACTGAAGACGAAAGTGTCAGGAGACTAACAAAAAGCTAGACAACTTTCACATAAAACTGATTTAAATGCGAAATCAAAGGTGTTTTTATCATCAGTGCAGATAGTAGGAAGCAAAATAAAAATAGAAAATAGTATGTCAATGGTTATTATAAAAATTGACAAAACAACCCATAACTTATTTTCCATACTAACACATGAGCCACAGGAAGAGAGAAGGGTGCAACAATACTGGAAGTAAAGCATCATAGCTCCTGTTCCAGTTCATTCTCAACAAGAGAAGAAAAACTCATGAAGATCATCGAATCTGACAATTCTAGAATCTCATCCTTGTATCACCGAATCAAAAACTTTGATTCAGGAAGCCCAAAGACAGTTCTATCAGAATCTCAAATCCCAATAAGATCTGGAGCTAAGCTCCAGACACTGAATTACATAGTCTCAATCAAGCTCGGGAACAATGAAATGACTGTGATCGTCGACACTGGAAGCGACCTAACATGGGTTCAATGCCAACCCTGCAGCTCATGCTACAACCAACAAGATCCAATATTCAATCCCTCCACCTCTCAATCCTATCAGCAAATACCATGCAACTCACCTACCTGCAGTTCAGTTCAAATAGCAACTGGAATATCTTCTTTCTGTGGCTCAGATCAACCTAGCTGCAACTACTCTTTCAGCTATGGAGATGGATCTCACACAAGTGGAGTGCTTGGCTGGGAGCAAATTGACCTTGCAGGAACTATCATTGATGGATTTGTATTTGGTTGTGGTCAAAGTAATTATGGACTGTTCGGAGGGACTTCAGGTTTGATGGGCCTGGGAAGGACACAATTATCATTGATATCACAAACTATACTTCAATTTGGAGGAATTTTTTCCTACTGTCTGCCTCCAAGAGAGTATGATTCATCAGGATCCCTGGTTCTTGGAGGTGACCCCTCCATTTTTAAGAATAACACTCCTGTGAGTTACACAAGAATGATTCTGGATCCTCCAGAATCACCCTTTTACTTTGTTAACCTTACAGGAATAAGCATTGGTGCAGTGGCTATACAAGCTTCAGGATTTTATAACGGCAAAGTTCTTATCGATTCGGGAACGGCGATTACTAGGCTTGTTCCTTCGATTTACATAGCTTTGAGGGATGAGTTCATGAGGCAGTTTTCAGAGTATCTAGTGGCTCCCGGCTATTCAATATTAGATACTTGCTTTAACTTGGCTGGTTTAAGGGAAGTGAGAATTCCTACAATGAAGTTTGTGTTTGAAGGTGGAGTGGAAGTGGATGTGGATGTCAATGGAATGTTCTACTACGTTAAGGAAGATGCTTCCCAGGTTTGTTTGGCTCTAGCAAGCCTAACATATGAAGATGAAGTTGGTATTATTGGGAATTATCAGCAGAAGAATCTGAGAGTGATCTATGATACTCTAGGATCAAGATTGGGGTTTGCAGAAGAAACTTGTGGCTGGCTATAGCAAAAGCAGGAGGGTAAATTAGAGGAGATTATACAACAGATTGTGCACATTTTATATATGCAATTTGGTTGGTTTCTTGGTTTCCACATTAAGCTTCATAGTTTCTGGATTAGGCAAAATATATATGATCAAGGTCGCAAGGAATTGTAGATGAAATCTGTGCAGTCTGCTAATGAAATTTCTACTGCAGCAGCGTTAATTCATAATAGAAGCAGTTTTTTAACCTTTTTAATCATGTCATGTATTATTAACACATCAAGCTCAAGTCTTGTAATTTAGATCAAAGCTATTGAAAAATTTGCCTTAAAAGAGAAGGCTAAGCAGATACAAACTCTAATATTACCTGTTGATGATTATCCTATAACCTAGGAAATCTCTATATATAGATAGAGATAATGCTTGCTAATCTAAGAGGGAACAAAAATAAATCTTTATAAAAGAAGGAAAATAGTTTACAACTCGCAAGTCCAACCCACTAATGATGGATCTGTAGAAAGAGTTCATTCTCCTTGAAAATCTTATACTTTAGGCTACTTTTATATTCCTAAAAAATTTATCAAGTTTAAAGTCTCTCTCTCTCTCTACTAGTGCAAATCCCACAAATGGAAGTCAACCTTGTCTTCATATTAAGGCTTCGTTTGGGACGGCTTTTTTACTGCTTTCTAAAACAGCTTTCTAGTACAAAAATTTCTTGAACTAAAAATTTTTGTATTAAGAAGTTGCTTTAGAAAACAATAAGAAAGCCGCCCCAAACGAAGCGTAAGTCAATCAATTCATTGACCTCTTGATCATAATAATCATAATAAAGACAACCTAACAAATTCTTGAAGTCCACGATTAACAAACCTGCTAAACTAGTACTTTTAATAAAGATCACAATTCCTTCCTCATGAGCACACCATCAAAAGAAACTAATGATAAATATTGGGATAAAAAGACAATGGTTATAACGCAATTGTACACAACCATCACCCTTGTTTCTCCTTCATATTTATAACTTTAGCCTTCATGTAGAAATTTTTTTGACCAATATAGGAGACCAAGGATCTTCATCAACTTGTAGATCTACCTACAAATTAAGAATATTGCAAAACCAATACTGGACTAAATCAAAAGTTGAAAAAAATTTGATATTTCATTTCTTCAAAATTTAAGACTTGCATACTACAGTCATTTATATAAAGCAAAAAAAAAAGGTCAAACTTAAAAGGATTAAAATGTGATATTTGAATTATACATTGTGTTCATGCATCAACAATGTGGCCTTTCTCCATGAATAAAAAATAAAGAATTTCCGCTCCATGTAAATATTGGTACTTCACATGAACTTGGCATCCTACCAAGATGCATGGACAATCTTTTAGGTGGTAAATGATCCACAACGATAATACTAAATTGTGTGTAAAATTGAAAAAGAACAGTGATTGTTCTTGTAGCTGGATCTAGAGCCCCAGCAACATTAGAAGTGCATCAAGGACATTTTATAACTCACTGCTGCAACTAATTACATAAGAAGCTCATACCAGTTATACTCGAGGAAAGCCTTCATTTGTTCCAAAAAAGATAAACACCGCTAGGAGCTGTTGACCAGAGATGCCAATTCAACATCTGCTTCTTTAATATTGTTTGAGCTTTCATTTTCCATTAGCATTTCAGGAGGAAGAATATTTGAATTCTGATTACTTTTGGGGACCAAAAATAACAAAGACAGTGGCAACAATCTCATTATGTTGCGGATCAAAATTGCAGTCCAAAGATTACCGAATTTAGTGCGTGTGACATTTAAGAGACGAAGTAATAGCCCACCACCCCATGATGATGAGAGCAAGCCCACATTATCAATAGACATGAGCAATGCAAAAAAAGTTCCTTCGATACCTGAGGGACAAAGCTTGGAGCTCAGCACAAGAAGAGGCATCCATTTGATTCGACCAATCAGTTGAGAAACACACTCATCTACGACAACAAAGAAATAGTCAGGAATCCCAAGCTTCAAGTTCAGACGGAGTACCAGCACCAAATCCAGCATTCCAACAAAGCTAGTAAGTAGTTGGACCCAAAAAAGCATGCTGCGAAATTGAAAGTCCTTGAGAAGATTTTGGTAAAGCAGTACACCAAGAAGAGAACCAATTGATCCAATAGAGAAGATAAATCCAACTGTTCCCTGCAGAATTCAGTATTGTGTTGATAGGAAATGGATGCATTTTTCACAAAAATCAGCAAGTGAAATACAAATTTGTTTACAAATCAACATTCCATTTAATTGGTCCTAGAGTAATAACTTGGGTTATCTTCAACATGATAACAAACTGGTCACTTCATGTTCATACTTTAACAGCTAGGGAGACTGAATGATTCATCCTTGTGCTTTTTCTTGTGAGAGGTCCAAAATTGTGATTTACAAATTAGGGAAGAGGCAGACATCCGTGTCTTTAGTTTTTCTGCAAGTTGCTTTGAACTATGTAAATTGTTATTTGGGTTTATTATTCCTGTCGAAATTATTGAAATCTAAAACTCAATACTTATTGGATACTGCACTAGGTCAGGCTCTATTATGTAAGTATAATCATGCTGAAGAACTTCTTGTCATGCTCTAGCATCATAAGTACCTTGCCCTTTAGCTGATTAAGTTTTTCAACATGGCCCGGGTAACGGTTGTGGTTAATTAGAGGTCAACAAAATTATAAAGAGAATGCAAGATACAATTGGATCTTCAATTGGAGAGGAAGATCCGGATCTCCCAAATCCCTAGCAGCTGGCTAGAGCCCAAATAACCTAAGAATAAACTAAATTCAGCAAACTCCCATAATATCCTCCTGAAATTATCCTATTATTAGTCTTAAATAGGCTCCCATAATTCCCTCCCAAATCAGCCCCCTTTCCCTACATAATTTCCTCTCATATTTATAATTCAAATTAGATTTATTTCCGAATTAATTTCCTCCTAATTGTAATTAAAACTTTCCAAAACAATCCCTCCTTAATTCTTATTTTTCCATAAATAATTCCCACTTAGATTTTGAATTCATAATAGATCTCTTGCCCTAAAAAATTCCATCTCAATTGTAATTAAAACATTCCTAAATAATCCCCTTTGATTAAGAACCTTCATAAATAGCTCCCTCTTGATTAAGAAACTTCCTAATTTCCTCCCAATCAAATTGGCCGGTCCATCATGTGTTTAATTTAGTGGATATCTATGTTTTGTATGCTTTAAACCCAAGTTTTGGTAGTTACCTGAGAAAAAGCAGGACCTGCTTTAGGATTTGTATACCAATAAAACATCCCTTCTTGAATATTAAGGCTCAAGGCAAGTGTAATATACATGTATACGCATGGCCTCCAGACTTGAGGGCATTTCAAAGTTGACCACATAGATTGACCAACTTGCAGAAACTTCTTGTGAACCTGAGATCAGATTGTCAAATATCAATGATTGTGCCAAGGAAGAAACAATAACATTAAGAAGAGAAAAAAAAACAAAAAAACAAAAAAACAAAACAAGAACACACAGGAAAATCTCACCTCATTGTAAGCAAAACTATTGGTATGTGGCTCCTTAATCAATATTCCAACTGAAACGGTCAGCAAACAGGGGATACTTAACAACCCAATTACTGCCTTTATGCATAAGAAGACAAAAAAAAAATTAATATTTATTTTGTTCAAAAATTATGAATCACATGCAAGCAACAATTGAATGGGAAGGTAGCTTCCATAGTGATGCATTGAGAAGATAACCTGTGATCCCATGACATGAACAAGTATCCCACTTAATGAGAAGCCTATAAGTGCTCCTATGGAGGCACTTAACCCACATAAGCTTTGCATGTCGGCAGCAAGGGATGGTTTAGCAATACTGTTCTGTGCAACACAGGCATCTATAGTCACATCTGCTATGGCTACACTTGCACTTCCTGCAGTCATTGCAAGCAAGGCAAACACAACATGGAGTTTGCTGTGTAGTGATAATGTGAGCATTGAAAATACTCCCAAAAGGCCTACATGAATAATACAAACATTCAATCAATAATATGCTAGTTGAGTTGAGACAGGAAGCACTAATTCATAAACAGAATTCAAGGACACAAGAGCAGCAAAATGGCATTATATAAGAAATGAGAAAACAAAGCAATGAAATAATCTTCAATCAATAGTACAAAAATAAACAATGGAATTCAAAAGAAAATGGGTGTAAAGCAATATGGAATCTATACAAGCTGATTCATAGGCTTGCTAAGATCTTATTTAGAGGTTGTTGGATCACTAAAAAAAGAAATGCAAAGTAAAATGTAATACAATGTAAAATGATTATAATGCATTTAAAATGCTGGAGTTATTTGGATGAGTGTAAAATAAATGTAGGTTATTATAATTTTTTTTGTATGGTTTGAAGTAAAATGATAACAGTGTAAAGCCTAATGATGATAGTGTTTGGTGGCCGGAAACAAAGACAATAGGTGGTGGGAGGCGACACTGAGTTATAGCCGACGTGCAGTACGAATGATGAGTAACAACGACATCAAGTGGTAACAACTTTCAAAGGTTGTGGTGGATGGCAGCGTTGAGCCAAGGCAGATGGCGGCAGGTAGTGGTGGAGATGAGAGAGGTTGAGGTAGCTGGCAACAATAGCGGAGTCAACTTGCGATATATTTGTGAAATTGGCAAAAAAACGTCTAATTTAATATTGCATAAAAAATGAACAACATAGTAAAAAAGGTATTCATCAAAAACTTTGCATTCCTTCTTCATCAAACCAAACATCAAAAATTTCAAGTCTCTACTTTGCATTCTTTTTTCACCAAAACAAGCAACCCCTTGGGGAAATAATAAAAGGAGAATATCTAATTTGTGACATTAATTTATTCCACCATTAATTATGATCATCTTAGTATTTATTTATTTTATATTCCATTCAACCAATACGCTGAAAGATAAGATGAGTGGATTTACTCTTAAAGACAGGATACGAAATGAGCATATACATGAAAATGTTGGAGTAGCTCTGGTGGAAGATAAGATTTGAAAGAGTCATCTTAGGTGGTTTGGTCACATAAAACAGTGGCCTTCTGATGACCCGGTTAGGAAAGTAGATGAATGATTTGGCTTATATTAAGAAAGGTAGAGATAAACCTAAAAAGACTTGATTAGAAAATATTAGAAATGACATTTCTTAATTAGATTTCAATGAGAATTTGACCCTTAACATGACACAATGGAGAAAAAAGATTCATGTAGTTGACCCCACATAGTGGGATAAAGGCTTGTTGTTGTTGTTCTTGTTTGTTCAACCAATGCGCCTATGGATAGGCTAATATAGTCAGTTAATGACAATCAAATTCATCTTTTCAACATAGTATCAAAGCTAGACTAATTCCTAGTATTGTTTCCCCCACCCCACTTGTCTCTCTTCCAAAGAGTAACACTTGCCTAAGCAATAGAATCCATACTTGTTGACACATGCCCTAAGCTCACCTGATTGCACCTACTTCATGAGCACTTTCCTGCACTCGCTTCCATTGGACATATGCATGCCGTTATTCTTTCTCATTGGTATACCAATGCCCCTTGCCTTAGCATGCACCTATGCCCACTTATGCAGCCTGCCTTCACTATATGACTTATCAATGCCTAAACTTTTCATCTCCATACTTGAGTTTTCCCTCCACAATTCAACATACTTCAACTTAGTTTAACTCTTCCCTGTGCCTCCTCATCCAGATCAGTTCACTATCCCTTGACACTATAATCAACTACTTGTGCGATCATAAGCATTAACCTCTGCGTCTTATGCTATCACTTCATTTGGATCTGCGATTACTGTATCTATCGATACATGTTGGGTTTTAGATTCAAGTGTCTATTCTCATATGATTAATACTCATCACCTATTTTCATCTCTTTTTATACACTCTGTATCACCTAACATTATTGATGATGGTTCCCACTCTATAATTTTTAAAGAGCCATTTATGGCTCTCAAACTCTCCATCTTATTCAAAAGTTCTATATGTCCCATATTTTCTTATCAATTTATAGTATTTCATTATTATACTAAGACTCATAACTATTCAATAACTTTTTACTCGTGCCCATTAGGATCTAAGGTCTAGGAAGACAATTGGTTGACATGTTAAAGTCAACAACTACTACTTATAAATTGATACTCTTTTCACTCTTTCTTTCACTACTACTCTACATCATTAACTTTAATAATTTGCTCATCCTCCTCACAGTAGACTTCAAATTTTTATTTTTATCGCAGTGTTGCTCTCCAAATTTGAATTTTCCTCCTATAAATCGAGTAACATCATTGTGTATCATTTTCTACTTCTCTTACTAGTCGTTGACATCATATGTTTGATCTTCTCTAGTCTGACTTTTAGGCCCTATTCTGGTTCTTAATGCTCCAATATTTAGTCACATTCATTCATTATTACTCTAGGGTTATATGGATCTACAAACTCAAATGCCAAATAGAATTTCAACCTGCATTTACAACATTTTATCAACAAATACAATCAAATTCTCTACCTTAAATCAAAACTTCATGCATCGGTAATGCTATGTAATTTATGCAATCTCAATTTCAAACTTTCTATACCAATAATAAAATTGTTCAATAAACCTCATGCTCTTATACATCTTAATAAAATGAAGTGGTTGAATGCATATATTATTCTTTGTTTGAGGTTGTTTGAACTTTAATATTTTAAATGAATGTTCCTCAATAATTCTACAGTCTTTGCAATCTACCTCATTAATTGAGTTCTATCTCCTCTCCTTAGCTTTTCCCCATTCTCTCTTTTGAAGATTGGCAAACATTATTTGCTCAAACAACATGGATGTTTGGTTGGGTCTATTTAGCTCATGACATGCTTTTCAATAACCTAACAAAAAATCTCACATTGAGCCATTCGATGTATATTTCTTAGGTATTCTTGAATAAAAAAATGATATCAATATGTTAATCATCTTACTTGATGTTCTTATACATATGCCAATGTTACTACTCATGATACCACAATCTTTTTCTCTCCTCTTCAAGATCATCTTCACCTCCTATTTCTTTAGCGGCTCATTTTCCTACATCTAACCTTTTTAGGTTTACTCTTGACAATGTCAACCTCCATCTAAATCAACATCTTCATCTACATTGTTAGATCACCTAAGCATCTACTTGCTAAGGAACTCTCTTTCTTAACTTACCAATTGCCCATAAAAAAGTTAAAAAACATCATACCAGTTTTTTTTTTATTTATTTATTTTTTATTTATTTATTTATCATACCAGTTGCTTCTTCACTTTTATATGACATTTGATCATCTCCCTTCTTTTGATAAACTTATTTGATCCCTGTCCTTTGTATCTATTCTCAACACATGGCAAGAAGCATTGTAAAATTCCTTCTAGAAAGAGGATATGGATATACTGAGATAATCAGTATAATTTGAAGCCACAACTGTTGGATAAGATCTTGGACATCTGTTAGTGATTTGTGCTGCTCCAGATCAACAATCACCGAAGCCAACCTTTGATCGATTTCCTTGTAAGTTTGTATGAAGAGAGACTGTGGCAACATTTTCATGATTGGATTCTAATGGTTTGGTCTATTCTTTAGAAGGCAAAAGTACCACTAATTGCCCTTCTTTATAGGTGTTGTAGAACCCATCATACTTAGTTTGACATTCATATTACTAAGAGCATCCAAGAAGAAGGTGACAAGTGTCTATGAGAACAACATCACACAGAACTTGTCGTGTAGCTTGCCCAAAATGAAAAATTGAACATTTTCACAATTTTTAATATATACCAAATTACATATCTTGTCATGTACGACGCATCTTGTTCGAAAGATATTGTGACATAGCCATTCATTCTCCTTTTTACATTGTATATTTAAAAGACGTCAAACCACCAACAATTCTCCTTCATCCAAATATAAGAGTTATTTTTCTGTCTCCTCGCCAACTTCTTATTCTGTTGGAATGATGGTTTCGCTTGGTGCCTCTTCCATCACAATCATTATGCATAGCGTAGGATAGTTGGTTGCAATATATGCAAAACTATGACATTTAAAACATTTATGTGAGGGAAGAGAGGCGGTAGCCTCAGTTAGAGAAGGGGCTGAAATTCTAACAGTAGGTATTCCTGTATTTTCTAGTTTTTGAGCATCCACGAGAGCGGGTGTCGAAAGTGATTCCAAGCCTAATTGCTTGCTAAAATTGATTTTACTTATTCTTTGTTGCTTTTCTACCTCAAGAGCAAGGCTAATGACATCTTTTATTGTCCAATATGATTGTAGTTGGACCATATTGGCAATGAAATGTTTTAACCCTCCATGAAGCAAAGCTATGGTGTTTACTTCAAGCTCCACCAAGTTGCATTTCAGCTCTAAAAATTCAGCTCATATCCTTCCATAGAGAGTTCTTGTTGTTAAAGATTGTGTAGCCGGAGGATCATATCTTAGTGGTAAAGGGCAGGCAAGAATTTTTCATTGCATTTCTTTTCTTTCTCGTTGCGTTAAACACTTTAAATTTTCCCACCACAAAGAGACATTGCATTTTAGTTTTATACCTATCAATTTAACTATGTGATCGTGAGAAACGACTTTGTATTCAAGGATGCATTCTACGATGTGTAGCCTATGAAAGGATGGATCCTCCTTCAAAATCTGAAATCTCGATCTTAATTCCAAAATCTTGATAAGGTCTTCTAGGTTCTCGCCGATAATAGGGAAGAGCTAGTTCTTCCTCTTCACTTTAAGCTTCTTAGTAAAAAGGATTTTTCTCTTCTACTTGACGTTATCCCTCATTACGATGTTCAGTCGTATGACATAATTCCATCACCGCAAGCCTTTCTTGAAGTTGTTGAATCTCTTATTGTAAATCTTCTTCGGAAGGTTCTTGATTTGGCCTTGGATTGCCCCTTCTTGGTGGCCTTCTTGCGGTTTCTTGTTGAGCTATGATACCAAATGACATCAGAAATTTCACAAGAAAGAGTGGAAAAAAATTAAAACATGGAATTTAGCAAGCAAGAAGATCATGCTAGAGGATGAAAATGATTTCATCCTTGTAAGGAAGCCATCTAGGATGCAGAATAGGAGGGCTAAGGTCTTCTAGCAATAGTTTGGTTGGAAATTAGAAAGAAGAAATACCTAGCTAAAGGATGGAAATGATCTCAACCTTGTAAATGCACTAGTACTACATAACAGAGATAAGGCAGACTGTTGGGCTTTAACAGGACTTTCTTACTGATGGTGGAATGGTTCAAGTCTTCAAGAGAGGCTAAAACCTCTGGCTGAGGCAGTTGGACAATAGAGGTGAAGGCGTGGAGATATGTTATATTCAGTAGGGGTCTTCTTGGTTGTTTGATACGCCTGGCTCAGACCAGGCTAGCAGCCTGACCCAACCCAAGTTGAACTAGCCATGTGGTTGGGCAGAACTAGGACAACAAGAAGGGGAAGTTCAGCCCCCCTTGTGGCGCTCAGGGGAGCTATTATTATAAAAGAAGGAGAAATCAAGGAGGGATTGTTTAGGAAAGTTTTAATTTAAGAAAAGAGAACTGATTTGAATTAGGAAATGTTTTAATAATTAAAAGATGGCTGATTTGAATTCAGATTTGAGAGGAAAGTATGAAGAATTATATTATGATTAATTGAATTTTTTTTACATTCATTATGAGATTGTGTTTGTTGTAATTCTTTTTGAAGTTGTTCCTAGTGGTAGCTAGGATTTGTGGGAGAACCAATGTACCTCTCGAATTGTAGATCATTTGTATCTTTTGTAATTGTTGGTGTAATAAAAAATTAGTCCCTATACTTGTGTTCCTGCAATTTCTTCTTATCTAATTTGTTGTTTTTGCTTCCAAGTCACACACTGTTACACCTGGAAGGGTGAATCAGCCACCACCTAGAAATTCCAAGATAAATAAAAACACAAGGAACATAAAAAACAAATCTCTGAAATTTATTTCTTCTCAAAAACCACCTAACATTTGGAGGGGTTTCTATTTATAAGAGTTGAACCCCTTGATGACTAGGCATATAAGAAATAATCATATTAGTGACTAGGATTACTATCAACAAAACAAAACATAAAAAAAATTAAATTGGGCTGATTGATGACCAGTTGGTTGAACCAAACAGTCTTGATAACAATCCCTCTTAACTAGCCCGCCCGATCAATCATTCTATATTTTGTTAATATGAAGGTGCTAAAACTATGTTGTACAAATCTTTTTGCACAACTTTTCATATTTATTTCGACTAATTCTTTTTTTCTTCCTAATCTTTAACATTAATTTTATCCACCAAATTTATCGAAGAAATTAATAAGATATGTTCAATTGAAAAGGATACAACTATTCTTCCAGGTTCATTATGTTGTACAAAAAAGATAGTAATTCAAACTTCAAAATGAAATTCATCAGATGGCCTGCACAAAAGATGAATTGAAGATTGCCTACTTAATTATAATATCTTATTCAGGTTTGACTGTACTTCTTAGTCAAATTTTTCTTTCTATCAGAAAAATGAGCGCATGAAATGGTCAGCGAGCATATGTCGCCAATCAACTACCTGGTGTTCATCTTTGCTTCTCAAGACATATATCAATATGAATGATAAAAAGTATAGCATTCCAAAGAGGAATGTAAGTTAATATGATTCTATTTGCCTTTTTCCTATGAAGGAAGTAAAAGGAGGTGGCCCTCTTGCTGCAATAAGAGAGAACATGCTTATTGCCTATACAAGTGCATACTGACAGCTAAATTTTAGACCAAATGCAATAATGCATCACAGTACTTTCCAACTATAAAATGCTTTACGTTACCCTTCACAAAAGACTAATGAAGGCATTCATTAGTAACATAAATTGTTAAACTCCTTGAAAGAACAATAACCACTGTTATGCTTGAGCAACCTCAACTAATGTATTGAACAATTTAAAGTTGATAGATAAGGTGACAAATAAGAAATATGCACAATAAAATGATCAGAAGTAAACAAATGTCCCTTGCCTGCAAAAATGAAATATGGCTTTCTTCGGTACCCAGCCATTGGTAGAACATCTGTTAGAAGACCCCAAAGAGGCTTCACAATCCATGGAATTGATATGATCCCCTGATAAAACTGTGCTGCTGAGGGCTGCACCTTCTGCACATCCTTCCAGTAGTATTCAATAGCAACTTTCCATGATCCACCTCCAAATCCCTGGCTGATTCCATACACTACAATGACTCCAAACACAAAACTCCAATGCGTCTCCTTCGAAAGAACTCTAAACCAAGTCAGTGGCGATAGGAGATGAGCAACCTGCTGAACCTTTGAATCTCTAATACCTAGAAATTCATGCTCATAAGATCCATTCTCCTTTGGCACTCCATCAATGAACACTATCGGCTCCTTTTCATCTTCTGTGACGTGCTCAGATGAAGAAATTTGAGATGGTAGCACGTATTCCATTAAAAAGCTGGTATAAAAGCGTTGACTGAATCTGATGTGGTGATAAGAAGAAACAGATTTTCAACTGGTTTCTTTTTCTTTTACAGAAAGGAAAAAATTTAAACAGAGATGGCTTCACTGGTTCCTTGAATTTGCTCAAAGAAGTTGATAACAATAAATAAATAGGGCATTTGAGAGATTTGGTTAACCTTTTAAAGAAAGGAGTTTGCAGATCTGTGGAATGCCGCGCCTGCGAAGACCGTAAGACAGTGGAATGGATCTACCATTTTTGTCTTAGAAACATTAAAAAAATGTATTTTTTTTGGCAAAAATGAGAACTTTTGCACCGATATTAGTCGAGATTTGCAAGGAACTGACTGCGAAATTCCGCTGAAATCCCTAAGAAAAAGGAAAACAGATTCTGAAGAAAAGGGTACAATTCAACCACATGAAGAGGGGAGGCAGTGCAAAAGGAGACGAAGATGGTGCGTATCTGCAGTGAATGTATGGTTGACCCAAAGAATTTAAAAATGTAGGCAAACGATTTCTACTTCTAGCTGGTTACCAAAATGGCGAACGAGTGTTAGGAAACGATGTAGGTTGACTAAAATGCATTTGGCACGTGCCACTAAATGGTTGGTTCGCTGATCCGTAGGGCCGACACGGGCCGAGGCCAATGGACCGAATCCAACCATACTGCCCTTCTACGCAAGTAATGCACTTGGCGCTTGCCCACTGCTGCTTGTCCGGTGGTGAAGAGCCCGTTGGGTATCTCTAGTTCGAATTTTTTGGCAAATAGTGAAAGTCTTAAGTATTGGTCCGAATAAATTGGTGTGAGTTACATGCTAGGTCGACCGAGGTTTACACTGACCTAAGGACAGTATTTCCTCGTCACAAATAAAAAAAAAAGCACTTGGCGTTTAGCCCCTCTCTCTCTCAAAAGATGTATTTTACTTTAACAAGTATGTTAATGATTTTTTAATATATTTTGAATGTTTTATAAATAAATATAAAAGATTAGAGTTGGCCTAAGTCGATTAAATGACCAATTTGAGTTTAATTTGAATATCATTGGAACATTGAGATTGAAATTAGATATAATTTTCCCGTATCCACTAGTCAAGGTATGGTAGGAAAATTTGATTTTTGATTTTTTTTTTTTTGTGAGATTTGACTTGCTATAGTGGTCAAATGCTAAACTATTGATTGATTAATGATATGAATTTGAATTTTATAAAGTACTCTATTAGCATAGAGGTTTAATTGCGTCCATAATCAAACTTGGGTTTACCCTAGTTATACCAATTTGAGGACTATATTAAGACTTTAATTAAGCTAATTAGGAGAATAAACTAGGGATGGTTATTAGCTACAATGACTTATTTGGATAATATTAGGCAATAATGTAGCTATGACTAACGCTAGCACGACCATTTACATTAACAATTAAGATATTGATGTCTTTTACTCACTATGCATGGTAAATGAACCAAAACAAAGGATACGGGCATTGAGCTTTTTAACCCAATAAAGCGTAAAATATCCGAATAGAGAATACCAAGCTTAGTAAGTGAGAGAAACTTTAGCTAATAAAACCCAGGCATAAGGTGGTAGAATTGCAATGATAGCTATGTGTTTGATTTTGTTGTTAGTATAGGGTTCTATTATACCAAAGGAGTGTTGTAAGATCCCGTCTTCTTTTGGGAAAATTTGTAACATGTATTGAATTCAAGTTCAGTTGTGCATGTTATGATCTGATCTAAAAGAGGTAATTTATTGAATCCTGCATTTGAAATCTCTTGCATGTGTTAGAGGTTATTTTGTATGCATATGAATATCTAAATATGCTCTGGCGCTAGACCTGGGAGTATGTGTACATGTTTGTGAAATATGAATTTTTTTAATTGGGGCATCAAAACTCTTGGGTAGGTGTCGCTGCAATGCTGAGCTCTTTAGATTTTTGCAAAATAATTCAACGTTGTGGCACTAAGGGAGTGACGTTGTGGTGCTATGTGCTCCTTAAGGAGTGCGAGAGAGAAAGTTTATTTTGTCTAACTTCGATTTGTTTTCTGCTAACAGGCTTGTTCTTAAAGTTACCTAGCTTAAGGTAGATTACATTTTTCCCATCTTAAATAATTTGATGATTTTGAGATTTTTCTTATTCATAATATAAGTTTATAGTGTTAGAATCGAGATGACTTTCAAAAATGGGGTAACTTTCACAACATAATTTCTAGTATGCTGAAGAGATCGTAGTTTGAGACATTTAAGTACTGATCTATAAAACTTTTGTTAGGTGTTTTTGAAATGTTACTTTTCTAAAATTATTGAAAAATATTTAGATATTGAAAAAATAGCACTATAAAACAATTAAATTCTTGAAACATAATTATGCACAATCTCTTGAAATTTAGTAGAATTCTAAATCAATAAATTATAGTGACAATGTATTGGGTCTGTCTATTAAAGTGCTGCCCATAGGGCCAACTTCTGAAGTTTGTAAATAGATTAATTTATATTTAACCGCTTAATTATACTATTATACAACATAATTGATATATTTGTGCATATATGTATGACATTATATTTGTATATGAGGAGTTCTATTTAGAGATCTATTTTATATTTGTGGAGTTTTATTACAGAATGGGAGACACAAGGGCTAGAGTTCTGTTACTTTCTACTATGCACTATATATTTATTTACATTCTATTTAGAATATTACACTCTAAAATCTAGCTATAGAAAAAAAAACATTGGATGTGTTATAACGATTCAACTCATTTTAAAAAAATGAGTAAAGAGAAGAAGTTTTACCTCTCAAATCATGAAGAAATGGAAAAAGTACAAGTTATAAACCACCTTAAATGATGACGAGGGATGGACAAGCAACGAAGAGGATGAGTGTTTCAGTTTGAGGAAGAAAAAGGTGAAAATGAAAGGGGAGGATGACTTAGGACGAAATAAGGCTCTTAATAACATATTTTTTGGCAGAAAAATCCACCAAAGATTAAGTAAATTCACAATAAAAAATTTTGACATAAAACACCATATAATCTAATGACCATGGTAAATTTTGATAAAAAATTTCCCCGAAATTTCCCCTGTTAATCCATGATTTTCCTATAGTGTTTATAATCTTAGTTATCTATAAAACATGTACTGTTCAGACACCGCTCTAATGTAAGTCTATCATTAAGATTGGAATAAATGTTTTATTTTATGTTGTTTATTTTGTAATTATTAAAAAATGATTTGGGGGAATGTAATAAGTTGAGCTGTGTTTAGGGCTGCAAACGAACCGAGTTAAGCCGAGTATGTGAGTGTTCTTGTTTGAGTTCGTTTATCATTAAGCTTGTTCAAGTTCAGTTTGTGTTTGATTCAAGCTTTATTGTTTGTGTTCATGTTTGGTTCGTTTAATTTAAGGGTGTTCATATTTGGTTTGTGTTCGGTTCGTTTAATGCTTATCGAACTTTAAACAAACAAACATTAACAAGCTAAGTTCGTGAAAATATTTAACAAATAATCTATTGAACAAACAAACATTAAATTTGTTCATGAACATCTTAAACAAATAATCTAGCAAACACGGACAAATGTGAAATGTCTTTTGTTCATAAAATTAAATTTATAATAAAAGCAGTTGTCTATTTAAAATAAAAATATGATTAATTTCTATGAATATATTCTTAAATGAAGCTTATCTTTTGCATTTCTCTCCATTCGAGCTTTTATTGAGCTTAATGTCAAGCTTGTTCACGAACTTCAAATGATGTTGTTCGTGAATATAAATGAACTGAACAATTAGTGTTCAAGCTTGTTTATTTAAGGATCGAGTATTTCAAATGTTGTTCAAGTTTCTTTGTTTAGCTAGTTAAATGATAAATGAGCTTTACTCGAACCGAGCATCGAGTAGCTCGTCGAACGCTTGGTTCGCTTGCAGCCCTAGCTGTGTTAGCTCATTCTTTACTTTGAATTTTATTTTCAGGTCAGATTAAGGGTAATGGGCCGATTTAGTTGAGGCTATTTTCTAAATTTATCTAGTATAGAGGTGCTTTTTTTAGTTTTATTTTAGATTTTTGATAGCCTTGAATTTATTGTATTCCCTGTCCCATGTTTGTGTGAAACCCTTTAAATTTTTAAGATTTTTTTGGTTGACCTAGAGAAGTCCAAATCAAAAGTTGTCTTTGTCAAAATATTTATAATATTGTGTTTTAGCTTACCTAATTTTTTCATAATTTTTGGGCATTGTTGAATTTTCTTAAGAAATTGACACCGATTGTTACAAGTGGAGTTTTGGGGACCGTCATGTGTCCGTTTTGCAAACTAATTTCATCAGAATTTTCTAAAAAAAATTTATGAATATTTTTGTGTAATTTTTGAAACCCCTAAAAAATTTCTATAAATTTTCTATCAAAAATTATTTATAATAATATTATTTAATAATAAAAAATTAGAAAATATCTAAAGCCATAATACTTTATTAATGCCATTTAACTGTTTCGTTTCTCAAAAATATCCAAACAAAGAATCGGTTAAGGGTAAATGAGAGACAAATAGAGGTGAGAGAAATTAGAAATCCGATTTTGGGCGACTTCGGGATATTTTCGTATGTCAGCTTAGTTAGAAAACTTGTTCGTCTCAAGTAAGACACATTGTGCTCATCTCAATTTTAAAAAAATGTGTAAGTCTTAGCAAATATTTTAAATAAAATTTTGCATCCGTTAGCAAAAAATAGTAATAATTTTGCACCGGTAAAACTTTTACCACATAACTTTTTGTATGTTATAGAGATTACGATTATGCATATTTTGAATATTTTTTTAAAAAATTTCACAATGGATTTTGAAATTTATGAGATTTTATTGAATAGAAAATTATCCGGATGTTAAAAAATTTTGATGTAGTACAATAAAATTCTTAAAATATGGTTTTATACAATATCTAGTAATTTGATAATTTTCTAAAAATATATATTTTTACCTAGTTGGATTTTTAGTTGTCTACCGTTATACAATATTATAAAATTTTGATATATGATTAGTTACTCTTTAATTAGTATAATGTGATGATATATGAGCATATGTGATTAACTTATATCTATTATAAGTTATAAGGGGTCAGAATCCTTTGAGATTCTGTCTGTATAAGAGAATTTTTAGGAGTTATAAGGGGTCATAATCCTTTGAGATTGTGTCTGAGATAGAGATATCTAATATGTTATGGTGGTATAAGTACAAATAAAAAGAGAGTATTAAATGGTCAGATTCCTTTGAAATTCTATCTGGGTTCAGGAAATATGATCTGAATTACTCTGTGATATAAAATTCAATTTATTTATTTGTCATGTACTGTTATTTAAATTAGAAAATAACTGCTATGCATTTATTATATTTCCTAATTTTTATATTATGAGTCTACTGATTTATTTAAATTATATTTAACTATTTTCAAATATTCTATAAAATATTTGATAAAAGAATATTTAAAAGTTTAGATGGGTTTATGTGGCTTGTTGAGTTGTTGTAATTTACTCTGGTTTCACTTCTATTTTTTAAGATATGGGAAAGGGAAATAGGTTGTGGACTAGTAGTTCATGATTAGATCAGAGGTTATAAATATTTTGCTATTTTGATTTTTGTACAGTCATGACTAGTTTAAATTAATTTTAGTTCTGTAGCTCTTGCATATAGCCATGTAATGTCATGTAAATATTTATTTTGATGAATAAAAGAAACTTTATGGATGAGTTTTTTTAGTATTTGGATATTTTAGTAACTCTATAGATTGTCATTTATTTTAATAAATATTGACAAAAAATTTGGAAAAAAAAAATCCAAAACTATATCTTGGGATTTTTCTATCACAGCTCAACACGATTGGACCTATCCTGATCGGGTTAGATTGTGATAAACTTTTGATGGTATCAGAGCAATAGTTTTGGAATTGGGTCGTAAAAACATAGCTAATGGAATTGATATGCAAGTCTAGTGGGGTAGTTTCAAGTTTGTCTGATTGTTTATTATTTTTATTATATGTACATGTATGTTCAGTTACATATTCTGTATGATTATGGATCCACCATACTTAGATATGATCGATGTACAGAGTGCTAGTCATGTAGTTATTGTATATAATTCTACTCCAACAGTTGGTTCAGAATCAATTTCACAGTTTGCTATATTAATAATCCAGATGATGGGTGAGACATAGAGCATGGTTCTTATTGTTATATCTGAAGAGGTAGACAAATATCTATAGATGTTTCTGAGATTAAAGCCTCCAAGATTTGAGGGTACTATTGAGCCTACAACAGCAAAGGGCTGGTTGAGGAGGCTAGAAAAGATATTTGATGGTATGTTATCCTCCTAAGATAAAGGTATCGTTAGTAGTCTTTTTATTGGATGGTGAGACAAAGTGCTGGTGGATGGGCTAACAGGAGGAGAAATTTTAAGGGAGATTGAACTCTTTGATTACTTGGGCGGAGTTCTCTGATGTGTTTAGAGCCTCGCTTATACCACCTTCTGTACGATTGTAAATGTAGGAGACCTTTCTGAGACTGGTTTAAGGGAGCAGTAAAATTATGCAATATGAGACAGAGTTCATTGCTTTGGCTAGATATGATCTACAATTGGTTAGCACCCCCACGAAGAAGTGTTATAGATTCTTGAGAAGACTTCGAGATAGTCTTAAACAGCCTCTTGTGCCATTTTACATTTATTATTTCTCTGAGCTTATGAAGAGAGCTCGTTTGATAAATAACGATTTGACGACTACTCAATAGTGATAGACTGTTATTAGGAAGAGGTTCAATGGTGAGACTTATAGTAGTAACTTTTCTAGGAAGAAGAGTAGATTTACACTTGGAAATTCTAGGAGAGGTGGACAGTTGGCATCTACAGAAGTCTCTAGTAGTAGCAGCGTAGGCAGTTCTGGTTATATTAGTAGGGGACCTATGTGCTAGAGTTATGGTCGACTTCATTATGGTCAGTGCTACAGGATGACTGGATAATATTTCTGGTGAGTTAAATAGGGCATTGGCTAGCAGAGTGTCCACAAGTAAGATTTGATCGATGTTCTGCATCCAGATCTATGAGCCTTGTTTGACCGGCAGGGAGACTAAGAGTAGTTCCTCTCCATACTTTTTCTAAGGGATCATCTAGTAGAGCTGGTTGTTCAGGTTTAGTTGCAAGGAGACCATCTAGCAGTGGTCAGAGAGAGCCTAATAGTTTTGTTGATTCAGCTCTAATTTAACCATGTGTATATAGTTTGACTCAGTATAAGGCCCGGGATGCTCCAGATGTTGTGATAGGTATAATTTATATTTATGAGCATCCATATCATGTTTTATTTGATTCTAGAGCTAGTCATTACTTTATTTCAGAGTGTTTCTTCAATTCACTACACTTGGCTTTGGTTGCACTACTTATTATTTTGTTGGCTAGAGATAGTATGATAGCCAACATATTCTATTTCTGTGATATTGAGATTTTTGATAAGAAGTAGAAATCAAATTTAATTTTATTATCAATTTCTTCATATGATATTATTACGAGTATGAATTGGTTGTGTCAGTATAGAGCCCAGATTGATTGCTTAAAAAAGCGAGTTACATTATTTATAGGCAGTGAAAGTTGTGTATTCTAGAGAGTTAGAGGTGTTTTATCCTGCTTGATCTCTATGTTAGAAGTATATATTATGGAATAAGGGTTGTATAGTATTTTTAGCATTAGTTTGGGATAGGAGTATAGATGCTGATTCTCTTTCTGATATCCCAATAATACGAGATTTTTTAGATGTGTTTCTTGATGAGTTAACCAGTTTACCTCCAGACAGAGACACAGAGTTCTATATTGACATATTTTTGGGTACGACCTTGATATCTAAAAGCTTCATATAGGATGACACCAAATGAGCTTTAAGAGTTGAAGGTTCAACTTCAGGAGTTGGTTGATAGGGGATTTATCCGTCTAAGTATTTCTCCCTGGGGAGTACCTGTTCTATTTATGAAGAAAAAGGATGGTATGCTGCATATGTATGTTGATTATAAAGAGTTGAATAAATTTACTATCAAGAATAAGTATCCACTATCACGGATTGATGATCTATTTGATTAGCTTACTGGATATTATGTATTTTTAAAGATTGATATGCAATCAGATTACTATCAGGTGAAGGTGGAGAAGCTGATGTGATGTAGACAGCTTTCAGTACTCAGTACAGACACTATGAGTTTTTGGTCATGCCATTTGGGATAACTAATGCACTAGCTATCTTTATGGATCTAATGAACAGAGTATTCATAGGTTATCTGGATCAATTTATGATTATTTTCATATAAAATATTTTGGTATATTCTGCTTATGAGGAAGATCACGGTAGACATATGACAAGTATATTGGAGACTTTGAGGTAGCACCAGTTGTATGCAAAATTACCCAAATATGAGTTCTGGCTGAGGATTTTTTTTAGGATAAGTGATGAGTGGTGATGGTCTCTGTTGACCCCCCCCCCCCCCCCCCCCCCCCCAGGAAAATTAAGGCAATCACTGATTAGCCGAGGCCTACTACCATGTTTGAGATACACAATTTCTTCCGTATGGCTGGATATTACAAGAAGTTTGTAAATGAGTTTTCTCAGATTTCAGCACCTATGATGAGATTGACTCAGAACTCAGTAGCTTTTATCTGGACACCAGAGTGTGATGCTAGTTTTTAGAGATTAAATGATTGTTTGACTTTTGCTCCAATTTTGGCTCTTCCCTTTGGTACAGAAGAATTTCATATATTCAGTGATGCTTCACTGAGAGGTATGGGGTGTGTTTTGATACAATATGGTCGGGTGAAAGCTTATGCTTCAAAATAGTTGAAGCCACATGAAAAGAATTATCCGACATATGATCTAGAGTTGGCTACTATTGTATTTGCTTTGAAGATTTGACATTATTATTTGTACGGCGTCAGGTGTAAGATTTTCACGGATCATCAAAGTCTGAAGTACATATTCACTCATAAGGATCTGAATTTGAGGCAAAGGAGATGGCTTGAGTTAATTAAGGACTATGATATAACTATTCTATATCAGTCTGCTAAGGTTAATGTGGTGGCATATGCTCTAAGTAAAAGTCTTATGGATTATCATATATGCAACTCACTTATGATAAGTATTTTATATGAGATATATAGAGATTATAGTTGGATGTGATTTCTCCTACTGGTTTAGATTTTGGTATAGTGACTCAGTTGATCATTCATCCCTCTTTAGAAGAAAAGATTCATGAAACTCAAAAATTAGATGAAGAATATTTAAAGTTTATTGATTAAATCAAATTTGGTAAGAAATTTGAACTACGAGTTTCTAATTTTGGTATTATTTTTTGTAAGGATAGACTTTGGGTTCCTATTTTTTGAGATCTGAGATGAGAGATTCTTTATGAGACTCATTATTCAAACTATATTATCCATCCAGGAAGTAGTAAGATATACGGAGATCTGAAGGGTGTATTTTTTGTAGCCTAGAATGAAGAAGGATATAGCTGAGTTTGTGTTAAAGTGTGAGGCCTGTCAATTAGTGAAGACAGAGCAGCAGAGACCAGGAGGTCTTCTACAATTATTATATATTTTAGAGTAGAAATAGGAAGAGGTAATAATAGATTTTGCTGTAAGTTTCCCTAGATCGAGGCGAGGCATGATGTTATTTAGGTTAATATTGATCGATGGATAAAATCTGCTCATTTCATTACGATTAGACAAATAGATTCGATGGACAAGTTAGCACAGATTTATGCTAAAGATATTATCAGGTTGTATAATGTGCTAAAAGTGATTGTATCTGATCGGGATGCCATGTTTATCTCTAGATTATGGAGAGGTATTCAGTAGGGGATGGATATAAAGTTACACTTCAGTGCGGCTTTTCATCCATAGACAGACGAGTAGTCTTAAATGACTATTCATGTACTGTAGGGACTTCTGTGATTATGTATTTAGATTTTAGGGATAGTTAGGAGAATCATATCCCATTGATAGAGTTTACATATAATAATAATTATCATTCCAACATATGCATGGCTCTTTATGAAGCTTTATATGACAAAAAATATAGGACTCCTTTGACTTTGAATGAGATGGAAGAAAGATAGGTGATAGGTTAAACCTTTGTGGATGATACTACTATAGAGATCAATTTGATTAGAGAAAGGTTAAAATCTGCATAAGATAGATAGAAGAAGTATTATAATTAGAAGCATAGTTTGGTTGAGTTTTAGATTGGTGACCTGGTTTATGTGAAAGCTGTTTTTCCTTCAGGATCGTCCAGGACGAAGTTGGATTGTCCTTGGATGATCGGTACAGGTTGTAGAGGAATTTCTGGACAGAGAAGTTTGTCCCAGGATGAACTAGGGTTCGTCTGGACGAAATTTTTCCAAAGAGTAACTCATCCAGGTACGATTACTATTTCATCTGAACGAAATTCGTCCAGTGAGCAAATCATCCCGGGACGATGTTGGATCGTCCAGGACAATCTGGTTGGATATATATGGAAATGAGATCTTTTGAAGAGAGATAAAAGGGCAGGAGAGAAAATCGAAGGAAAAAGAAGAAAAAGTGATTTTTGGGTGACTTTTGTCCATTTCTGTCCGTAGCTGCAATTGAGAAAGTTGACCGACTCGAAGTAAGGCACATTTCGCCTTTCTCAAATTTCAGAAATGAGATTTTTGACGACTTTTATGTTTCGAATTTTGTTTCTGTTATCTAATAATTGATTCCGTTTTGTACTGATGAACTTTTTACTGCGTAACTTTTGTTATGTTTCTGAAATGATAATTATGCACATTTTGAGTATTTTTTGGAATATTTTTACAGGGTATTTTGAATTCTGAGGAGTTTTGATCGAATAATAATTTATCTGAATGTCTGAATTTACTGTCTTAGTACAATGAAAGTCTTAGAATGATGTTGTGTATTATATGTGATAATTTGATAAATTTCTGAATCAGTGAATTCTATATAGATTTCGTATACTCCCGTTATGACGCTGACAATTTTTTTGATGAAATCTGATTTTCTGAATTGAATGTTTGATGTGCTGTGATATCATAAGGGAGTCATAAGGGACCAGAATCCTTTGAGATTCTATCTGTGTCAGGGAAATCTGAGAAATCTGAAAATAAGTTCTGTTCTGAAAATTCTGTATATTTGTTATATTCTGAAAATTCTGTATATCTGTTTTGTTCTAGTGTTATAAGCACAAAGGGAGACATAAGGGGTCAGAATTTGAGATTCTGTCTGTATCAGGGAAGGGAGGCATAAGGGGCCAGAATCCGTCAAGATTCTATCAGGGTCAGGGATATCTGATATGTGATATGTGAAATGTGATATATGAAATGTGATTTTATCTTATTTGAATTCTGATTTATACGATCCAATCCGTTCTGTGATTTGAAAGTTTTATAAGTTTTATAAGATATGTTATGCACTCTGATTTGAATTCATGTATCTGTGATTTGATTTTTATTTGATCAAGTATCTTTTATGTCTGTTATACGATTCAGTATGGCTATTTGAATAGCTGCTTTTGATGTATTTTCTGATGTGAATTTCTGGAGATTTTGATTGGTGAGTGTAGTCTTGCTAAGCTATTAGATCATCCTTATTTTCTGCGTGGTTTTCAGGTTCTGAGAAAGGGAAGAAAGTCTTGGACTAGAAGTTCTATGTCTGATCAGTGATTAGGTATTTTTGTACTTTGATTTTTTGTACAGTCATGGCTTTTCTATTCTATTTTTTCTATCTGTAGCCATGCATTATATTGTATATGATTATTTTGATGAAAGAAAGAAGAAAATAGTGGATGCATTTTTGTATATGTATTTGAAGGTTATAGTAGCTATGTGTTTCTGTTTGTTCGAATATCTGGAAGAAAGTTCTGAAGCAAATTCCAAAACTAGATCATGGATTTTCATCAAAATTTATCGCGGCCCGACGCGAAGGGATTCATTCCGGTCGGGTTGGATCGTGACAGTTTATATCAAAGTCATCCCTATAAAAGGTGTTAGTAGATTTGGGAAAATTAGCAAGCTCAGTTCAATGTATATTGGACCTTTTGAGATCATTGAGAGGATTGGTAGTTATACTTCCAGGTTAGTATTACTTGATTATATGTCCGATATACATAATATAATTTATGTATCATCTTTGAGAAAGTGGGTGTCTGATTCTGGGAAGAGATTATATGTTGATGATGTTGAGGTTCATCCAAATCTACAGTATAGAGAAAAACTTGAAAGGATTTTGGCATATGATGTGAGAAAATTGAGAAGAAAATAGATTCTTATGGTTAAAGTACAATGAAAGCGTAGGACCGCCAGAGAGGTTACTTGAGAGAAGGAATCTAATATGAGACAACTGTATCCAAGTTTATTCTGACTCATTCTACTTTGGAATATCGAGGATGACATTTTTCTTAAGGTGGGTAGATTGTGAAACCCTTTAAATTTTCAAGATTTTTTTTAGTTGACCTAGAGAAGTCCAAATCATAAGCCGTCTTGACCATAATATTTATAATATTGTGTTTTAGCTCACCTATTTTTTTTATATTTTTTGGGTACTATTTAATTTTCTTAAGAAATTAACACCTATTGTTATAAATAAGATTTTGGGGACCGTCAGGTGTCCGTTTTGCAAACCGATTTCACCAAAATTTTCTAAATAAAATGAGTTAGTTTATGAATATTTTTGTGTAATTTTTGAAATCTCTAAAAGAATTTCTATAAATTTTCTATCAAAAATTAATTATAATAATATTATTATATAGTATTTAATAATAAAAAATTAGAAAATATCTAAAGCCATAGTACTTTATTAATGCCATTTAACTGTTTCACTTCTAAAAAATATCCAAACAGAGAATCGGCTAAGGGTAAATGAGAGAGAAAGAGAGGTGAGAGAAATTAGAAATCTAATTTTGGGCGCCTTCGGGTTATTTTTGTCTGTTGGCTCAGTTGGGAAATTTATTCGTCTCGAGATAACACACGTTATACTCATCTCAATTTTAAAAAATATGTAAGTTTTAGTGAATATTTTGATTTAAAATTTTGCACCCGTTAGCAAAAAATGAGGATAACTTTGCACTGATAAAATATTCACCACGTAAATTTTTGTATGTTGTAGAGATTATGATTATGCACATTTTGAATATTTTCTAAAAAAAATTTACCAGGAATTTTGAATTTTGTGGGATTTTTATTGAATAAAAAATTATATGGATGTCGAAAAATATTGTTGTAGTATAATAAAAGTCTTAAAACATCATTTTGCATAATCTCTGTTAATTTGATAATTTTCTGAAAATATGCATTTTTACCTAGTTGGAATTTTTTTTGTCTGCCGTTATACAATATTGTGAAATTTTGATATATGTCTTAGTTACTTTTTAATTGTTATAATGTGATGATATATATGCATATGTGATTAAATTTCATATGTTAGAAGCTATAAGGGGCCAAAATTATTTGAGATTCTATCTGTATCAGGAAATTTCTAGAAGTTATAAGGGGTCAGAATCCTTTGATATTCTATCTGAGATAGGAATATCTGATATATTTTGGTGTAAGTATAAATAAAAAAGGAGTCATAAGGTGCTATAATCCTTTGAGATTTTATCTGAATCTGGGAAATGTGATCTGAACTACTCTGTGATATGAATTTCAATTTATTTATTTGTTATGTACTATTATTTAAATCAGAGAATAACTGCTATGCATTTATTACATTTTTTCAGTTTTGTGATTCTCAATTCAGTGATTTATTTAAGTTGCATTTAGCTACTTTTAAATATTTAGCAAAATATTTGATAAAATAATATATTTAAAAATTTAGATTGATTTGTATGGCTTAGTGAGCTGTTATAGCTCACTATGGTTTTACTTCTAGCTTTCAGGATCTGGGAAGGGAAAAGAGATTGTGGACTAGAAGTTCAGGATCAGATCTGAGATCATAGGTATTTTATTATTTTAATTTTTATACAGTCATGACTAGTATAATTTTTAGTTATGTAGGTCTTGCATGTAGCCATGTTTTGTAGTATAGATATTTATTTTGATGAATGAAAGAAACTTTATGGATGAGTTTTTCAATATTTGGATATTTTAGTAACTTTGTAGTTTGTCATTTATTTCAATAAATATTGGCAAAATTTTTAAAAAAAATCAAAATTAGATCTTAGGATTTGCCTATTACACTTCAACACGATAGGACATGTCCTAGTCGGGTTGGGTTGTGACAAACTTTTGGTGTTATAGTTTATCTATTGCTAGGGACTGTTATAGCAAGAATATGTACCATATTGTATACTTTTGTGGATAAATAGAAAGAAATAGATATTATGGATGAATAAATTTATGTATAGTGGAAACATTAGAAGCTCTTGTGTTTGTTATGTGAGAAGAAATTTGATCTCTCTCCAAATAAAGATCTTGTTCGTTTCTATTTCGCCTTTGTTTAGTCATTATTCAACATAGTGTGACATGTATCTGTGGGTCATATTGGATTGGGTTGTAACCAAATAAATATAAATATGATATTTAATTTGGTTGATGGAATCATATTAGTTAAATTTACTTTAATTAAAGTAGTATGATCGAAATATAATTTTCATACTTTATCTTTAATTATTATTGTTTGCTTATTATGCAAAGTATTATAAAGAGGAGAATAAATAGGAATAAGATGTGCTACCATAATATATATTAAAGCCCGACCTTTGACTACTTGTTGAGATACATGTGAGATGTCAAATTATAATAGAAGAATTTTCTAGGTGACTAATCAATTAGCAAAGTTGATTGGTTCATTAGATATTATAATATATTTACTTATGAAATCTAGCTGGTCTTGTGTGATAGCTTGTGTCTTTATTTTTGTATCATCAAGGTCAAAACCATATAGTATTTTTTAATTGATGGGTATTTCTTCTCAATTGGTATAAAATAACAACCGAGATAATATAGAGCTTTTTTCTTATCATTTTCATTGATTTGAGCATGATGTACCCTTAATAAATCATGAAGATCAACAATGCATAGAATTAATGATGATATGACTGTAAAAAATTCATATGATTTATATGAATCGTAAGGCAATATTTAAACTAAAAACTTTAGAAATTAAAATCATGATCATTTGAACTCCAAATTCAACATGTTCATTATAGTCAAATTGGGCGACTCAATGAGACAAATCCAAATAGCCCAAGATCACTTAATTCTGATATGATTAAGGTACTTAAATGCTAAAAAAAATTACTTCTAACTAAGGAAATTAATATGGATCATATGATGGAGCATTTTGGATTTTGGTTCAAATTACCAAAATGCTCATTTCAAAAAGCCTATAAATAGAGCCTCATTTTTCATATGAATAGAGGGATGAAAGAAGAGAACTACAGACCTCTCTTATATTTTCTAGCTATTGATGTTGACGATTACGAACAGTTATTATCACTGATAACCACCATCACCGCCGATTATCACCATTAGTAATTGCCATCATCTCTAGAATTTTGATAAAATTTAACTCTGTTGTTGGATATAGTTGTCCGAATGTAGACATCTGCTTTCTATAATCTTTATTAGAAAAAAATTAAATTATTGTTGGGTGTTTGTTTTTCATTTGTGGATAGTTAATTTCTATCAATCCCCATAAGAGAAATCAAACATCTTATTTATTCTCAAATAGTCATGTTCTTTTTTAACTATAAGGAAGAAAATTTTCTTATATCTTCTGATATATAGTGGATTTTTCATCTGGACTAGGCCCGTGATTTTTTCCCTTTCTGGGTTTTCCATATAAAAAGTTTTGGTCTTACAACTTTTCAATTGGGCCAGGCCCCATTATTTTTCCCCTTTCCTATTTTACACATAAAAAAAGTTTTGATCATACAACTTTTCTCTATACATGCTAAAATTTTGCACAATACTGAGATGTAAAACATACACTCTACTAACAATAATTTTTAGCATGTAGCAGTTTGATATCATTTATGGGAAATAATTCTTGGTAAGGGAAATTATTGCTATAATCTCAAAGGATTGTTCATGTTACTGTCATGGGTATGGTTAGCAAGGTAGACCCTTTACTATGAACCATTATCATGTTCAAAAGAAGTCTAATATTGAAAGCAACCTAATTACAATAACAAATAAGCATTATTCCATCTCTTCTCAATCATCGGCCATTACTACATCATTTTTTTGGAATATAGATTTTTTTGTTTTTTTTTTTTTTGTTTTTATTTATATTGAAATCTCATATAGAGTATTTATATTGAAATCTCATATATGGTTGTGGTTGAGCAAGTCCCTCCAATATTTTTTGCTTCCATTATAATCTTTTTGGCAACCACCTTTCATAAAGTTTTCAATAAATACGTGAAATTTTCAAGTGAATCTCAAGCTCAATATAGTCCCCAGCTGGACTTCTACTACTCGGGCAAAGTCATAGACTAAACCTTAAAAAGGCAGCAATATTCTAAAGACATAATATTCACCTTTAATTTGGGATACACATGACATTTGCTCCATCCCAATTAAGGTATAATCAAACCTAGGGGGGTCGATTTGACCTCTTCCACAAAAGTTAACATTATTGAGTAATATATTGAAAAATTGTTATAATCCAACCTAATAAGAGCCACAAACTGAATAGGTTCTACCATCTTGGCTTGTAATAAGCAAACCCTAAGATCTAAGTTTTAAAAATTATTCATGGTTTTCTTCCAATTAAATTTTTAAAATAAACTAAAAATCACTATAGTGGATGGCTATAAACTAGAGTACAAAATAAAACACAATAGATTATCACATATAGAAAGAGGAAAATATATAGTGTTTTATTTTGTACTATTATAACAAAAAAATCAAAAGAGGAAAATATATATACAAACTCAGATTAGATCATAAAACTACTACTTAATTAGCTAATTTCCTTTCCCAAACCCTGAAAATAGAATATATATATATATATATATATATATATATATATATATATATATATATATATATATATATATATATATATATACATACATGTGCGTGTGTGTGTGCGCATGCGCGCGCACTAACACAACTCAGCAAATCACATTTAAGCTAATCTAAATATTCATTTATTAAGAGTTTAACAAAATAGTATAAATAATAGAATAATTATTATGTAGAGCAAAATAATAATCATAGTTATCATAAATTTAAATAATTGTGCTAGTAAATTAAATAAATAGGCACTTCATATTTCAGAGCCACAAATCATAAATTTCCTTCTTAATTATAACTCTCAATGCACATCACCATAATAGAATGTGCATATATTACCAGAACATATCTTATAAACACTAAAAAATGCATTATAGGCATCAGAACATGACTTATAGCCACTAGAATATGCCTTATAGGCACAAGAATATAGCTTATAACCACCAGAATATGCCTTATAGGCACAAAAATAACTTGCTTCTCCCACATCAAATCTCCTCAAAACTTCTTATTGTAACCAATAAGGCACATAATTAATTACATTGTAATAATTAAAGCATAAATAAACTCATTCCAAAATTTCAAAAAAGCTACAAAGCTAGACATTTGAAACCCTACTGAACATAAATGTACTATTTTTGAAACCAAATTATTAGGGACTGTGTAAAAGACTATTATGAGACTTTAATTGTACTATAATAACTTTTTTTGAGTTCAAGATTATTTTCTAATCAATTAAATAATGCATATTTCAAAATGTGGCATAAAATTTTCAAAAAAATCTAAATGTTCAAAATTGATGTCTCTACAACATACAAAAAGTTACATGGCGAAAGTTTTATCGGTGTGAAGTTATCTTCATTTTTCGATTACAAATATAATTTAATTGAAAATTTCAAACAAATGTCATATTTTTTAAAACTAAGATAGGTCAAATGTCACTTACCTCTAACCATACAACTTTCAGAATAGGACCAGAAGCAAAAAATAAATTAAAGCAGCCCAAAATAAACTTTCTTTCTCTAAGAATTATCTCTTCTCTCTAGCATCAATTGCCCAATGGATTAAATAAATGAATAGTGGAAAAAATATTTTAAAAAATAAAATTAGACCTAGAGCCAAGCAATTCTAACCACATGCTCCTTCAAAAAACCTACAACATCGTAGTACAGCACCTGGCGCTACTGTGTTGAATTAATTTGCCAAAAAAGAATAGAGAGCACTGGTGTCACGACTCTATCGAACCTAACGTCATGGCGCCCTAAAGAAAAATTTTAAAATTTTGAAACATACAAATAAACCCCTAAGATGCACTTCATAATATATATAGACTCTCATATGCATCTAAAATATTTCCAAACACATGAAGAAGGATTCAAATGAAGAAATTTAATAACTTTCCTTATTCAGATCAGACAAACTAGGTTCAACTGAATATTGAATTTGAAGTTGTTACATAAACAGTCTTAGATAGGTTATGCATCCTTGGTAGATTTTTTCCAACATCATTCACACAGATTAATATCATTAAGTAACACTAACAAATAAGCTCGAATAGATCAACCATTTTTTGTGGATTTATTCTAAACTCTTCTATAAAGGTTAATGTCATTAAGTAATAATCCAGTAACCAACCTCGAATAGGTAAAATATCATTGGTGGATTTCTTCCAACCTCTTTTACACAAGTTAATACCATAAAAAATGCTCTAATTAAATCCTCAAGAAGGAATGCTTATGAGGCAGCCTTAATGGAAAGCTAGTAATAGATAGGGTCCTCACTCAAAATATTCAATGAGGGCAAATAATATATAAGATCTCCACTCATAATTTTAAGAAGGCATGTCGATGAGATAGTCTCAAAGGAAAGCTAATAGTTGACAGGATCCTCACAAAAAAAGACTCCATAAGACCAAGCGATTGACATGTCTCCACTCATTCAAAAATCTTAAAAGGTCAAAGCCTCAAAAGATTAAAGATTATCCAAAATATTTAAAAGTATATGATTTAAAATGAACACATATATACAAAACCTTATAAGAAAAAGCATCAAAAGGCATATGAACACTTAAAATCTCAAAAGACATATGCCTTATCTCCGAATGCATAAACCTTAGAAGGTATGGGTAAACAAAAAAAATTAAAAGGCTAAAAATATCAAAAGGTAAAAATACAAAAAAAATCTCAGAAGGCTAAAAATCTCAGAAGATATAAGTTTCTTTGATTCTTCAAAAATCTCATAAGATAAAAGCCTCATAAGGTTCATGCTTATCCGAAATCTTTTAAGGCAATGATTATAGAAGGAACAAGTGTACGTATAATCTTGGAAGGAAAAAATCTCAAAAGGTATATGTACACCTAAAATCTTAGAAGATATAAGCCTCATAAGGTATATGATTATCCTAAAATTTTAAAAAACATTAACTTCAAAAGATACAGGTAAACTAAAAATCTTAGAAAGTAAAATGTCTCAATAGGTACTGGTACATAAAAAAATATAAAAATGCTAAAATCCTCAAAAGGCATACGTTTCTCTGATTCTTCAAAAATATCAAAAAATTAAAAGCTATAGGATGAATAAATTTATCTGATCATATTGCTTTAATAAGGGGAAATATCTCAAAGACACATAAAAGACTTGGTTTCCTCGCATAGATAAGTTCATAAATTAAAATTATTCTTACATAAACATGGAGCATTCATTACTTCAAACAAATTGAAAGTAAATATTAGCCAAGATTATTAAATGTCTCAAAGCCATATATAAGATTACTGAATTTATATGATATCAACATAATAAATTTTAAAATTCTACATTAAATTTTAACGTACAATCTTTTTCATTTAAAAGATTAATGCAAATAGCAAAAGATAAAACTCCATATATTGAAGTACTTTTATCAATGTCATTTTTATATATAGTGCTGAGAAGATAAAACTCCATGAATTAAAACACTTCCATCAACATCATTTCTACATCTAACACTGCAATAATATTTTTGCAATGATTACCTCCCTATTGGGAGAAAATCTGGAGGTTTAAAATATGATGAAAAGTCTCTCAAAATGGAGTAAATTAACTTTCTTTTTACGATAAAAATCAAAGATCTATCATCAAGATAAAAAATCCTTAATATGAATCACAACTCCGCATGAAGTATAACTCATTCTCTAAAGAGAATGACACCGGATATTAAAAGAGGATATCTCCTATTCAAGACAGTGGAATGCCTCTCTTGAGATAAAAAGTGGAGAAGATAAGGGGGGATAAGAGCAGCTCATTCTCTATAGAGAGATGTACTCGAGTTTAAAAGGGGATATCACCTATTCAAGACAGTGGAGTGCTTCTCTTAGGAGAAGAAGTAGAGAAGAGAAGGGGCAAGAGTAACTCGTTCTCTATAGAGAGGGGCACTGAATCTTAAAAGAGGATACCACTTATTCGTGATACTAGAATGCCTCTTTTGAGAGAAAAAATCAAGAAAAGAAGGGGGAAAGAGATATTCATTCTCTATAGCTTCATTCTCTATAGAGAGAAATATTGGAGCTCAAAAAGGGATACTGCCTAGTCAAGATAGTGGAATGCCTCTATTGAGAGAAAAAGTGAATAAAAAAAGAGGGGCAAGATAACTCATTCTAGACATAAGAGGGGCACTGAAGCTTGAAAAGGGATATCATAATAGAATGCATCTTTTGAGAGAAAAAGTGGAGAATAAAGCAACTCATTCTCTACAAAGAGGGGCACTAGAGCTTGAAAGGGATATCACTTAGTTAAGATAATGTAATGCCTCTTTTGAGAGAATAAGTGGAGAAGAGAAAGAGGATAGAGGTAGTGTTGCCATCTATCGAGGTTTAGTCAGTGGGGCACCGTTATGCTAGCATTGTGGCAGGAGATTAATAGTCAATATTTTAGATCATCGGTTCAGTGTATTCATTGTGGTTAGTATAGAAACAAGATTTTTGAGTGTCCATAGAGTGGATTTGATAGATATATCCTGATTTGCGAGATGAAAACTCTGGATAGCTGACAATGGGTAGGACAAGAATATTACCACCTGATCATTCTAAGATTTCTAGTAGTAGGAGTGTTGGTCCATCAGTAGAAGGTCAAAATTCTGGAGGTTTATGAGGTGCAGGGAGTTATGTTACTTTGACTCCAGTAGAACCACGAGGTTACAATCTGACGTAGTAAGAGGCCAGTGAGTCTCCAAATGTTATAATAGCTATGACATACCTTTATATATCTCTTTGTCATATTTTATTCAATTTTTGTGCCAACCATTCTTTCATATCAGAGTAATATTTTGATTATATTGGTTTTCCTTCCATACTGTTACATATTTTATTGTCAGTGGTTTTGCTTATGAGAGATGGAATATTAGATAGTAGGGTTTACTTTTATAATTTTGAGTTTTTGATAGAATTTGGATATTTGTTTTAATTTTATTATCTATTTATGTATTTGATGTCATTTTGGGTATATGCTTGATGAGTTGATATGGGGTTTAGATTGATTGTTTAAAGAAGAAAGTAACTCTATATCAGAGTGGAAAGAGCTTTGTATTTTAAGGAATCAATGGTTTTTTCTCTTTTTTGACTTTGAAGGAAAGGTAGTCCAGTATTTAATAGCATCAACCAGAGATTTAATGATCTCTTTTATATCTATGAATAGTGTCCCTTTAGTTCTAGATATCTTCCCTGAGGAGTTAGTGACTTTATCACCAGACAGAGAGGTAGAGTTTTATATAGATATTTTTCTAGGTATTGCTATAATCTTTAAGGCTTTGTATTAGATATCACCTAAGAAACTTCAAGAGTTGAAGGTACAGCTTCAGGAGGTAGTAGATAGAGGTCACCTAAGAAACTTCAAATTTTTTGGTATTAGAAAATTATTGTAAAAAAACTGTCTCAAACAAAACCTAATATATTAAAACATCATATCTAAATGAATCATAAGCATGTTCATAAACTTATTTCATGTTGTTTTTAAGGTCATGGTTAACTAGAATGACCAGCTATGTAGGATAACCAACATGTTTCTGGTAAAGTTATTCCAACTGTAAAGAGCTAACTCTTTTAATTTAAATCTTGAGCCATAAATTTAATGTAAAAGTGCTTGATTGTACTTTAAAGGATGACCTTTATTTGTTGCTTCTAGACAATTTAAGTTCAAAGAGTTGAGACTCCCTGATCATGCAATATAAAAGTAACCTACATGCATTGTGATGCTTCAGATGCTTAAAGTAGTTAAATTTTGAATTAGAATTTCATATGCTTAAAGAAGTAAAATAAGAATTACATGTTCTATCAACCCTAAATAATGCTTAGGAATTTTTTTTTGGTATGTAAATAACAAAACCCCACTTAATATGTACTTGTATATGTTCTAAATCAAGTAACAAAATGATAGAGTAGAGTATCAAACCCACGAGAAAGTATTATACTTACTTCAACAAAATATTACTATTTAGTCAAATTGCATGAATTATCTTATTGAAATTAAAATAATATTTTTAGAGTTTTATCATTGAATAAAATATTTAAATAGTGAATATAATATTTAATAAAAATATTTTGGATTGATGAATGCAAATTTTATATTTTTCCTAAATAGACTCTTCATGGTTATGTGATTTAAAGCATATGCATCCCTGGATCGCTGTCGAGCTTATAAGGGTGAAAAGGATATCTACTGATCTCCTACAGTTATAATATATCCTTATGAAGCTAGAATATTTAGCATCATATGTCTAAGCATGCCAACATTTTATTTCAATATTCTTGATTATTCTTGTATTCATTAGTCGAGGCTATACATCACACTATATTTTAACTACACATATGGCCACTATGTGCATTAAATAAAGAACATAATAATACTTACAACATTATTAGATATTTAAAGAGTAAGAGTCTTCATTAATTAGTACTTATTATGCTCTTTGGATCATCAATAAAAAATAAGAGATTTAGCTTGACATAAAATAAATGACAAGCAAGCTCATTTTCATTAAATTTATAGAAGAATGAAAGTGCAAGAGAGTGATATCACCAAGAAGGATCAAGATATATTCTTTACACTTCTTCTTATTTTACTTATATAGTAGCTTCAATAAATATAGGTTAAATATTCTAATGAATTGTATCTTATACTTCCCTAGTCTCCCTTAGATTTTACTCTTAGAGAAAATTTGAGAAGTACATAGAAAAAGTACTGAATTTTACATCAGTGGCTGAACTCCTCTATAAACAAAACATAACATCTATTTATAGGAATTTATAAAAAGTAAACTAGTGGTGCGACACTTAAAAGATTGGCACCACAGTGCTCTAAAAATGAACTAGAGCCCCAACGCTGAATTTTCTGCTATGCCATAGTGCTTGATGAGGTGGAGTGGTTGCTTAATGAACACCGACCTTTCACTTGAATAATGTGGCCTTGAAAGTGATAATTGCCACTTACGCCATGGAGTTTTTGAAATTTGAGCACTACGGTGCTCGGTTGGAAAATTGGCGCCAATATGTGAAAAAAATGGTGCACTAGCATTTAAATTTCGAAGTACTTGGTGTTGCCATGTTGACTTTTTGACACAGCATTGCTTATAATGCTGCGGATACAGTATCGCCATTGCAGCACACAAAATTTATAGAACATGACGTTGTTATGTCAAAAATGTGGTGCCTCGCCGATGTTAAAGATGGTGTTGTGATGATACTTCTTCTTACGATGGGGCGCTATGGGCTCCATAGTATTTTATGTTGTTTTAGAGTTTTTTCTATACAAAATTAACTAAGATAATATATATATATATATATATATATATATATATATATATATATATATATATATATATATATATATATATATAATAGTACATAATTTACAGTTATCAAATTCTGCCCAATTTAAACTCTTGCTTGTCCTCAAGAAAATAAAAAAAATATGCAAGTCTGATTAATTAAATAATCAAAGTAAAAATTGATAATTTAAAATTACTAAAATATATAATAATATATCATAATCTAGAAGAAGTTGAAATGAGCAAAGTTATAATTATAGTTTAGAAAAATCTAAATAATTATCCTAACCAATCACCCTTATTATTGCTTATTTTGAATTTATATGTTATGAATATAATCATTGACTTTTGAATTATGAATTAAATAATATAGCTTAAAGAATAAATATATCTGTAGTTAAAAATTAAAATTTTATTAGTTCCCCATCATCTGTACTACTTCTCTTATCTTATCCTTTATAAATTTAAGTATAAGATTGCAATCAGACTCTAAGTTTTTAACTTATACCAATTTTTGAATGTATTCATCTTATTTTATTTTTATAACTCTTTTTCATTTTTTTATTTGCTTTGCATTTTTATAAAGAATATAATAAATGATTTTGAATATCAGTCTTGCTTAAAATCTTTTATAACATTAATGATTTTGATGTTAAGGATTTAATAAGATCACTAATTTCAAATTTAGATTACTATAATTTTCAATTTTAATCCATCCATATCTATTCTATAACATTAATTATTCATCTTTCAATTTAAAAGTCAATGTATAAATGTATAACTTAAAATTCAAGTTAAGGCAATAACTTAAATGATCTAAATTAGCTAATTATTTGTTTGTTTAATCTATGAATTATACAATAGTGTTCATTTAAACTATAATATAGGATTTTATTATCATCCTAATTTTATATAATTTTTAATAATTATTTTACTCTAGTTAAATAAATAATTAGAATGTGTAGATATTAATAGAAGATAATATGCTAATGCAAGTTAAGGGAAATTCAAATCAAATGTAAATATAAACATAATTGAAATATTAGTAATAATACATATTTTCATATGAATGATAAAAATATGTAAAATATATGATACATATAAAACTAAACACATAATACATGATAAATAGTGATTCAAGCAACAATTTAACATCACAACGTAATGGCTCTCAAAGCCATAACTCTGATCATCACATAACGAAAAATATCATCACATCACTAGAATCTCCCCCAAAGCAAAGAAAAATATTCTACTAAACAAAGGTATCATTCACTCCGTCTTTCTCCTCTCAAATTAAATACAAAGAAAATGAAGACTTCTGATCAGTAGCATATTCAGTATATTTCTTCTTCCTTATCATCATCATCAACAAAGTTTCAATATATGGCCACTAACCTTGAAGATGTGAAAAGTTTATTTATCATAAATTTTTATGGCACCATTAGAATATGCTTTAATAATAGTAAAAGGGCTAGCCCATCCAGACTTATTTTTTTCATAATAAAGTTTCTTTTTAAAATAAAAAAGTAGGACATCTGGTGACCAGGAGAAATTTATTATTGAGAATCTTCTTCATTTTTCATAATATAAATCTTTGTATCTTCATAAACTTTATTTTTGAATTCATGAAGTTTTTTAATAATTGTAGAACTTTAAATGTTTAGAATAGAAAAGGAATTTTTATTCTTTAAGAGAAATTCATTTCTTTTTAAGAAAGAATGCTTTCATTTCTTCCCACCAATATTTTAAGATTCAAGAAAATAAAAGAGAACACTCAACAGCACTTCACTCAAGAAGAATTATCACATATAGAAAAATAAATTTTCAACTTAACGTTTATATAACTTCACGATGTCATGGCACAATTTATGTATTAAAACTACCATAGCGCAGCTTAGAGTAGCAACACTACCATCAGCATTGCGACACCTTTTTTTAATAAGTAAATAGTACATTTAAACACAAATTTGGGTTACCTCCCAAATAGTGCTAAGTTTATAGTCTTTAGCTAGACTTGTTTAACTTTATCAATTTATTTGGGGTACATTACTACCACTATTTAAGTGGTTTTCAATGATATATTTTTTTTTCTCTTTTGGAGTAACTTTAGTATTGCTAGGCAATGAACCAAGAGGTCTATTGCTAATTGAAAATGCAAGCTGACTTAAATAAGTTTTCAAATTTTTAATAGAAGCAGCTTTATTTTGCAATCGACTTCCTACCTGCATCACTGCCTCTTCCAAAGGTGATTTTTCTATTTCCAAACTGTTTATGTTGATTAAATCCTACAGGATATGATGGTCTAAAATTAATAGCAGGCTATTGAGGATCATTCTAATTTCCTCGTTGATTATTTTGACCCGAATTTCATTTATTATTATCATCAATATTATTTGACAAATTAAAATTAGGATGGTTCCTCCAAGTTGTATTATATGTATTGGAGTAAGGATTATTTTATCTCCCAATCAAATTAACATTTTCAATCCCTTACATATTATTATCTTCATTTAAATCTTGATCCTCCAATTGCATCGATGATTCAGATCCTAATCTAGAATTTTCTCACATCATGCTCAACTTCTTAGCAATTGCTATAACATGTGTAGTCAAGATTGACAAAGCATCTGATTCATAAATTTTAGCTACTCTCTTAGGATTTATCCTATTAGCAAACCACTAAAAGTTATTAGTAGTTATTTTCTCTATTAATTCATATGCTTTCTCAAATGGCTTAGACATTAATGATCCTTTAATTGTAGCATGTATGATTACTCTTCGATATCCAACTAATCTATTATAAAAAGTTTGAATAACTAACTATTAAAGTAAAGCATGACTAGGACATTTTAAAGCATTTTTTAAAATCTCTCTTAACTCCCATAAATTGATTTTCCTTTAAATTGAGCAAAAGATGTGATATCGCTTTTAAGCTTGAGAGTCTTTAAGGGTGAGAAATATTTAACAAAAAATTTATGAGCCAATTCATTCCACATAGTTATAGAGTATGGGGGTAAAGAATTCAACATCTTAGCATTATCTATTAGAGAAAATGAAAGCAATATAAGTCTAATAGCATCATCACTAGCACCATTAGATTTAAATGTTGCATAAATTTCTAAAAATCTAACTAAGGATAAATTGGGATATTCAATAGGAGTTTTCTCAAACTAGGAATTTTGAATAATATGAATTATGACATATTTTAATTTAATATTATTAACTTAGATAGTAGGTCTATTAATGCTCTGTTGAATTTTGTCTACTACATGGTTATTATAATCCCTAAGAGGTTTAGAATGATTTTGATATGGTACTGGTTTAGGCATTTTCAAAATCTTTTTAATTTTTTTAAATTTTTGAAAGAGTTCTTTCTATTTCAGAATCAAACAACAAAGATTTCTTTCTAAATCTACAAAGCATACAACAATGAACATAAATAGTAAACAAAATAAAATAAGATACAAGTAGGTCTAAATATACAATTAATTTAATACTATAGTTAAAATTGTAATAAGCAAATCACTTCCATGGCAACAACACCAAAAACTTGATGAGAGTTGTAGAGTAAACTTTTTAATGATGTAAGAATTGCATGTTATATTAGTCCTAAACAATGCTTATATTTTCTTTAATATATAAATAACAAAATCACATTTAATATACACAAGTATATATGCCAAATCAAATAATAAAGTGATAGAATAAAGTGTCGAACCCACAAGGAAGTGTTTTGCTTACTTAAAATAAAATACAACTATTTACTTTAATTATATGAATTGTCTTACATAAATAAAAAAGATATTTTTGGAGTTTTTATCACTGAATAAAATAGTAGAATAAAGGATACAATATTTAATTAAAAATATTTTGGATTGATAAATGAAAATTTTATATATTTTTTAATTAGACACTTCATGTAGTGTGATTCAAAGCATATGCATCCATAGATCTCTATCGAGCTTGTAGGGATGAAGAGAATATATGTTGGCCTACTATTGTTATAATATCTCCTTAAGAACCTAGAATATATAGCATCATATGAACAGGCATGCCAACATTATATTTCAATATTCCTGGCTGCTCTTACATTCCTCTATCGAGATTATACACCACACTATATTTTAACTACACATATGATCACTATATGCATTAAATAAAGAACATTACAATACTAAAAACGTCATTAGACATATAAAGAACAAGTGTCTTCATTAATACTTAACATGCTCTTCGCATCATCGATTCAAAATAAGAGATTTAGCCATACATAGAAAAGGACAAGCAAATTTAGTTTCATTAAATTCATAGAAGAATAAAAATACAAGAGAGTGATATCAACATGAAGGATCAAGTTATCTCATATATACTTCTTCTTCCTTTACTTACAGAGTTGCTTTAACAAACACATGCTAAATATTTCAATGAATTGTATATTATACTTATCCAGCCTCCCTTAAATTTTACTCTAAGAGAGAACTAAATAAGCACATAGAAAGAGTACTACATTTTACACCAGTGACTAAACTCCTCTACAAACAAAACATAATATCTATTTATAGGAATACATAAAAAGGCAATTGGCAATCTAACGCTTGAAAGATTAGCACCGTAACACCCTTAAAATGTACTAGCATCGCGGTGCTGAATTTTCTACTCCACTGCGATGCTTGATGATGTGGAACAGTTGTTTAGTGAGCAGTCATGATCTTTCATTGGAACAACGTGGGCCTTGGAAGTTACAAGTGCAATGCCATAGTGCTGTTGACATTCGAGCCGTATAGTGCCCGATTGAAAAAATTGGCCCTAAGACGTGAGAAATTGTGGTGCCGCAACATTTAAGTTCCTGAGAATTTGGCGTTGCTAAGTTGATTTTCTGATGTAGCGATGCTAGCAACGCTACGACATTGGATGTGTCGCCACAGCGATGCTTGAAAACAGAGAACATGGCACTATTATGTCCAAAATGTGGCGCCTCGATGGTGTTGAAGGTACATGCTGCAACTGTGTTTCTTCCTATGCCGCGACGTTGTGGTCTCCTTAGTATTTGCTCGCATTTTTTAGTTTATTCTGTACAAAATCAACAAAACAACACATTTTCATTAAAAATAAAACATATTAAACAATATATAATTTATACTTATCTGCATACGATGTTAATAATTATTATTTCAATATTATTGGAAGATAAGTTAATACCTTGATGTGGTAGGTTTAACTATCTTGAACTTATTAGACATAAGAATAGAGAAATAGATGAGCAAATAACTTTTAAAGTGAAAAGTGAATTAAGAGTTTTGCATGATAAGACAATATCCTTGAATATTAAAGATAAATTGTCTAAAACTACAATTAGATTTTGATGATGTATGCATTTGAATGTTATCAAAGAAAAAATCATTAATATCTAAGTTAAGTGCGCCATTAATAAGGCTTTTAAGATGAATGTATGGCAAAATTATAGGGTATAATTAAGGAAATAATTATATTAGATAAAAGATTTGAGTGATATCTATTAAAAACAAAACGCCTGAAAGTAAAGTTATGTGGTTTAAACATATAAACAAATAAGATAAAATGTGTCATTTTGATGAGTTGCTAAAATTAGTGTCATAGATCAAGAAAAACAAAGGTAAACCTAAAATTATATGAATAGAGTTATTTTAAATAATTTGTGAAGAATACATTTGATACATCCTTAAAAAATTATCTTGATCAGGCACAAATCTCGAGGAAAATTTAAGTTGGAAACTTCTAAAATTAAAATTGGAACCATCCAAACTCCGATTTCAGCAAACTTATAGTCGAACTGAGCGTCTCGGAAATACGAACCCAACGACACAAAAATCAACTCAATCCGAGTCCAAATGGATCCAAACCAAGGGTATGAAGCGCTATTGGAGGGTTCGAACCATAATTTGGATTGCCAACCGGTTTTCAAACATGATGTGCTTATAGTCGAATCGAGCGGCTCTATGAGACAAATCCAACAAGCCCAAGATCACTAAATTCCGACATCACTAAGGCATACAAATGTCCATCAAATGGTCCATGATCAAGGGATTCAACATCGGCCGTCCATCCAAGCCACTCCCAATATGCCTTTGATTTACCACCTATTTACGGGCCATGCAACTATAGAAAATCTATAAATAGACCCCTCCTCCCTCTTGAATGGGGGGATCCAAGAAAGAGAGCTAGAGTGAGATCGGAGATCGCTCTTGCCTCCTTGCTCCTCCTCGACCACCGCCTGGAGTTCTGTCAGACCACCACTTGAGGCCCTTAGTTCTGCTGGACCACCACCTGAGGCCCAGATTTCTGCCGAACCACCACCTGAGGCCCAAACTTCTGCTGGACCACCACCTGAGGCCCGGACTTCTGTCAGACCACCACCTGAGACCCAGAGTTCTGGCGGACCACTATCTAAGGATAAGATTTCTATCGGACCACCACCTAAGGCCCGGGCTTCCACCTGACCACCACTTGAGGTCTTGAGTTACGTCGGACCACCACCTGAAGCCCTTAGTTTTGCCGGACCACCACCTGAGGCCCGGACTTCTGCCGGACTATCACCTGAGGCTTGGACTTCTACCGTACCACCACATGAAGCACGGAGTTCTACCGGACCACCTCCTAAGGCCCAGAGTTCTGCCAGACCACCACCTGAGGCTCGGAGTTCTGTCGGACCACCACCTGAGGCATAGACTTCTACCGGACCACCACCTGAGGCCCGAACTTCTGCCAGACCACCACTTGAGAGATGAACTTCTAATGTCGCATCTATAAGACCACCACCAGAGGCCTAGACTTTTATCGGGCCACCCCTTGATACCTAGAGTTCTACCGGGGTACCGTCATATAATAATGATCTTTTTGACCCCGGTCTCCTATCAACTACTGTCTTTCATACCCCTATCTCCTGCCGACTATGGTCCTTTAAACCTAAGTTGTTTGTTATGGTCCTTCCGACCTCCATCACTAAACAATGGTCTTTCTGACACAGGACTTCTATTAACTAAGATCTTTTACCGACTACGGTCCTTCTAACCTCCATTGCTAGACAACAGTATTTCTAACCTCGGTCTTTTGCCTACTACGAACTTTTGACCTCTATCATATCGATTATGGTCCTACCGACCAAATAAATATGTCTATATGGATTATTGTAACTCCCACTATGTAATGTGCTCTATATGATGTACATTTGTGACATCAAGTCAAGGCCTTCTCCGAAGGAAGGATCTCATTTATAATCAACTGTAAATACTAGTGGATTCATTCAAACTGGGCCATGCCCTATGGATTTTCCCCCTTTTTAGGGATTTCCACATAAAAAACTCTGGTGTCTCTTATGAAAGCTACAACTTCTCTCTTATTTGTCTGTGTGTTTGATCTTCATACAACGCTAAGATGTTAAACTATATATTTCTCTACCACTGTGAATATTCCAGGACACAATAGTTTGGCATCGTCTGTGGGAACATGGTTCCCGACTGGGGGGAAACTTTTGCTCCAACCTCAAAAAGTCATTCATGTCAACTTCTTGATATCAGCTATTGTTGCATCAATTTCATGAGAATCAGATCCAGACCGAGGGGAAACCTTGACTCCAATTGTGATCAAGAAGACCCCTTCTATACTTTTAAAACCAAGATGATATATTAGAAAATACCATGCAAATGCAAGGATGCTTCCGATAAATTTCAAGCCAAATACAGTCCCCTGCTAGACTTCTACTCCTTGGGCAAGGTTATAATCTCGACCTCAAAAAATTAGTAACAGTATAAAGATAAACCATTTTTTACCTTTAATTCGGGATACACACGACATTTGCCTCCTCCCAATCAAGGCAAAATCGATCTCATGGGAGTTTGATTCGACCTCTTCCACTCAAGTTAATGTCATTGAGCAGAGCTCTGACATATAACCTAGGATAGGTCAAACATCCTAGGAGGATGTTAATCAAATCTTAAATCATTGATTCAAGAAATACACAATCTTTATTGTGTTTCAATCACTGGATGATCGATCCCAGGGGGATTTGATTTGATCTCTTACATACATGTTAATATCTTCGAGCTAATGCTCTGACTTACAATCTAAAATATGTAATACATCCTTATTGGATTATTTCGACCTCTTCCACACATGTTAGCGTCATAGGGTAAAGGCTCTAACATACAACCTTAGATAGGTCATACATCCTTAGTGGATTCTCTCAACCTCTTCCACATAAGTTAACATCATCGAGCAGTGCTCTAACATACAACTTCAGATAGGTCACACATCCTTGATGGATTCTCTCGACCTCTTCCATACAGTTTAACGTTATCGAGCATTACTCTGACATACAACCTCGGATAGGTCTTATATCCTTGGTGGATTCTCTCATTCTCTTCCACACATGTTAACATCATCGAGCAAAGGCTCTGATATATAAACCTCGGATAGGTTATACATCCTTAGTAGATTCTCTCGATCTCTTCCATACAGGTTAACATTATCAAACAAAGGCTCTTATATATAACTTCGGATAGGTCACACATCCTTGATGGACTCTCTCGACCTCTTCTATATAGGTTAACTTCATCGATCAATGCTCTGACATACAACCTCGGATAGGTTATAAATCATTGATGGATTCTCTTGACCTATTACATATAAGTTAACATCATCGAGCAACGCTCTAACATATTGTCATATATCTTTGGCAGATTCTATTAACCTATGCTCTATTACCCGTCACCAGACTTTCATCGAGCTTCTCCATGACGTTAAATTTATACCCGATGCCAGACTTCTTCCCGTCATTGGACTCTCATCGAGCTTCTACCCGAAGATGAACTTCCTTTCGTCGCATAACTTCTGTCCGTCACCAAACTTTCGTTGGGCTTCTACCCAACGCTGAACTTCCTCCTATCATTGGACTTATGTTTGTTACGAGACTTTTATCAAAATTCTACCCGAACTTTCTCCTAAAGTTGGACTTCTATCCATCATTGGACATTAATCAGGCTTCTCCACGACATTGAATTTCTACCGACGTCGGACTTCTACCTGTCACCAGACTTTCATTGGGCTTCTACCCGACGCTGAACTTCCTCCTATCATCAGACTTCTGCCCTTCATCGAACTTTCATTGGACTTTCACCTAACGTTGAACTTCCTCCCATCGCTGGACTTCTGACCATTGAGGGACTATAAGCAAAATTCTACCAGACGTTTAACTTCCTCCCATTTTTAGACTTCTGCCCATCACAAGACACTCATTGGATTTCTACCTGATGTTGAATTACTACCCGTCGTCATGCTTCTTCCCATCTTCAAACTCTTGTGAAATTTCTACTCAAAATTGAATTACTACCCGTCGTCAGACTTCTACCCGACGCCAGATTTCTACCAGTCATCGAACATTTTTCGGGCTTCTACTCGACGTTAAATGTATACCCGTCATCGGATTTCTCCCCGACATCAGAATTCTACCTAATGTTAAATTTCTACCCATCTTCGGACTTATTATTGTCACATGACTTCTTCCCAACATCGGACTTTCATCCGTTTCCAGACTTCCACCGACTAATGTCGGGCCATAGAATCTCTCGAAGAAGGAGGAGGAAACTCTTACTCAGTGAGGGGCCCTAGACCTACATAGGGGATACCACCCGAACAGAACTAGAGAAATGCCTCAGCATGAGGGAAAGAAGAAGGAGAGGGAGAAATCTCTTTCTTGTAGAGGGGGGCCCTGGGCCTGAACAGGGGATGCCGCCTGTGCAAGGCCCGGGGGAAGGTCTTAGATGAAAGAAAAAGAAGGGGGAGAAATATCCTTCTTGTAAAGAGGGGCCCTGGGCCTAGATAAGGGATGCCACTTGTGTAGGGCCTAAGGTAAAGCCTTAAGTGAAAGAAAAGAATGAGGAGAGGGGCAAGTTTTTCATACCCCCAAGGGGGGTATTTATAGCATGAAGGGGAAATTGGTGGAGTTGGAGAAGTTATGAAAAAACTGTCGGGTTAACCACAAACGGGCAGCTCGGGCAAGCGGACCGGAGCGTATGGGCCAGAGGGCTGGAGCGTGTCGGCCAGGAGGGCCGAAGCGCACGGGCCATGTGGGCGGCGCCGCCAGCAATGGCGGTAGCTTTAGCGACACCCAATGACGGCCAGGGCCGGATCATCCCCAACTCAATTCTAGGGCATATTTTGGGCCCTAAAAAGTCAAATCAAACATTTTTGGGGTCCCCGGAATCATTTTTCAATGTCCCGGACTCAATTTTGACACTTTTAGAGCCTTTCGAGACCTCTATGCCACAATTTGCGCAAAATATTCCCCAATGGATGTGACATATATTTTTGGACTTATGGAGCTTCAACATCCGAAAATAAGTGGGCAACTAATACATCCTCAAAAAATTATCTTGATTGGGCATGAATCTCGAGGAAAAATCAAGTTGGAAACTTCTAAAATTAAAATTGGAACCATCTAAACTCCAATTTCAACAAACTTATAGTTGAACTGAGCGTCTCAGAAATACAAACCCAATGACACCATAATCAACTCAATCCGAGTCCAAATGGATCCAAATCAAGGATCCAAAGCATTATTGGAGGGTCAAACCATAATTTATATTACCAACCGATTTTCAAACATGATGTGCTTATAATCGAATCGAGCAGCTCGAGGAGATGAATCCAATAAGCCTAAGATCACTGAATTCCAACATCACAAAGGCATACATATGTCCATCAAATGGTCCACAATCAAGGGATTCAACATCGGTCGTCTATCCAAGCCACTCCTAATATGCCTTTGATCTACCACCTATTTACGGGCCATATCACTCTAAAAAATCTATAAATAGACCCCTCCTCCCTTTTGAATAGGGGGCTCCAAGCAAGAGAGCAAGAGAGAGATCAGAGATCGATCTTGCCTCCTCGCTCCTCCTTGACCACCGCCTGGAGTTCCTCAGGACCACCACTTGACGTCCTGAGATTCGCCGGACCACCACTTGAGGTCCTGAGATCCGCCGGACCACCACTTGAAGTCTTAAGTTCTGCCGGACCACCACTTGAGACCCTGAGTTCCGCCGGACCCCCACCTGAGACCCTGAGTTCCGCCGGACCCCCACCCGAGGCCCGGACTTCTGTCGGATCACCTGAGGCCCGGACTTCTACCGACGTGTTTATATAACCACCACTAGAGGCCCAGATTACTACTGGGCCATCCCCTGACGCCTAGAGTTCTATCGGAGTACCATCCTACAACAACTGTCTTTCTGACCCTGGTCTCCTGTCAACTACGGTCTTTCGGATCCGTATCTCCTACCAATTATGATCCTTCCGACCTATGTCGCCTACTATGGTCCTTCTGACCTGCATCAACAGACAATGGTCTTTATGACCCAAGTTTCCTGTAAACTACGATCTTTCGGACCCTTGTCCCTTGCCAACTATGGTCCTTCCGACCTCCATCGCCATACAATGGTCTTTTTTACCCTGATCTCTTGCCTACTACGATCTTTCTGACCTCTATCCTATCGACCATGGTCCTGCCGACCAAACAAACATGTCTATGTGGATTATTGTAACTCCCACCATGTAATGCACTCTATATGATGTACATTTATGACATCAAGTCAAGGCCTTCTCCGAAGGAAGGGTCTCATTTGTAATCAACTGCAAATACTAGTTGATTCATTCAAATTAGGTCAGAGCCCGTGGTTTTTTTCCCCTTTTTTCCACGTAAAAACTCTGGTGTCTCTTATGAACGCTACACCCTCTCTCTTATCTGCTTGTGTGTTGGATCTTCGTACAACGCTAAGACGTTAAACTATATATTTCTCTTATCAAGCGTCTGATAAGCATTTATTTAGTCTCAAATCCTTTTGACCACATGAATTAAAATAACATAATGTCTAACCACACATATTATAAAAATCTCACTTCCTACCAAATAACTTTTTATACAATTGAAAGCTTAATTTGAAGTATAATAAGACACAAAACATATTAAGAATGACTATTTATATGTCAACAAATATAGGCTTTGTTTAAAGTATTTTTCTTATTGTTTTCTAAAATAACTTTCTAGTACAAAAAAAAAAATTATACTAAAAAACTATTTTAGAAAGCAATAAAAAAGATATCCCAAACGAAGTCATAATCAGCCCACTCAAACTCATACTTTTATTAGTTTGTCTAGTAACATCTCCGCTAATTCTATATTTGCTATATACTTCATACTTACAATGTATACTTGTTTCCTCGTAACTTATTTAAATTGATTTATCATCAATTTAATTTTATTCAATTTTAAATGTTGTGAATATATGTCATTAGTACATAATATTATACTTATTTGCTTAAAAAGTTTAGTGCGTTTTAGGAACTAATTTATAAGAGACTTTAGTCTTAATTAGAGGACTTGATTGAAATTTATTGAATAAAATAATAAGATATTGAAGCGTTTGTACTTGTCTTTCTCATTTATCCCTCCTTCAATATTGTAACTTACAAAACCACCAAAGGAATGCAACCCTTAATGAAAAATGATAAATAAAGCTATCAGCCTATCTCGCAGTGTGGCCACACCATATATGGATCATTGCGATGCTCAACACTCTATCCCCTATCAGCTTGACACCACTGCAACGCCAAGATCTGAAGCGCCACATCGCTCTCTGCCAAAGCTGCAACGTCGGGATTTTGAGCGCCATAGCGCTCCACTCTCTGTCGCCGCAATGCTAAGGTACACAGCGTTGTACTGTTGCACCAAAAAAAAAATCTGGGTACAAAGCATCAGAACCCAAGTAGGGGAGGACCCCCTACAATCCCCCAACGAGCTCAACAAATTAAATTGAGGTCCCAGACAACAATACAACCCGATTGATCAACACAATCAGATTCCACACTGAATTAACATTTATGATTAGAATAAAAATACAAATCAATAGCCAATGTAACTCACCAAAAGATGCATGGAGGAGAGAAGCCACCAAGCTCCTTCCATAACAAACATCCATAATAGCATTTTACAAAATTCAATACCAAGTCTTTTTTACATGCATGAGCAATCTTTCTTATACATGACTTTACTGCATCATTATATGAAAATAAAGGACAACAATAGTGGCTGACCATGCGTGAATTCAATTTAATTTGCTTGAAAACCTCATACCAACCTGATGAAGATAATGGTACCATTAATTGATTCGGAGCAAGAAATTTAAAAGTATTTTAAAACATTCCTTTTGCCATACAAAACTCAGAGATTAATAGTCCTCATTCCTTTTTAAAGTGTCCGTAAAGCGTTTTCTCCTTTTGGCTAAACAGACGAATCCAAGTTAAGCATCTCAAGAAAAAAAAATTCCATAGCTTTTTCAGCTGGCTGGGAAAAGTTTCTGTTCTGTTAAAAGTCAAGAAGATTATACAGACTGGCACTTATCCTTGCAGATTGGCAGGGATGACCAGAGGAATAACTTGTGCATGGATATCAACAAGGTATAAAGTACTGTAATCTTATTCATGCTATAAGTTCCTAGCTCCACACAGTGAATATCTAACTAGTATGAAGCTTCAGAGAAGGTTCGAATTCCTCATAGTAAGAGGAAAGTGTACTCCTACCGAAACAGCTTTGAAGGCATGGATCTTCTCTTCTAAGGGCACAGTATAGAGTGAAAATGGAAGTTGGTGTAGTTATTCTGATTAAGAGGTTGTTTGGTTACAAGCACTTGGAAATATGGGTAATCTAACTGCAATATAATTCAGATGCAATGCATTTGAAATTTTGGATATCTTTTTTTTATTTATTTGGTTAGAACAAAAAAACATAAATAAATAAATAAAAACTAACCTAGATTATAAATCTTTCAATCGACGGGAACTTGTGGTCACAAGCAACACGAGTGGGACTGTTGGAGGTAGGAAAAATTATTCTGTGTGGACGTCGAACGGCGTCTGGAGACCATGTGCCACGTCACTCCGCTCATTGTTCGGTACCGGTGCTCGGTACCGCTCGATACTGGGTGATGTGGCGCATTCTGGTAGGTCTCCGGACCATCCAGTATCCGCACAAAATAATTTCTCTTGAGTTAGAGGGGTAGTGGAACTAAGATGGAGCTAGCAAGCACCATATGAGGCTAGTGCGACATGAGGCAGCGAGCGTGATGCACGATGAGGCGAGCAATGAGCGTAGAGAAGCCGAGGTCCCAAAAGCACAGTGCCTTTTATGCGATGCATTCAAAATTTGCCCAACTTGGGCGAACTCGAAATGCATCCAAAATGAACTAAAGGTGGGATTTAGAATTCCTCATACCAGTAGTGTATTTGATTTTCTTCCAGCCATACATCTAGATTTTGAAAAGCCCTGCGATTGGAAGGCAGTGCATTCAAATCTCATCCAATCAAACAGCCCCTAAATCATTTTTTATAAGTCCCAAGACATAAGATGTAAAAGCGATAGGGATCTAGCAAGAATCCTTTCGGGTTTAAGAAGTTGAATGTTTAATGGAAACTTTGGCAATTTGGTGGAGAAGCGTGGAAATCTATCAAACTAATTAAAATTCCACTTTGAAGTTTAAAGTAAAGCCTACACATTTTCTTGGATAGGCGTGCTAGCAAGCGGAGATGGGAGGACTTTTTTTTTTCCTTGTGAGATGAGAAATAAAGAATATGGTTGAAGCTTGAACATCCAATGACTTTATCAAATTGCCCTCACATTCATCAGTTGAAACTCGAACATCCAACAATATCGAGTGACCATGTGATATAGACAAAGAAGAGCTCCAAATCAATGGCCGGAAGCCATGAGGAGGATCCACATATGTTTGTTTCCCTGTAGTTGAGAAACATTTATATTAAAGGGCTGTTTGGTAGCAGGATTTAGGACGGATTTGAGTGAAATCTAGCCAAACGGCCTAAAATGCAAAACCAAATCTCACGGCAAATGAAAGCCGTTGTAGACGGAAAATTCCGTCTTTCCGTGCTAAATCCCGGATTTCCGAAATCCGGTTTTTTGCCAGATTTACGAAATTCATTTGCTCGAGAGGAAGAGTCCGCTCGTTAAATCCGCTCTATAGCCAAACAATACACGGGATTTACTAGGATTTATTATGAATGCTACCAAATAGTTTCAGGATTTCGACCTCTCAGGATTTCCAAAAACCGAATTTAGAAGATTTATAAAAATTCTACTTGAATCAAATCCTGGGCACTACCAAACAGCCCCTAAGATTGACAATCACTGCATACCTTCTGTTAGTCGATGTGGTTGTTGAATAAATATATTCCTTTTAATAATCATGTTTTTTATCAACATCTAAATTAGGGTTCTTTCGCCGCCAATGTTTCTTACAGAAAATAAGTCACAGCATCAATATTCTGGGATCAATTCATAGATAGATAAAACACATAGTTTATTATAATCATATAAACACACCAGAATGCATCGAATTCATCCACATATCACTTAATACTAATTTTCCCAAATCAGCACAAAGACCGAAACGGGATTCAAGAGACAAGTAGACAATATATCAAGCCATGTTTATCTCCAAATTAGCGAATAGATGAAAAACATCTCGCATCCACAGCTAATTACATACAACAGTGATTCAGGAGACAACAAGGCGACCGACGACGGGATACTTAGCTCGGAACTTCTTCTCCCAGTCCTCGAGAACGCCCATCTCCTTCTCTGTGAGGCCATCGAGGTCGCCGGATACGTCTTCCTCGTTCTTGCTCATTTTGGCGAGGGCACGGCTGGCCTCACGGCCGGAGAAGACGGTGTAAGCGCCGCCGGGACCGTAGAAGGATTTGCCTGTGCTGACGTCGAAGACGACGCCGCGGATCGAGATGTAGATTGGCTTGTTGTCATCTGATCCGTCGTAGTTCTTCAGTTGATCCGCCGTTAGATCCATGGCAGACTAGAGATGAGCAGAGAGATGCGTGTGTTCCTTTCTTTATGCGGATAATATTAATAAGTGGATAAATTTTTAAACTAATAAGTATCCTATAAACTTAATTTAAATCTCCTCCGGGCAACTTATTTTTTAAGTCTGTTAAACTGGTTGACTTATGAACGACTTTTTTATTGCTTATAAAAATAATTTTTTAGTAAAAAGATTTAATTTTTATACTAAAAAGCTGTTTTAAGAATCAATAAAAAAGTCATCTCAAACGAAGCCTTGGGACAGCTTTCTTCATGCTTTTTAAAACAGCTTCTTAGTATAAAATTTACAAATTTTGTATTAGAAAGCAGTTTTAAGAAACAGTAAGAAAGCCGTCCCAAACGAAACCTTAGACTTCATTTGAAATTGCTTTTTGATTGCTTCTTAAAATAAAACTTTAATACATAAATTAAAATTTTTATATTAAAACTCTGATTTAAAAAGCAATAAAAACCGTCCTAAATGAAGCCTTAGTCCTATCCTTTTTATCACACGAAAATTCTTATTATTCTCATTTCGACATTCCTTCTATTCGACGACTGTTTGACGGCCGTTTGGCTCCATCCGACGAAAACGAGTTTGAGGTTAGTTTTTTTTTGTCTTCATTTAATTTTTTGGCGGTTAATATTGTTATCTTCTTGTGTTTATTTTAAGTTAGACGAAGTTCTTTTTAAGTATATATGTTATATTTTGATCTCGACTAAGTAATTTTGTTAGGTTTAGTTATCTATCATTTTCTTGGCCAAAAATGATTTATGCTACACTCTTTTGGCATTGTATCTGTTTGAATTCAAAGTATTTTGTTATTTGTGTTTTTGCAATGTTGGGTTGTAATTTTTTTTGTCTTTTAATATAATAATTAACTATAAATTATTATGTATTATTTTGAAATATATTTATATTAATATATTTGCAAAATTAAAAAAATATAATTTTGTATTTGATCTTAATATATCATTTATGATAAAATGATGGTTTTTTATGAATGATGTTAATTAATGTTTGAGATTATGGAGGTTTATTGTAGGATCTGATCAGTAAAATGAAGTAGCACAATTATGTCTGAACGAAGAGCGTCATTTGTTCTTATGTATGGTGGAGAATTATCATTAGATGATAAGTAGCACCAACGTATATTGGAGGTAGTTATCGTCCCTTGCAAGTGCCAGCTAACACGAAGTTGGAGTAGTTGTAGTTTAGGGTAATCAAAGCACCTAAATATGATACATCGAAGTATACAACGATGTTAGTTTGTTGTTTTCCCTTAGAGAATGAGTTTATAGCTTCGCCTGTGGGGGATAATGAGGTATGTGAAATGGTATCGCATGCTACTGGACAAATACTTCTACTATATGTGGAGGTTGAAGAGATATACGAGCCTAGTAATAATGCTGAGAATATCACATCTCAAGTGCATGAATAACTCATTTTGGAGAAAGGGATAAAAGGTGGTTCAATGATTCCACAAGTCGAACCACAATATGTTAAGTACGTTCTTCATGTTAATCTCTGCTGATTCAAGTATAAATTTATAGATTTATTACTTATGTTAGTATACATTTTTTGTGATGGAATGAAAAGCAACAAAGTCATTGGCAGGATGTATCGAGCCTTTCCGCGAGATCATCACTCATTATTGATGATGGTTATAAAACCATAAGTAGCATATCCAGTGAGTTGGTTTGTAATGATGATGATGATAACATATTATGAGGTGCAGACAAAGTGAATATTGATATGAATACTGAGATAAATAGTATCATATAATAATATTATTATGCTAATGTTGGCATTGCAGAAGACATGGCTACAAGTAATGACTTTATTAAGACATGTTTCAACATTCGTGATTGGGATGAGTACGTAAAAGATGACAATGACAATATTGGGTTCCAAGTCAAAGAAGAGTTTTTAATTCCAATAAAGTTGATGGGGGGAATGTGTTTCGCTAAGAAGGAAGATCTACCATTTACATTACAGGGATGGTCGATCAGAAATAATGTTGAATATGTTGTAGTTTCTTCAAGTAGACAGAAAGTAACATTGGTTTGTGCTAAGAACGGTACATCGGGCAGTCCATATTTATGGAATCTGCATGCATGCAGGAGCAAACTTCTTGGCGGGATATGGAAAATATCTTCTATGAAGCATCAGAATACTTGTGCTACTTCTATTCTAGCTACATGATATTGTCTGTATAATTCTTAATTTATAAGCTACTTCATATTATCCAGTATTAGGAGGTAGATGGACCTAAAGTAGAGGGAGATTATAAGTCAAATTGAAGCTAAGTTCAACATTAAAGTTTCATATATGAAAGTTTGGTCATTTGGTCCTTATATAAGTGGTGGAGGTTCTGTCGTCTAGTACTTACCCTCGATGGGACATTCCTATTAGGTAAATAAAAAGTCACTTTATCGACTGCTGTGGGCATTGATGAGAATAATGGTCTCTATCCTCTAGCCTTAACAATAGTGAAGTTAGAGTGTATTGATTCTTGGATTACATATCATATCCCGTGTTCACACGTAATTAGCTATGTTTCTATGCCTAGGCAAAGTCACCATGGTTTTGTTTCAAACAACTATACCTTAAACAACTATAGATTGACATATTGTTGACCTCATTTTCATGTAAGGTTAACTAAATTAAAAATATATATATTTAAATTCAAAACCAAATTCAAATTCCCTCGAGTAATGATCACCTAGTGACCACCACTTGATATTATCCACTCAATCATTAACAATCACCAAAATGATTGTCATTGATGTGGGTGAATCAAATTCAATCAATCAAATCCAAAATCAAAGCCAAATCTAAAACTTTAAACCAAAATTCAAGGCAAAGAGCCTATATCCCATAACCCTTTTTTGGGTGATTTTCAACCACCTCAAAACAAAATCAAATTACATTGGATTCATGATTTTTAAATTGAATATTGATTAGGCATGCCCCTAGGCTCAAATCTCCAAATTTTAGGTAAATCCAATGTCTTTAACCCCCAATACTCAATTGAAATCCATGGGCTATAAAACCTTCAAATATTTACAACCCATACCACTGGACTTTGCATCTTGTGGAATTTGACCTTGTGACCTTTCTCAAAAAGTTTGAACAAGTCCATAAGCATCTTTATGACATGTTAAATAAAAAATGAACTTTTGGTGGACCCTGGTTAACCCAAAGTTGACAATGGGCTCACTTGACCCCACAACCCCTTAAGGGAAAAATTAAAGTTTGCTCTAAAATTCAACACGACTCAATCAAACTAAGCCATGTAACCTCTTCTAATGCATCATAAAAATCATTATGAGTATATTGAACTCAAGCCCAAGTCTTGGTTTGACCTGGTTGACCAAATCAATTATGACATTTCATGCAAGGAGACCTCGCCATTACATGGGACCATCTCCACTAGGTCCAAAATGTTATTTGACCCTTAGTTTGACCTGATTGACTATGTCAATTATGGTTGACCAAATCAACCATACACTAATTCAAATCCAGTGCTTTAGGCATTGTCAAACTAAGTTAAATCCTCAAAATCATGTGATTGCAAGTCTCATGCATCTCCAACATTTTCTAAAGTCAAACCATCATTAATTTGACTTGGTTAATCCATCAGGAGGGGTCAAATCCATGCATGTAACTATATTTCCATTCAAACTCTAAATCATTATACCCAAACCCCTTTGACTCTCTCTCTACACCATGTGTGGCCTTCCTAACCTCCATTCCAATCATCATTGATTGGTCAACAAGTCAATGGAAGTCCAAAATGAATGGAAATGGGTCAAATTGGATCAAAATGAGAAAACCCCATTAACTCTTTCATTCCCTCCATATTTTACTAGCTTAAAACACTTAACTAAACCCTAAACTCTCATGACCAACTCTCTAACCAAACCCAACCCCTTGGTTTAGCCATAAGGGGTAAGGTGTGGTCCTCACCCCCTCACATAACTCCAAAAACATCACACTTCAGCCCAACGTTTTCCCTGGCTTTCAACCACTTTGGACATGTGGCAAACATCCAACTAAGGTCCCAAATCAATCCAAGCCATCCATTCAAACCCGGGGGGGGGGGTCAAATGTCGTAAACCCTCGAAACCCTCTCATTCTATTATATCACATCCTCCAAGCAGCCTCTACCCCCACATTCATTTTCCTTCAGCTTCTCCAGACATTCTCCTACCTTCTCCAAGCTTTCCCCCTCTATTCCATAGCTTCCAAACCCCATTTTGGTTAAGAGAGAGAGAGAGAGAGAGAGAGAGAGAGAGAGAGAGAGAGAGAGAGAGAGAGAGAGAGAGAGAGAGAGAGAGAGAGAGAATGAGAGAGAGAATGAGAGAGAAGAAGGAGATTTGGAGGTAGCTTTTGATCCAGCCAGAATTAATTCTTGGAGTCTTCAACAAAGTTGGAGAGGATCTTCTTGTAAATAAGCCCAAGAAATAAAACATCTTTCCACTGGTTGGTAAGATATCCTCACTTTTAGTTTAAATTTCAATTTGAAACTACTCCAAACTTTTAGTGCATGGAGCCTCCAAACTCCAACGTTATGGGTCCTTTTTAGACCCATAAAAGTCATAAATCTTCAAATATCTTAGATTTTTTTATAATTTTTTTTTTGTGGTGTGCTTGTGCATGTGTGAGGGTTAGCTAGACTATAATTGAAATAATTTACTAATGATTTTCATTCATCTAGGTATAATTGATAGCTCTTTAAAGTATGATTGGTTTTTCACCTTTGGGCACCCATTCCAATCTCACTTAAATTATGTCAATTAACCTAATTAATTTAATGACTATTTGAAAGTTGGTGCACCTTTTGGACAAACCATAATAATCAAATAATAATACCATTAGAATTTTGCAAAGTCATAAATTAATTCAATATTATAACTTTTCCCAACACGATCACTTTGGTGAAAGCATGCTAATAATAATATAAATATTGAGTGATAAATAATCAAACAAAATATTGTCTATGTTCAAAACAAACTGATAAATAATTGAATAATTTTATTGGCCAAATATATTTATATTTTTTTATTTGCACATAACCATCAAAATTAACCAATGTAAATACTAACCATTTTAATTAAAAAAAAAAAGACAATTAATGTAATTGTTTCAAATTTGAAATGAAATCATTAGAAACTTTAAAAAATTAAATAAGTGAAAAAAAAATTATTTGAAAAATATGAAAATTTTGAAGTAGAGGACTTTGGCACTAATCTAGTGAGCACTATAGGCCATGAACTATATATATAATCCCAGCCTCATCCCACCAACTCCCTCACTTGATTGCTTGGCCAAGAAGAAATTGCAAGAGGAGAAGAAGAGAGATGAGAAAGAATGGTCTTTAGATTATATTTGTCAGCCATTCATATTACAGATTTCATTTTCTTCATTATAAGTAATTAATCTCTTATTTATATTTTTAATGATTTTAATTTTTACGAATTTTATCTTTTATAAATCTGTAAAAATTATACTATTTCTTGACTTCATAAGCTTTCACCATGCAAGTTTGGATTTGTTATTGATTTGATCATTTTGATAGATTTAATATGCTTATATTTTAAATAAAGTACTGAATGATATCAGATACATGATATGATAACTCCACATGATATCCAATGGATCTATGTGATTCATTAATTGGGAGTCATAAGGAGCTAGAGATTAATTGAGAGTCATAAGAAATTAGAGTAACTGATTCATGTGATTCAAGGGGAGTTATAAGGAGTACATTGATTAAGATTTATAAGTGGCGACTCATTGGGAGTCATAAATGTAGGAGTAAGACACCCTTAAGATACACTCATTGAATAACTCAATATTGATAATAACACTACTACAAACATTGTACTAATATTGTGACTAACAATATTATTATTTACTATTATTAATAATATTTAACATTATTAATCTTGATACTAATATTGTTATTGATATTAATATTATTGATTGCTACTGATATTGTGACTGATGATGTGATGGATTAAGATATGATGAACTATAGAAGGATAAATTGATGCAGATAATCAGTATAGACATTGATAATTTATAGCATGTTATTCTCTTTTATCTATCATTGATTTCAAATGTAATCTTTTTGTTAATTATTAGGCTATGTGCTCATTACATGGTTTTACATATTTTTAAAAAATGGATAAGGATCCTATGATATGAGGCTCTATATAAGATAAAAATATAATCATATTTCATTCCATTATTCAGTGGTAAGCTCTAGTTAACTGATTAAAATAAAAGATATATGTAATTCTTCTAATATAATTCATGGAGTGTGACATGGTAGTTTGCAATAAAGTTTATTATAATAGAACTCCATAACTTATTGACATAAAATTTTAGAGAAGATATATATTTATGTCTTAATAATTTAACATGATAGTTTGTCTCTAATGCCACATATTAAAAATAATACTATCATGAAAAGTACTTATTGATCTTTATGCAGAGCGGAAACAATCATTTTTATGATACATACCGAAATCAGACATAATTAAATATATTTGAAGATAAGCTTGTAAATCTCTTTGAAGAAAACTTGTAGAAATTATCTCTCTCACTTAATCTCCTTTCTTTGCATCACCAGAGCATATGGTAAATTCTAATAATATAAAGTATAGTAGAGAGAGGAAATTTTTTGCATATATATTATTTAATAAACACTTATTCTACTCCCCATAAGAGTAGGCACACATCTTCACATTAAGTCTAAATAATGCATATCTTCACATTAAATCTAGATAATACCTAAAATTTACTTTCATGTGAGACATATTTAACATTGCCAAGCTATTTTTTAATACAAAAATCTCTTGAAAATAAGAAAAAGTTGTCCCAAACGAAACCTAAGTTTCTCTTCGGTGGAAGGTTGATGTTAATAACCTTGGCTTTGGAGCAAATAGCATTAGTTAAGGGTGTTAATAAATGATCCAATCCGCAGCCCCAAATTTAGTAAAGTTAAAAATTTTCTAGTTCAAGAAAATTTGTACTAGAAAACTGCTTTAAAAGTAAAAAAAAGTTGTCCCAAACATAGCCTAAAGAAAAAGAGTATTTTTAATTTTGTAAATAACCATAATTTGATAAAATATATTAATTTTATTTATTACCTCTTGATTGTGGAGAAAGAAGTTATAAAAATGAGACTCAAGCTTCATTTGAGATAACTTTTTTATTGCTTTGTTAAGCTGCTGCAAATAAAATAGCTTTTTAAAATTATTATAGAAAGTAGCTTTCTAATATAAAAAAAACTAAAGCAGTAAAAAATTAGTGACCAAATAAAAATGTGGTTGTTTTCTAAAAAGAAAAAAAATTGTAAGAAAATTGTCTCAAATAAAATCTCAAACACTTTCAAATATTTATAGCAAAATAGATAAGACCCAAAATTTTGTGTGGTTCTGTTGACCTCATTTCAGTATGAGATCATTAGGACATACCTACACTCATTCTTAGTGACCTGATGATTGATAAGTGTCCAATTGTCAACCATATAGGTCCCAGTAAAATTCCAATCCATCCCTTAATCAAAATTTCAACTCCAACCTTTAATTCCAGACTTTCAATCCAGACCCTCAATCAAACTTCAAATCATATCCTATCAACTACAATCATTAATTAGATTGTAATTGGCATGGATAATTCAAACTCAATCATTTAAAACCAAAATCTAGTCTAAATCCATAATTTCGAACCCAATCCTAGGGTTAAGGGCCGAGGTCCTAAAACCCTTTCGTGATTTTTTAGTAACCTTGAAACACAGTTAAATGATCTCTGATTCATAATATATCAATTGTATATTTATTAGAAATGTATTTAGGGCCAACCCTCAAAACATGAGCTCATTCTAAGGTCTCTAACCCCATAAACTAAATCTATTTCCAAAGGTTGTAAAACTTTCAAATATTTATAGCATATGCACTAGACCAATCACCTTGTGGACTTTGACCTTGGGGCACTTCCCAAGACCCTTTTCCATGCATATAACCTATACTATGACATGTTGACGAGTAAACTATATTTTTTGGGGCTTAGTTTAACTTATGGTTAACTAGGAGTCAAAATGACCAAGATGTCCTCTAAGGAGATATGGTTTTTCCCAAAAACTCAACATGGCATAATCAATTCAATACTTGAAACCTCTTCCAATGAATCATAAAACATCATTAGGAGTGTATTGGATCCAAACCCAAGCTTTGGTTTTGACCAAGTCAATCATGGCTGACCAAATTGCCCCTTAAGGGCCCAAATGACCATTTTCGACCAAATGACCCTCCTCGAGCATGAGACCACCTCCACTGGTCTCTAATGATCAATTCAAACTTGTTGAGCCCAAACCCAACCACTGGTTTGACCTAGTTGACCAAGTCAACCTTGATTTACCAGATCAACCATTAACCCATCTTCATATTCAATCTAGCTTTGATTAAACCCTGAATCCATTCAAAGCCTCTTAACCACCTCTCACACTAGTTTGAAAGTAAATGGCCATTTTTATCTAGTCAGTAGTTGACTTGGTCAACTGGACCCATGGCTAGTCAAATTTAGTCTATATAGCTCAATTAAATATGCTCAATCAATCCAACATATTTAAATCTCTTCAAACCCTCAATCCCACTCCAATATGTAGTTTAAGTTTATTCAAACTCACTTTAAGTCAAACTTTGATGAGTTTGACCAAGTTAGTTCATTGGCCTTGGTCAAACCCCTTACTTTTGGTCAAGTCACCATCCATAATCAATCAAACTTGCTTCAAACCTTAAACTCACTTGATTTCTTGCCTGAACTCATTTCAATTATGGTTGAGTCAAAGCCTATTGAGTTTGACCAAGTCAACGAACTCATGATTATCGGTCAAATTCCATCATACAATACTTCATTAACTCTTATATTGACCCTAGTCTTTTGACTCCCTTTAAACTTGTTTCAAGTAGGTTCTCACACCTATCACCTTCGACCTCTCCATTCTTTGGCCAGTTGACTAGTCAAATCAATCAACTTAAGCTTAAAAGCCTTCCAAATGGTCAAACCCTCTCCCTCCTTTGAACCCTTCTCAAGTCTTCTGTTTGAGCCTTCCCAAATGGAGCCTAAAGCTCCCTTAGGAGCTCCTAAACTGAGCTAATAAGGGTTGGTTTATCCTAAAGTGGCAACTTGTGGTCCCCTCACCCATAGAAGCCACCAATCATAATGAGGCTTGACCCAACCTTTCCCCACCATTCCAACAACTTGGGACACTTTTCCTCCACCAATACAACAGACTTGATCAATCCAAGCCATTGGTTTTAAACCCTAGGGCTTAAACTAAGCAAAAGGGCTCATTCTTTGACTGATCAACTCTCACCAAACCCTTAGCTAGCCTCTTGAGCTTCTTTATTCCTTTTCTCATTTTGTTTCACTCCTCCGAAAGTCTCTCGAACTTTCCCCAGCCAAAATCCACCAATCAAAAGCTGGCGACGGCGAGTTCTCTAGCTAACTGAGGCTAAACTCCGTCCAAGGTTAAAATCTTGAGATCCACTCATTTCTGACTGTTATTTCTTCAGGGAAAAGATACAAGGATAGTCTACAAACTAAAAAAAAAAAAAAAAACTCCCAAATATTTTGGTTAAATCGAGGTATAACGCCAACCATATCTCAAACACCTTGGGTTAAAATAGCTTTATGAAAAGTTAATTTTAAACCAAATGGACACATCACCATAGATGCTCTTCATTTCAGTAAGCTCTGTTTAAAATGTTATAAAAATGATTAAATATTTTGAGAAAATGAGACGATTATCTTATTTTTATGGTTAACGTTAGTATACATACATCGGTACAGTTTTTTCCGTCATTGATCATTTGATCAATGGTTCTGATTCAGTCATTTTATAGTTCTGTTTGACGGCGAATCCCATCCTATGGTTTTATTTCTTGCTCGGCTCAATCCAGGCCATTGATTGAAATCGAAGAGGATCCAACGGCATCCGAGGTCTACTGACTCAAATTAGTGATGTGTCGGTCTGTCGCTGTGTCTCAAAATTAATTGCCACTTATTTCTGAATTAATGTTCGCGGTTTTGATCTAGCGGCCGGATGTTGCTGCGTGTCCCCTTCGTCGTCGCGGTTTTTTTTCGACGCTCTGGATTGTGCCACGTTGCCCTCCGCTGCCTTAAATTGATTTTAATTAATAAAAATAGTTTTAAAAGTTATTTCATCACAACATTTTCAAAAAATTATATAAAAATAAATATTAATCCAAAATTAATGTATAAATACTCATTTTTCTCAGGATTTTATCTTCTTTAATCTAAATAAAAAAATGAGTTACAGATTTTAACTAATTTTATTTAATCCTCTGCCTAGAAAAATTAAAAGCCTATTGACTTGATATCTAATTTGACGCTAATTTAATTATTAATAAAGACCAACAATTAATTTTTAATTAATTAAAAATTATTCAAAATTCTAAATAATTTCCAAACACTTGGAAACACCCCCATGGCTTACCCCTAACCCTTGGGAGTGATTCTATGAAGTTTATAATAAGTTTGGATCAAAATGTTTAAAACCTTCTTAATTAACCAATTTAAAATTTTATTTTATTAAACAAACTTTATAAAATTATAAGTAATTCAAAAAAATTGCAAATTGACCAAACTCAAATTCATTTAACTCTATTTAAAGTCTATTATTTATTAAAAATATCAAACCACAATAAATAAGTCAAAGTTAAAATTCAACTTTTTAGTCAAACATAGTTCAAATATTGGTCAAAACTTCAAAAATTCACAATTTAGTGTAAAAAAATCTAATTATAGCAAACTTAAAATCTAATTACTTATCTTATGATCTAATATTTAATAAAAATATTAAAATTTTAGAAATAACTTTAATTTTAAAAGTCAAATTTTAACCCATTAAATTTAATGAATTAAATAATTCCAAAATTAAATAATTAAGCAAAAGTTTAGAAATATCTAACTTGATTAATAAAATCAATCAACCAACCAGAGTCCTACATTGGGTTCCCACACCCACACCCACACCACCCACGTACCCACCCATACCCAATGGGTATGGGTGGGTATGGGTGGTTACACAACATTAATTTGGGGATAAAATGATTTACATTGCTGATCATTGTATGCCATATATTACTGTAATTCTCATTATACAGCGTGCAACACTGATTTGTGTTGCGACACGATAAATTCTGATATGTGACTTGAAATTTTGCAGTCAAAGCAAAGTATAACAAGCCTTAAAGCCATCAATCTGTGGCGGCTACATTCAAAAAGCATGGAAGTGTGTGGGTATGGTGGGTACAACATCACAAAAGTCACCATGGGTGGGCGGGGGTGGGCAAAGCCTGCCCACGTAGAGCATGGGTACCTAATGGATACCCAACTAGGACCCCGTGTAGGGCTTTGCAACCAAACAAAGCACTCTAAAGATGAAATTTTTTAGATGGACTATCTTGAGCTGCGGAGCTAAGTGTCCTAAGAAGGACTGGTTTCTTGAGCCAACTGTGATAATATCATGAATGGATTCAATGGAGTGTAAAACCTTAAAATTAAGAAATTATTAATTAATTAACTAAATTAAAATTGCTAATTCAACTACATTAACCTGGTTAATTGGTTGGACTACCTTGAGGTGGGGGCTACGTGTCTTAAGGAAGCCGGATTCCTCATAGTGGCGAAGGTAGAATTATTTATCTGCGGGGCCATACATTTCTAATTTGAAAATTATCAACAAGCTTTTTCATTCGAGTTTGAAATTGACATTGAGGTTTTAATTTTTTTTTTAATATCTAACATAAGGTTTTCATATCTAATTTAAATACAAAAATAATTAGAAAATATTTTATAATAAGAAATAAACCCTAAACTTATCCAATTTTTTTTTCATAAGGTTTTTCATTCGAGTTTGTAAAAAAGTTGCATCTTATTAATATAAAAATATATAAAAATTATAATTAGCATATTTTAAACTACTTAATTTAAATTTAAATATTGTAACATTTCTCTAGTGTAATTTGTTGGCTTTAATTATATAATTTTTTTATAAAAGAGAACTTAGATATTTTAAAATAATTAAAAAAATTGATGAAAATTTTAATTTTAAAAAAACTAGTAATGTAAAGATAAATCATTAAAATGGGAAAATATATAAATAAATAGAGAAAGATAAATGAAAAAAAAAAGGTTTAAGATGGTTCTAATAAAAATTAATAAAAAATAGTTAACCTCATAAGAGAGATAGTGGAAACTAAATAAAAAATGTTTAAAATCATCTCACCCTCTTGGGAGAAAAAGAGAGTGAAAAGAGGGTTATAACTAGTAGCAAGTACAAAATAACAAAAGGCTACCAGTGGTAACCCAAAAAATTTCGAGAGAGAGAGAGAGAAAGAGAGGTAGTGAAAAAAAAAATATTTCTACCAATGGTTTCCTGATTTTATAAGGAGAAAAAAAATGTTTCTTTTTTACCCCCTAGGGCCCCCACCCCTAAATTTGACAATGGTTCCTCGATTTCACTGAACAACGCCATAAATCGATTAATGGAAAATTTAAATCAACCATAATCCTTAAAATCAACAACTAATTAATTTAATTAAAGAATAATTAATTTATTAAATCTTTACTAATTAAATTAACTTAATCAAACTAGTTATCACTAGTTGTGAGATCTCGTTCCCTTACTGTTCCCCTCTGATTTGGATTTTCCTCCCAGGATCGTCCAGGCCGATCAGTGCATTGAAAACAACTGATTTCTGGAGTGCTTTCTGGAATGATTTCTAGACAGGATCGTCCGGAACGATATTGAGATCGTCCAGGCCGATCTGTACTGTTCAAAATATCGTCCTGAACATAGTTCTGGGAACTGTCCGGGCCGATGATTTTGGTCTGATCGTCCCAGGACGATCTGGCGATCGGCCGGCCGATCAGCTTTATGATTTAAGCAAATCAGCTCGTTTTGAGGAGAGAGAAAAATCATTTTTATAAAATCAGATATTTTGAGGAGAGAGAAAGAGAAAGGGAAAAGAGGAAAAGCTGGTTTTCGGAGGCCGCGGAGTGCTTTTCGTCCGACGCTGCTGTTGGAGAAAGTGAAGATCTCGTGGTAAGGACTCCGAATCCTATTTCTGTTTTCAGAGATATTGAGTTTTGACCGAGTTGTGCACTATTTTGTGTTTTCGTAGTCGAACTTTTGACTTGATTTTGTATTGACACAACTTTCACCGCACAACTTTTGGTATGTTATAGATATGACTATTGTACACGATTTGAGTATTTTCTACGACTATTTTACCGGTCGAAATTGATTCTACGCGATTTTAATTGAATAGAAAAATATCAGGACTTGATTTGAGTTGGATTCTATAGAATAATAGTCTTGTAATGATGTCGTGAACATTCTACTGTAATTTGGAGAAATTTGGAATTTATGCCTTTTTGCAGGATTTTTGTGTAAATTTGATAGACTGCCGTTACTCTGCCCGATTTTCGTATGATTTCTGATTTTTCTGAAATTGATAGATTGAATTGATATGTGCATGACTATTGATATGATTGTTCTAGATTGCTTTAATATTGACTATTGAATTGATTATTGATTGATTATTGATACTGAAACACGTATAACCTGGTTGAACATTGGTTGAAGATTGATAGACCTGTATAGGATGGTGGGCCGACGGACATTCCTTTAAACATTGATTATTGATATATGGATGGGAGTCATAAGGAGTTTATTGATATGCCGACTGGCGAAAAGAGTGACGACTCTTATTGATAGAACCAATGTTTTGATATCTACAACAGCAATATGGATTCTACAACAGCAACATAGCCAGTTGTTTGTACTTGTTCAGTATTATAGTATTGAAATACATGTTTACTGTATTGACGTACGGATTTAGTGTTTTATCGAGATTTCTGCTTTATTGATTTGATCGGATTTACTGTTTTGTACGGATTTATAGATTTTATTATTATCATTGAGCATGGATAATCTTGATTATTGATCATTGATATTGATATGGATAGAATGGACATAGATATTGTATAGATTCATTGATGCTATAGATATTGGTATTGCCTATAGATTGATTCTGCATTGTACTGATTTGACTTGCTACAATTGATTTATTGATAGGATAGATTGAGATTTATCGTATTGCTTTTCCGATTGATTTTATCAACTTAAAAGTATAGATTTGATTTGATTGATTGATTTGACAGATTGATTTGACGGACGGATTGATTGATTTTCTTCTGTGTACGGATTTCTTCGAGATTGACGTGGATTGATTGAGCTTGGTTTATTGATTTGTCTGCTGCTGCATTGACTGGTTTTATTGACTATGGATTTCCGTATTGCACAGATTCATTGACCATTGACTGATATGGATTTGATTAACTGACATGCATATTTATAGCATCACCGTGCTTTGATTTCAATTATAGGTATTAGGTGACCTGCTGGGCTTTGTAAAGCTCATTATATGTGGTTGATATTTTCAGGTCAGGGCAAGGGAGCAGAAGATAGGAATTGATCCGGATCTTCAGGTTTTTGTCTTTTGATGATTTTGATTCTTTTGTACTCAGGACATGATAGATTTCTGTACTTGTGATTGTAGTGTAGTTCCTGAATATTGTACATGACCTTTTGAGATATGAATCGACTTGTATATTGATGTTTTAAATTTTATAGAATTTGTTAGATTATTAATTGAAGGTTTTAGATAGCTCTGGTAAATTGTTTGAGAAATTGATCGACATTCTTTCCAAATTAGATCTTGGGGCATCACAATTGGTATCAGAGCAGTGTTATTGGAAGAATGGATTGTTACCAGAGTTATAGGTTTGGAATGAGAGTTGGGTAGATTGGGTAGCTTTAAGAGCATCATTGGCATACATCGTTGCATGTGTGTATCATTTGTTCTGAATTATACAGGTGAAAAGATATGGATCCTCCGGCTGAATCCAGTGTACCAAATGAGCAACACAGCGCAGTTCCAGTACCTTCAGAGAGTATGATGCAGTTGGCTACTGCGATTGCACATGTAATGGGGGATGCTCAGAGCAAAATGAGTGGTAGCAAAGAGGAAGAAGTAGATAGACACATGCAGATGTTTCATAAGCTGAAACCTCCGTTGTTCAAAGGGGCTGTAGGACCCCAGGCTGCTGAGGATTGGATCATGAGGGTGGAAAAGATTTTTGACAGCATGCAGTGTCCAGGAAATCGAAAGGTACCATTGGTTGTATTCCTATTTGAGGGTGAGGCGGAGAGATGGTGGATCGGACAACAGAGAGAGAAATTTCAGGGGAAGACCAATGCTGAGATCACCTGGGATGAGTTCACTGCAGTGTTCAGAATGTGGTTTGTACCACCATCAGCTCAGCGACAGATGCAGGAAGCTTTTATGAGATTGGAGCAAGGCCGCAAGTCAGTGATGTAGTACGAGGCCGAGTTTACTGCACTTGCGAGGTACGCTGCTCATTTGATTCCTAATGCCAAGGAAAAATGCTATAGATTTCTGCAAGGATTGAACAGAGAGTTGAGACATCCACTAGTACCCTTCCGGATACATGAGTTTTCTGAGCTGGTGGAGTGGGCTCGATTGATAGAGATTGATTTGGCAACACCGGTATCGAGGTACGAGGATACCAGGAGGAGGAGAGATGAGGTACGACGAGATGATTCTGGTAGAGACAGAGATAGAGAGAAAAGAAGCAGGTACGATGATTCGAAGGGATCTGCATCGGGATCTGTATCACGATCTGCATCGGTAGTACCGTCTGGTAGTTCTGGAGTGTGCATTCACTGTGGTAGACGACATGCCGGTCGGTGCTACCTGTTGACGGGGCAGTGTTTTCACTGTGGACAGCAAGGGCACAGAGCAGCAAATTGTCCTCAGAAAGGACTAGGTGGAAGGACTGATTCTGGCACGAGTATAGGACAGCAGATGACTGTTGGCTCGAGGGCTTACAGTGAGAGATCAGGGAACCGGATGGATGATAGAGCTGTCAGAGATCAGAGAGAGACAGTTGCACCACGACCTCCTGCACTTCCTCCAGTGGTGCCACGTGTTTACAGTCTACAGCATCATGCAGATCAACAACGATCAGAAAGTTCTATTGGTAAGATTGATTTGACTAACCGATTGATATTGACATTTGATCATGCATATTGACATGTGATTGATTACATTGTGTGTTTTGTATGGATTTCGATGAGTTTTGATTTGGATTTGGATTTGGATCGATTTGTTTTGTGTTATTTTTTCTTCGTACCTGTAGGGAAATATCGTGACGACATTTTTCTAAGGTGGGGAGATTATGAGATCTCGTTCCCTTACTGTTCCTCTCTTATTTGGATTTTCCTCCCAGGATCGTCCAAGACGATGTTGAGATCGTCCAGGCCGATCAGTGCATTGAAAACAGCTGATTTCTGAAGTGACTTCTGGAATGATTTCTGGACAGGATCGTCCGGGACGATATTGAGATCGTCCAGGCCGATCTGTACTGTTCAAAATATCGTCCTGAACATAGTTCTGGGAACTGTCCAGGCCGATGATTTTGGTCTGATCGTCCCAGGACGATTTGGCGATCGGCCGGGCCGATCAGCTTTATGATTTAAGCAAATCAGCTCGTTTTGAGGAGAGAGAAAAATCATTTTTATAAAATCAGATATTTTGAGGAGAGAGAAAGAGAAAGGGAAAAGAGGAAAAGCTGGTTTTCGGAGGCCGCGGAGCACTTTTTGTCCGACGCCGCTGTTGGAGAAAGTGAAGATCTCGTGGTAAGGACTCCGAATCCTATTTCTGTTTTCAGAGATATTAAGTTTTGACCGAGTTGTGCACTATTTTGTGTTTTCGTAGTCGAACTTTTGACTTGATTTTGTATTGACACAACTTTCACCGCACAACTTTTGGTATGTTATAGATATGACTATTATACACGATTTGAGTATTTTCTACGACTATTTTACCGGTCGGAATTGATTCTACGCGATTTTAATTGAATAGAAAAATATCATGACTTGATTTGAGTTGGATTCTATAGAATAATAGTCTTGTAATGATGTCGTGAACATTCTACTGTAATTTGGAGAAATTTGGAATTTATGCCTTTTTGCAGGATTTTTGTGTAAATTTGATAGACTGCCGTTACTCTGCCCGATTTTCGTATGATTTCTGATTTTTCTGAAATTGATAGATTGAATTGATATGTGCATGACTATTGATATGATTGTTCTAGATTGCTTTAATATTGACTATTGAATTGATTATTGATTGATTATTGATACTGAAACACGTATAACCTGGTTGAACATTGGTTGAAGATTGATAGACCTGTACATGATGGTGGGCCGACGGGCTTTCCTTTAAACATTGATTATTGATATATTGATGGGAGTCATAAGGAGTTTATTGATATGCCGACGGGCGAAAAGAGTGACGACTCTTATTGATAGAACCAATGTTTGGATATCTACAACAGCAATATGGATTCTACAACAGCAACACAGCCAGTTGTTTGTACTTGTTCAGTATTATAGTATTGAAATGCATGTTTACTGTATTGACGTACGGATTTAGTATTTTATCGAGATTTTTGCTTTATTGATTTGATCGGATTTACTGTTTTGTACGGATTTATAGATTTCATTATTATCATTGAGCATGGATAATCTTGATTATTGATCATTGATATTGATATGGATAGAATGGACATAGATATTGTATAGATTCATTGATGCTATAGATATTGGTATTGCCTATAGATTGATTCTGCATTGTACTGATTTGACTTGCTACAATTGATTTATTGATATGATAGATTGAGATTTATCGTATTGCTTTTCCGATTGATTTTTTCGACTTAATAGTATAGATTTGATTTGATTGATTGATTTGACGGATTTATTTGACGGACGGATTGACTGATTTGACGGATTGATTGATTTTCTTCTGTGTACGGATTTCTTCGAGATTGACGTGGATTGATTGAGCTTAGTTTATTGATTTGACTGCTGCTGCATTGACTGGTTTTATTGACTATGGATTTCCGTATTGCACAGATTCATTGACCATTGACTGATATGGATTTGATTAACTGACATGCATATTGATAGCATCGCCGTGCTTTGATTTCAGTTATAGGTATTAGGTGACATGCTGGGCTTTGTAAAGCTCATTATATGTGGTTGATATTTTCAGGTCAGGGCAAGGGAGCAGAAGATAGGAATTGATCCGGATCTTCAGGTTTTTGTCTTTTGATGATTTTGATTCTTTTGTACTCAGGACATGATAGATTTCTGTACTTGTGATTGTAGTGTAGCTCCTGAGTATTGTACATGACCTTTTGAGATATGAATCGACTTGTATATTGATATTTTAAATTTTATAGAATTTGTTAGATTATTAATTGAAGGTTTTAGATAGCTCTGGTAAATTGTTTGAGAAATTGATCGACATTCTTTCCAAATTAGATCTTGGGGCATCACATTAGTAACCCAAACCTACGAGGCTATTAGCTTAACCCTAAGGAATATGAAATAAACTTCGCAACCCTAGTGTAAACAAAGGTGTTAATCATTTAATACTTAAAATACATTCTAAAAATCAACTTTAAAATACAAATACTTAAACTTAAATAAAACTTCTCTTTGACCATCAATAAATCAAACATTAGACAGCCTTAATAAATTACTCAATCTACGACATATCAAACAACACAGCCTTCTGCACATACTTTAAATGATTTGCTAGGATAACCGACTCTAGATATAGGCTAGACATATATTTATTTTTTTGATGTTGTGTGCCAAATTTTACATGATTTTCACTACATTTTCTTTATTAAATTAATTGATTGATGTGATGGACAATAGATTACTCTTAGGTTAGGAACAATCTAGATACTCATAGGATTTTCTATAGGTAGTCATGCTCAAATAGAACTAAGTCAAGGAGCAAAAGTTAAGTGATTTAAATTAATATATTTTTGGTATGTGCAAAATGTCAAGTCCCCCTTAAAATTAAAAGAGTATGGCCAAGTGTGACTAAAAAAATAATTTAATAAAAATATATATAATTACTTGAAATGTTATTATTAATTACAACTGCTTAGGATAACTATGCATAAGGTTTTGAAATTTTTTTTTTTATTGAGAAGTAATGTAATATGATTAAGTTAATAGTTGTGAAAGTGGTTCTTTGAGTTAGGATACTACATCCAACTTGGAATCCAAAGATAAAAGAGCATCCCTTAGGGGAGAGATCTCTTACATTTGAAAATCTAAGTTATGATGACCTTAATATCTAAAGAGAGTGAAAACATCCCTTCGGGGAGGAATTTCTTTTCAATTGGATATCCGGACCCGATTATTCTAAGGAGCTTATAGAAGGAGAGAAGATGAAGAAGTGAATACAAAAAGTATCTCACTCAAAGTCACTTGTGTCAGTCCTAGGATTAGAATCTAAGTTGTTGTCAGTGATACTCAACCACTTTTTATTTCTACAGATCCTGAGTTCTAATTAAGTAGCACTTGCCATATGAAAATTTTAATTTATTTAATTGAATTGATTGATTGATTGATTTACTTTGATTGCATAGTAGAACTTACCTTTTTTCTAGTTTTCTTTCTTGCATGTTAATTTTGATTTAGGTGTATATGATCAGAGGCTCGTACGGATATGAATAAAATATTTTATACTAAAATATAAATTAAAATTTCACTACAGATAAATCTTATATTACAGGTGGATTTTTTCGGCTGAAATTTATTATTTTTCGGTGGTTTTCAAATTTAACGGCTATTTTCTAGGAAAAAAAATTATGCCGATAAAATGCGCATAGGAAAATAAATTCTGGTGGCTTTTTTCGGCGGAAAATAATTCTTACAATTTTCCGACGAAATTAAATAGTAAATAAATTTAAAAAATAATTAAAAAAATCTCATTTTCTCACTTGGCAGCCGCTCCCATGCTCGCGGGATCCCGCCCGCACCACCCCACTCATGTGCCAGCCCGCCCGGAAGCCCGATCGATCTCCCGTGCCCGCTAGCCCGCTCCCACGCAGGCAGGCGGGCGCGGGAGATCGAGCTTTAGGGCGGGCTCCCGCGCCAGCCCGTGCGTGCGAGCCTGCTCGTGCCTAACCTGCCCTAAAGCCCACTCTCCTGCTCCAGCCCACCTGCCAGGTGATTTGAACCCGGGTGGGTTGGAGAAATTTCCAAACAACCAACCAAATTGCTGGACATGCAAATATATTTTTAATGTCAAATTTTTATATTTAAACTATATATTGACCCAAAATCAACAAGTATTTAACTATACTAATAAAAAATGATACTAATTAATTTAATTATAAAAAATGATAACTAATATAAAATAAAAATTAATATTTACTAACTAATTTTAAAATGAAAATAAATTAAATAGTTAATATTATTTTTAATCATTTTTGTTAAATCATTTAAATAGTTAAAATTTTAATCTATTTTATTTTATTTTTAAAATTTTGCCGGAAATTTGAAAAAGCCCCGAAAAATTCTGTGGGAAAAAAACCGCCGAAAAATTTCATCGGAAAAGTTTTCTAGTTGTTTTCCGTCAGAAAACCGCCGAAAAGCCGCCAAAAAATTAACCGTCGGAAATGGGTGATTAAACTATAGTGACTTTAGTCTCATATAAAAACTCTAACATTCTAAGAAGTAAACTTGGGATCAGCGAGAGTCTACATAAGCATATTAAAATTTTTCTCTTCATTGTAAGGCACCTCCCTGCCTGTAGGTTCTGACATACCACCTAGCATATTAGGATATAGTTATGTTAAGAGGATATTGTACAATCTCTAAGAAAATATATATACTTTTAAGTCTTTTAAAAATTGCTTCATATTCGCTTTATGCATTTATCAAGTCAATCAGCATATATTGCATTAGAAATGAATTAAAAGTGTATAATTTGTTTATTACATTTTCTCAAACATCAATTACCCTACATAAGTCAAGGGGTCAGTTAGGATCCTCTTTTGATGTCGGCTCTAACTCCTCCAAATTTAATTAACAGTTCACCACTCTTTCATTAAAGATCAGATGCATTATTTTTTAAATCGCCTAGGTAGTTAGCTGGCTCCCCAATCCAAGCCAGGATAAGTCTATAGTTTGTGGTACATTAGCTATGTTTAGGGTACTATCATTTAGTGCCTAATTTAAATTTAAGATTCAGAGCATAGTGCTCAAAATCATAAGTCTCCACCCTCTGGGAATATAATCCCCACCTTTATAATAAAATATCAACTTACATTAAGAATTTCTCTTCAATCTAAAATTTGAAGTCCAACATATAGGATAGAATAGGGTGCCTCAGAAATGTTTCAGAATCCCAAAGCACCTCTTACTTTTCTTCTTTTGACCTTTGAAAATAAATGTTTAAATTTTGACCCAATCCCAATTTAAATTTCTGCCTCACCTCCTTTGATATCACTCCTCGAGAATATTTTTTCTATCGTTATTTTAATAAAAAAGTATTCATAGAAAATTTTGATTTCTTATGATGTAATTAACTACTAGGGCTTATGCTCGTAGGATATTTAAAACCCGGATCAATTTTAAAAATCAATTAATCTTTTTTGGAAAAATCAAAATCAACAATGATCATTATTATTATGTTCAAATGATTGATAATAAATGATATTCTCTTCTCTTGGGAAAACATAATATTTATTATTATGTTTTTGAATATAAAATTAATGATACTTCATCTAGATTATCGTAGTCAGATGCTTGTTTGAACATCATTTTGACCTCTTTAGGGTCATATGTAGTTCTCCCCTGAATTTAACTACGATAACCATGATGAAACTAATAGTTTGTTAATGATATATTCGCCTCCTGAGGCGGTATATCGTTCACAATGACGTGTTCAATTTCATAACTGAAATTCCAAAATTAAATTTTCTCAAATAAATTTAATTTTTCAAACTCAACTAAAACAAACAGGTTCTTTAAAGACTTGTAATTTTATATTTAAATTAACGTGTAGGCCCCTATGTGGATTTTAATAAAAAAAATTATTTTAATTAAATAATCAGATCATATTTCAAATGGTTTTATTTTTCAATTATGAACATGCACTATTAAGAGGAAAATTCTGAGTAATGATATTTATTTTCATTTTGCATCAAATTGGGCTTCAAATCACTTATATTTGTGTTAGAAATTAGTGCAAATATTGGATATTATATGCAAGGCTAATCTCAGTGCAAATTCAAAGATTCTAAGGCTTCGTTTGGGACAGCTTTCTTGATGCTTTTTAAAGTGGCTTTATAGTACAAAAATTTTAACTTTTTAACTAGAAAGCCGTTTTAAGAATCAGGAAGAAAGCCGTCCCAAACGAAGCCTAAATCTCATTATAAGACAAAATGCGTAAGGATATTCTTAAACAACTTTTTTCCTATTATGTGCATAAAATCAAATCAACTTTAGAATATGTAATTAATTATTTTCATGATAATTTTTTTTTCAAATAAAATAGCAGAAAATTAATAATCATTGCATTAAATAAATATCCTAGCTATAGACAATCAACTATATGTAGAGGCTTAATTAACCATATGTAGAGGCTTAATTAATTCATTCACTTGCATGAAACTATGGTTAATTAAAGAAGAGAAAAGCACAATATCTTATAAATTTAAATTAATTTATACAACATTTACTATGTTTAATCACTAATCATGTTTTATTATTTTAAAAATTGTAAAATGATGTATCCCTTCCTATCTATGAGAAAAAAATTAAAAGATCAAAACTGTAATAAAATCAAATCTTCCTTATCATAGAAAAGCTTCTTAAAGAATCTAACTACTCTCCCTTTCTCTTACACCAACTAAACCATGCAAATTAATAAGAAATTCAAGAACACTAATATAAATATAAAAAAAAAAAAACAAAATTATTCAAAATAAAACCTAAATAAAAATTATAAGAAGAATCATAAATCAAGCTCACATGGGAAAATAGGAGCTTCAAATGCATTGATCTCTCCAAATATTGTATCATCTCCCTCAACAAAGCTTCCATCATCGTTGCACTCGAAGTAAGTCTGTATGTCATCAGGAAAGCTACATCGAGATGATGGTTTGTCTTCAGATTCAGGCGGAGAAGCTGGTGGTTCGGTCGTTATCGTTCTCTTGAGCATGTCCTCGAATTTTGATGGTTGAAATAGGAAGCCAAGGTCTGTGGAAGTTGATGTTGCTTGATCTTGCTGTTGTTCTTGTTTTTCTTGTTGGTGGAAGTTCAAGTTTGTTTCATAATTTGAGCTTTTGTTTCCTTCTGAGTTGGGACGAAGAAAGTCGACATAGCGACTAAGATCAAAATTAGTCACTGCACTAAGACCGCGATATTCGATTGCTGCCATATCATACGCAGCCGCTGCCTCTTCTTGCGTCGCTGTATAAATTGATCATAAAATGTTTTTAAAAAAATTGCTAACTAAAAATGTATTTGAAATAATTAATTAATTTTAATTTTAATAAATCTACTCTAACTGATAAATCATAAAATATATTACTCGCATTCATGACTTCTAAAAAATTATCTTCTACAAATGCCTCCCTCATCACTTTCCATCCCAATTTAATTAATTACTATTCCTTTTTTTCTCCCCTACTGTACAAATCTATTGCAATAGGACTCTGACAATTCACATTATCAAAATTGGTGCTTATGGTTAGTACAAAATAAAGGGGAAACTTTTAATTAACAAATTAAATTAATTATAATTAAGTTGATTTTGATGAATTAATGTGTTAAATTTGAGTTAGTTATGACTCATAAATTAGTTTATATAAAAAAATGATATATAATATATTTAAAATATGAAAATATACAATTGAAATATGATATTGCTAAAAATAGTTAAAAATTATCTCTTTTTTTTCTTATCTTAATTTATTTCTCTATTTCTCGTTATTTAAAATAAATTTCAATTATGTTTCGCTCTTTCTTAATAAATGAGATAACTTGTGACGAATCGATTCGATCAAATTCTATAGAATCGAGCTTAAGTTGAAACCCTAATTTGTTTAACTAATTAAGCTCAATCTCAAGGCAGCGATAGCTCAGTCTTGATTGAACCCATTTACACCCTAACTCTACAAATAATAAGTGTACAATCTTATGCAAAAACTATCATTTGGGAAGGAGCACAATGAAAAATTATATTTATTTTTTTAATAATTTTAATAAAAATTTAATTAGAATATTTGTTTTTTTTTTTGGGACATTTAGGCCATTTAAGGCAAACTCACACACACAACGCATACACATAGACTCGAACCCTGGACCTCTTAGTTGAAAGCTTAAGCTCTCAACCGATAGGCCAAGGAGAGTTGAATAATATGTTTTTTTGTTCATATTCATTTGAGGTGAGAGTGATTTGACAGAAGGAGTGCAATTAAGTGGGAAAAATAATTGGGGGGTTGGGTGCACTTTTTATATTGAATTTATTAGTTTTTATACCCTTATAAGCTATAACACTGTGGAGGTTATTTAGTAGCCGTTGGAAGTTGGTGCTTTTAAATTGGTGCGCCGCTGCACCTTCATTCTGTCCCTGGTTGGAGGAGAATTAAGTACATTGGTAATTAGGTCAAGTGGGCCCTATATGACCTATATGGGTTATCGTGTCAAAATGTGAATGGCTTCTCTTGATTTGACGCCTCGTTTGTTGCGATGTTGCCATGGGTGGATATTAAAAAATATTTTATTATCAATTATAAGATTTAATTTTAATTTTTTTTTATTATATATTAATGTAAATATAATTAAAATATGAAATAAAAAAGTTTTTTTTTAATTGTGCTTCAAATTACAATATATATCATAATGATAGAATTGTAATAAAATTTTAACAATTATAAAATTTTGTCAATTTTATTTTTAATTTCATTTAAAAGTTTAATAAAATTCATAAAAAGAAGGGTTAGATTGCAAATTTATGAAGTTCTTAATGATTACTCCCACCTGATTTTCCGGTTACTTATGTTAAAAAGACAAGTATGAGGTGCTTAATGATTTTAGAGTGTTGTCTTATCATATTAAAGGAATGATTTGTAAATTATTTTTCAAGATATATTGTCTGAAAAATATTATTTCATAATAAAAAATGTAATAATATTATTATTATTATATTTAAATATTGATTAATCATTTTCATAATTTAGTTTAATATTTATATATTTAAATATTGATTAATCATTTTCATAATTTAGTTTAATATTTATATATTTAAATATTGATTAATCATTTTCATAATTTTTTGATAAAATTATTAGAAAATTACTAATTACACTCCAAATGGTATGAAATAGTTGAAGCTGTTATGCTGAAAATGAATATAATAATTTCATATGATTGAAGTTTGAACTATTCTTTGCTATTTTTGAATGATTAACGCTTCGTTTGAGATAACTTTTTTTATTATTTTCTAAAGCATTTTTTTAACAAGAATTTCTAATTCAAAAAAAAAAAAAAAAAACTAAAAGTTGTTTTAAAGAGCAGTAAAAAAAAGTCCCAAATGAAGACTAAGGCTTCGTTTGGGACGGCTTTTTTATTGCTTTCTAAAACGGAGTTTTAGTACAAATTTTTTTATTTTTGTACTAAAACTCCGTTTTGAAAAGCAATGAAAAAGCAGTCCCAAACGAAGCCTAAATCATAAACTAATTATTGGTATTATGCATGGATGGCATATACGTAAATAAAAAATTCTCTTAATTATCTTATTACTATTTTTTAATTAGAGAGAAGCTAGCATCATTCATGCATGGATGGCTCTTACCCAAAGTCCATGCAATTTATTTATTGTCTATTTAGATTCCACTTGGACATTACCAATATTTGCTTACCAGGTCCACTTCAATTTAAAAAATAAATTTATATTAACATTTTTAATTAATTAAGGTAATATTATAATTATGTTAACTTAATAGAAAGATTTTAGTTGATATTAAGTGATTATTCTTTTCTAATCCTTCCAAGAAAGTCGTTTTAAATGACAGATAATAATTTTTTTTCTAATTAATTATTAATTAATTTAGCTTCCATTTGGCAACAATAAGCACGTTGCAGTGGCATAATTAGATCCAAATTAAACAACTGGAATGGGAATAAAATCAATTTAAATATTAAGAAAAATGAAAATATATATCATGATTTAAATTTTTTAGGGGGCATTTATCTATTTTTAGTAAACAACCATTTGTTTATAAGAAATCAAATTATATGAATTTTTTTATTTGTGAAATTATTATATTTGTTATGAGAATTTCTGATTTAGTTTTTATGATAATTTATCCCAAATGAAACCTAAATCATAATCCTATGCCCTAATTACTTTAAAAATATCAAAAAAATAATTTCTTCAACAAAAAATATAAAGAAAATAGAAATAATGATAAATACCGTAAGTCCCAAGATATAAATATTTGTTGCCAAATACACGACCAATTCGGGCTTCCCATCTTCCATTATGATGATGCCTACAAAATATATAAAAACAAAAACATTTTTCATTAAAAGTAATAAAAAATAGCATTTCATGCAATAATCTAAATTATTTTAATTAAAATAATGCTTATATTTAATAAGGAAATAATAATAATAAAAAGTGATGCTTTAATTAACTATCCTTAGGCTGCCTACAATAAAGGAGCGAATCACATACAATTCCATCAGAATCGCAACAAACTTCTCCTCAAATGAATCACTCACCATTCAAATCTGATCTAACGGTGAGGAATGCATCAATAATAATTTTATTTTTAAAAACTTTTAACTGTCTGGATGAGCCATATTTATGAATGGAATTGTTCTTCTGATCTATACAAAGATAGCCACCCGAAATTTCAGTTTTTTTTTTAATGGTTTCTCTCTAATTTATTGCAGTAATATTAAAATAACTCACCTTGCTACTCCTCTATATTTAGACACTCCTCTTGAGAATCCACTGCTCTTCCTGTAAATCACATGAAATTTTAATTAATAATAATAAATTAATTAAATAGTTTATTTTTGTGTATTTTTATGATTTTTTACCTTCTTAGAGATCCAATATACTCTTCCTTGGATTGGCCTGCCATTGCTTTCAGCTCTTCTTGATAGTTTAGCAGCTGAAATTTTCAGAAAATAGAAGAAAAATAAATAAAAGAGAATATAATAAGAATAAAAAGATAAATAAATAGAAATTACAGGAAAATTCAGGGTGGTCTCTTGGCCCCAGTACTTCAATGCAGCTAAATCATAAGCTCTTGCTGCTGCTGCTTCATCATCATATGCTCCTATATATTTTCACAAAATTAAACAAAAAATAAAAATAAAAAATTCAACCAAAAAACAAATTTACTGTTCAGACTCACCAAGATAAACTGCAATGCGTTTGAATTCCATGCACAGAAGAAAAACAGCAGAGAAACAGAAAAAATTAAAACAAAATTGCCTTATAAAACTTGTAAAATAAATAAAAATATGAAAGAAAGAAGTAAATCAAGCAAGTTAGATTATGGATATAATATAAATCACCCTGTCTTCCTTTCTTGTTTTGGGATTCATTCCAGCAGTTCTTATCCCATAGATGAGCTTCGTATCTTCCAGTCCACCTGTGCCTGAGAAGTCAGGAGCAAGAACAAATATAAGAAAAAATTTTAAAAAGAATTGTGAAGAAGATCGAGATTTATGATAAGAGGAAAAACCTGGTTACACCGCGGTAAACTGAGCTTCTCTTAGAGGGAATTTCTCTCGGCACGTTTTTCCTCGTCCTCTTCATCTTCTCAACGCCATTGTTGCTTTCTGATCTGGTAGTTTCATTGCTCTCATGGTTTGACGCAGAGCTGTTCGGCTTCTTCTTCGCCATGGTTTTGTCACCACTGTGAAGAAGAGAAGGAGAGAGATATCTGGAAGAAGAAGAAGAAGAAGGGAGAGAAAGAGAGAGAGAGAGAGTCTTAAAAGAGTGGAGAGGGGGGCCGGCAAAGGATCGGATGGATTTTGTAAGCGAGCTAATGGGAAACAAGATTTGCCGGCCTGAAAAAAAAAACATTAAATATTTTGATAAAATTTGCATCAGTATAAAAAAAGTTAAAAACATAAATATTTAAATTTAGAAAATAAAAATGGATATTAAAATTTAATTTAAAAAAAAATAAACATTTATTTGTCTTTCCCATGATATAAATTTTATTTGAATATTTTTTTTTTAATGAGTCATTTTTTCTCTCTTTAATTTATATTTTTATCTCTAAAGTTTCTCACTCAATGTTGTGCTTGGAGCCTTCTCTAATTAGAGGAGATGATTATAAATTTTAAAAAGAAAATCTAAGCATGTATCCTTAGATTTTAGCATTAATACATGCTTTATTGTCCTTAGGTTTTCGTTGAGATTAGTGCAGCCCTGAAATTTTATATGTAGCATTAAACTCATAGCAAATCCAAAGACAATGAAGCCCAACCTAACATGAATTCCACCAATAATGAATATATTAGTTTCATAAAACAATGAATAATTATGATGTCTATAAATATTGTTTATTTATTTGTAATGTGACCTTTGTTTGGTTTGAAGGATTATATATAATGCATCATATATTAAGCTCACCTTGATGATCTTTGATGATATAACAATATTATTTTGTTCAATTTTTATTTAATAATGATTTATTATTTAAAAAAAAACATAAGTAAATATATATTAATTGGTCATTGTTTGTAATTTTTTTACTAATTATTTGAAAAGTTATTGTAGCAATATTTTTGTCATGAAGGATGTGACTATTATTTGTGATACATTTTTTGATCATAATTGTTTAATGAATTAAAACAAAGTAGTTTTATTTAATTACATTAATTCATGAAATGATTCATGTATTATAATTTATGATATTTATGTGTTTATTATAAAAAAAATTAAAAAAATCTAATGCTAGTTCTAATGAACCATTAAATTTGTAGGTGTTAACATTCTAATTTGACACTAGAAAGTTATAAATTTCAGACCACTAGGTAAACTAATTTGAGAAGAGGGACTCTGAGAGTAAAGAAAGGTTTTTAGTGTAAATTCAAAAGGCTAGGTTGTCTAATGATTTGATGCAATCTTAATCATCAACAATAGTTATGATCGTAGTGAGCCAATATTGATGTTGCGGAGCCATAATAGCAAGATCCCTTTTTTCAATAGTACACGTCGAATGACTCTCTTGAGAATGGCTCTCAAAAATATCTCTCATGAGTTCCTATTAGGGTTCTCCATTGAGAAGTTTTAATAATAGTCTCAAAAAATTTTGTTGGCTGATTTCTAGCAGCTTACCAATGGATTTGTGTTAAGGTATGACCGACAGGGGAAGCGACGGGCGCGAACTAATTGCTGCCAAAAATTTTTGGCGAATTACCAGCGTCTGAATGTCAAAAAAACTGTTAGAAATTTTATGGTTGTTTTTGCCGTCGGTTCTTCATTCATTCCCTCATATCAAAATTTGTCTACAATTTTAATTTGGTCACCATAAACCTGTAGGACGAGCAAAAAAAAATTGAAAGCCTTTATTAGCCCACAAGCATATTCCACAATCAAAACCTGCAGCAATTAATGAATAAATACACAATAGAATTCATCATCATATAATATTGAAACTCAAAATATAAGAAAACAATTTAAAATATAAGTTTAACAACAACAAAACAAAATCGTTTGACATAAACAACTTCAAAACATTTACATTATTAAGATAAGTATTCCAAACAACTAGAATAATAATGTGTTTTGCAAAACACAGCAGTATGTTCTCCATCAAACAAAGACAATAACTTAAACAAAACTCTCTAATTATGTTTCGTCTCCTCGCTCCCCTCTTATTCATACTCAAGCTGCTGATCATTTTTCTTTCTTCTTTGGGTTAGATATATATAATCACAGCTCTATCTACATCTTAGTATATTGTGTCAGTATGTTGGCACGTATCTATTTTATCTCATTGGTGAGAGCAGCAACCCTCTAACTAACGATATCATCAACTCCACCATTACTAAAAGATGCTGAGGTGGGATGTATTTGTAACACCCCAAGATCCGTGTAGCGAAAGGATTCATCTGATTTTTTTTTTTTTTTTCTATTTCCCTCTTCTTTTCTTTTCTTTCTTTCAATTTTCCTCATTTGTTGTTCATATCAATCCATACATACATATATCCAGAGCCAGGTTATAATTACATTACAGAAAAGAAACTGCAGCGGATACTATAATTCACAAAATATACAACAGTCAAAGTACAGTCAAAAGAAATATCTACACTAGCCACACAGGCTACAAAAGAAAGCCTACCAAGGCTACAAAAGAAAAGCTACGGAACTCGGCAGAAAGATCGTCAAACTGAAGGCTCTGCACCTGAAATATTAACCACATATAATGAGCTTACAAAGCCCAGCAGGTCACCAAAGCCTACAACTGAAATCAAAGCACGACACTGAAAACAATATGCAAGTTAATCAACTCAAGTCAAATCAATCAATCGGACATGATCAAAGAGTCAATGCAATCCGGAAATCAATAGTCAATAAAACCAATCAATGCAGCGGCAGGCAATTCGATAAATCAATTCAATCAATCAAAGTCGTCTATCAAATCGATGCTATCAAATCAATACGGTCTAATCAATTGAAATCAATCGAGAAAGGCGATACGAAGCAATGAATCTATAAAACAGTCCATACGGTGTAAAACAGTAGCAACAGTGAATCTATCAAATCTATAGGTAGCAGTACAATAAATCTATAAGCAGTAGTACGATGTCCATGCTATCAATGCAATATCTATATCCATCCATTTCTATATCAATGCTCAGTGGAATTAATACTCAGTAGTCAATCGATGTAATCAATGAAATCCGTACAATAGTAAATCAATTCGATAAATCCAATCAATATCAATAAACCGATCCGACATCAATAAATCAATACAAATCAGGAAATCTAATGCGATGCAATATCATGTACATGCAATTTCATACACTGGTCTTACTCGACAAGCCCAAACACTAGTCATGATGCTGTTGTAGTTATCAATCGTTCAATATCAATAGTGCTGTTGTAGTTCGTTCAATGATGCTGTTGTAGTTCGTTCAATATCAATAGTGCTGTTGTAGTTCGTTCAATACACGTTGGTTTCTATAACCAACGTTCAACTAGGTTTCCACTTGTCTTTCAGCAATCAATCAATCAATGCAATAATCGATGCAATAAGCAATATTAAAGAAATCGAGAACGATCACATCAATAATCAAAGGCAAATCAATTCAATCTATCAATTCCGGGAAAATCAGAAATCATACGAAAATCGGGCAGAGTAACGGTAGTCTATCGAAATTACATAAAAAGCCTGCAAAAAGATAAATTCTGAATTTCACCAAATTACAACAGAATAACCACGGCATCAATGCAAGACTATCAATCTATAGAATCCAAATCAAATCAAGTCCTGATAATTTCCTATTCAATTAAAATCGCGTAGAATCAATTCCGACCGGTAAAATCTTCGTAGAATACAGTCAAATCGTGTACAATAATCGTATCTATAACATACTAAAAGTTGTGCGGTGAAAGTCTTGTCAAATCAAAACCATGTCGAAAAGTCGACTACGAAAACACAAAACAAATCACAACTCGGTTAAAACACAATATCTTTGAAAACAGAAGTAAGGTTCGGAGTCTTTACCACGAGATAAACAAACTATCCAACAGCAACGAACGACGAAAATCGCTCCACGGGCCCCGAAATCGGACTTCTTCCTTTGCTTTCCTTCTCTTTCTCTCTCCTCAGATATTTTGGTTTTTATAAAAAGTTTTCTCTCTCTTCAAAACGAGCTCATTTCCTTATATCATACATGGATCGGCCTGGCCGATCGTCTCGATCGGCCTGGACGATCAGACCAATTCTGGTCGTCCTGGCCGATACTCCAGGGCGATGATCAGGACGATTTTAGGAACAGTGCAGATCGTCCTGGACGATCTCAATATCGTCCTGGACGATTCTGTCCAGAAATAGCTCCAGAAATCAGCTGTTTTCAATGCACTAATCGGCCTGGACGATCCAAACTTCGTCCTGGCCGATTCTGGGAGGAAAATCACTTTTTCAAAAGCTACAGCAAAGGAACGAGGTCTTACAATCTCCCCACCTTAGAAAAATGTCGTCCCGACATTTCCCTAAGGGTACAGAGCAAAACAGAAGCAAAACAAAACAAAACAGAGCTAATCCAATCAATCAATAAATCGCGTAAATCACAACGAAACAGACGATAAACAAAACTCGTACCAGTCACATCTACAGGCATCCCTGGTGCATCCTCCTCCATCTCTTGCTTATCTCCAATCTGATCAGACGGGACAGTCGGAGCAATCGGAACCATCGGAACAGGTCCTTGCCTAGGTTCAGAACTCGGGCAATCAGTCATTCTATGTCCATGTCCACCACATCGGAAACATTGCCCAGTCCTCCGATAACATTGTCCTGAATGTCTTTTCCCACAACATGTACAAACATTAAACCTTGCTCTACTACTTTCCCCACTCTTCTTGCTACGGCCAGAGCGTTTTGCCAATTTGTCACTCACCATCTGAGCGACCATATTAGCAAACTTATTCATATTTGCAGAGGTGAGAGGGAGATCAGTAGCAGACTCAACTTTCTTTCCTTTCGGATCCATCGGCCTGATCAAAACAAATCGTTCGAATCAAAATCGCGGAAATCAAATACGTAAAACAAAACAAATCAAATAATGCAATCATCAACTCTGGATATAATCAAATCCTTTTCACTACACTTGCTCTGATACCAATTGTAACACCCCAAGATCCGTGTAGCGAAAGGATTCATCTGATTTTTTTTTTTTTTCTATTTCCCTCTTCTTTTCTTTTCTTTCTTTCAATTTTCCTCATTTGTTGTTCATATCAATCCATACATACATATATCCAGAGCCAGGTTATAATTACATTACAGAAAAGAAACTGCAGCGGATACTATAATTCACAAAATATACAACAGTCAAAGTACAGTCAAAAGAAATATCTACACTAGCCACACAGGCTACAAAAGAAAGCCTACCAAGGCTACAAAAGAAAAGCTACGGAACTCGGCAGAAAGATCGTCAAACTGAAGGCTCTGCACCTGAAATATTAACCACATATAATGAGCTTACAAAGCCCAGCAGGTCACCAAAGCCTACAACTGAAATCAAAGCACGACACTGAAAACAATATGCAAGTTAATCAACTCAAGTCAAATCAATCAATCGGACATGATCAAAGAGTCAATGCAATCCGGAAATCAATAGTCAATAAAACCAATCAATGCAGCGGCAGGCAATTCGATAAATCAATTCAATCAATCAAAGTCGTCTATCAAATCGATGCTATCAAATCAATACGGTCTAATCAATTGAAATCAATCGAGAAAGGCGATACGAAGCAATGAATCTATAAAACAGTCCATACGGTGTAAAACAGTAGCAACAGTGAATCTATCAAATCTATAGGTAGCAGTACAATAAATCTATAAGCAGTAGTACGATGTCCATGCTATCAATGCAATATCTATATCCATCCATTTCTATATCAATGCTCAGTGGAATTAATACTCAGTAGTCAATCGATGTAATCAATGAAATCCGTACAATAGTAAATCAATTCGATAAATCCAATCAATATCAATAAACCGATCCGACATCAATAAATCAATACAAATCAGGAAATCTAATGCGATGCAATATCATGTACATGCAATTTCATACACTGGTCTTACTCGACAAGCCCAAACACTAGTCATGATGCTGTTGTAGTTATCAATCGTTCAATATCAATAGTGCTGTTGTAGTTCGTTCAATGATGCTGTTGTAGTTCGTTCAATATCAATAGTGCTGTTGTAGTTCGTTCAATACACGTTGGTTTCTATAACCAACGTTCAACTAGGTTTCCACTTGTCTTTCAGCAATCAATCAATCAATGCAATAATCGATGCAATAAGCAATATTAAAGAAATCGAGAACGATCACATCAATAATCAAAGGCAAATCAATTCAATCTATCAATTCCGGGAAAATCAGAAATCATACGAAAATCGGGCAGAGTAACGGTAGTCTATCGAAATTACACAAAAAGCCTGCAAAATGACAAATTCTGAATTTCACCAAATTACAACAGAATAACCACGGCATCAATGCAAGACTATCAATCTATAGAATCCAAATCAAATCAAGTCCTGATAATTTCCTATTCAATTAAAATCGCGTAGAATCAATTCCGACCGGTAAAATCTTCGTAGAATACAGTCAAATCGTGTACAATAATCGTATCTATAACATACTAAAAGTTGTGCGGTGAAAGTCTTGTCAAATCAAAACCATGTCGAAAAGTCGACTACGAAAACACAAAACAAATCACAACTCGGTTAAAACACAATATCTTTGAAAACAGAAGTAAGGTTCGGAGTCTTTACCACGAGATAAACAAACTATCCAACAGCAACGAACGACGAAAATCGCTCCACGGGCCCCGAAATCGGACTTCTTCCTTTGCTTTCCTTCTCTTTCTCTCTCCTCAGATATTTTGGTTTTTATAAAAAGTTTTCTCTCTCTTCAAAACGAGCTCATTTCCTTATATCATACATGGATCGGCCTGGCCGATCGTCTCGATCGGCCTGGACGATCAGACCAATTCTGGTCGTCCTGGCCGATACTCCAGGGCGATGATCAGGACGATTTTAGGAACAGTGCAGATCGTCCTGGACGATCTCAATATCGTCCTGGACGATTCTATCCAGAAATAGCTCCAGAAATCAGCTGTTTTCAATGCACTAATCGGCCTGGACGATCCAAACTTCGTCCTGGCCGATTCTGGGAGGAAAATCACTTTTTCAAAAGCTACAGCAAAGGAACGAGGTCTTACAATCTCCCCACCTTAGAAAAATGTCGTCCCGACATTTCCCTAAGGGTACAGAGCAAAACAGAAGCAAAACAAAACAAAACAGAGCTAATCCAATCAATCAATAAATCGCGTAAATCACAACGAAACAGACGATAAACAAAACTCGTACCAGTCACATCTACAGGCATCCCTGGTGCATCCTCCTCCATCTCTTGCTTATCTCCAATCTGATCAGACGGGACAGTCGGAGCAATCGGAACCATCGGAACAGGTCCTTGCCTAGGTTCAGAACTCGGGCAATCAGTCATTCTATGTCCATGTCCACCACATCGGAAACATTGCCCAGTCCTCCGATAACATTGTCCTGAATGTCTTTTCCCACAACATGTACAAACATTAAACCTTGCTCTACTACTTTCCCCACTCTTCTTGCTACGGCCAGAGCGTTTTGCCAATTTGTCACTCACCATCTGAGCGACCATATTAGCAAACTTATTCATATTTGCAGAGGTGAGAGGGAGATCAGTAGCAGACTCAACTTTCTTTCCTTTCGGATCCATCGGCCTGATCAAAACAAATCGTTCGAATCAAAATCGCGGAAATCAAATACGTAAAACAAAACAAATCAAATAATGCAATCATCAACTCTGGATATAATCAAATCCTTTTCACTACACTTGCTCTGATACCAATTGTAACACCCCAAGATCCGTGTAGCGAAAGGATTCATCTGATTTTTTTTTTTTTTTCTATTTCCCTCTTCTTTTCTTTTCTTTCTTTCAATTTTCCTCATTTGTTGTTCATATCAATCCATACATACATATATCCAGAGCCAGGTTATAATTACATTACAGAAAAGAAACTGCAGCGGATACTATAATTCACAAAATATACAACAGTCAAAGTACAGTCAAAAGAAATATCTACACTAGCCACACAGGCTACAAAAGAAAGCCTACCAAGGCTACAAAAGAAAAGCTACGGAACTCGGCAGAAAGATCGTCAAACTGAAGGCTCTGCACCTGAAATATTAACCACATATAATGAGCTTACAAAGCCCAGCAGGTCACCAAAGCCTACAACTGAAATCAAAGCACGACACTGAAAACAATATGCAAGTTAATCAACTCAAGTCAAATCAATCAATCGGACATGATCAAAGAGTCAATGCAATCCGGAAATCAATAGTCAATAAAACCAATCAATGCAGCGGCAGGCAATTCGATAAATCAATTCAATCAATCAAAGTCGTCTATCAAATCGATGCTATCAAATCAATACGGTCTAATCAATTGAAATCAATCGAGAAAGGCGATACGAAGCAATGAATCTATAAAACAGTCCATACGGTGTAAAACAGTAGCAACAGTGAATCTATCAAATCTATAGGTAGCAGTACAATAAATCTATAAGCAGTAGTACGATGTCCATGCTATCAATGCAATATCTATATCCATCCATTTCTATATCAATGCTCAGTGGAATTAATACTCAGTAGTCAATCGATGTAATCAATGAAATCCGTACAATAGTAAATCAATTCGATAAATCCAATCAATATCAATAAACCGATCCGACATCAATAAATCAATACAAATCAGGAAATCTAATGCGATGCAATATCATGTACATGCAATTTCATACACTGGTCTTACTCGACAAGCCCAAACACTAGTCATGATGCTGTTGTAGTTATCAATCGTTCAATATCAATAGTGCTGTTGTAGTTCGTTCAATGATGCTGTTGTAGTTCGTTCAATATCAATAGTGCTGTTGTAGTTCGTTCAATACACGTTGGTTTCTATAACCAACGTTCAACTAGGTTTCCACTTGTCTTTCAGCAATCAATCAATCAATGCAATAATCGATGCAATAAGCAATATTAAAGAAATCGAGAACGATCACATCAATAATCAAAGGCAAATCAATTCAATCTATCAATTCCGGGAAAATCAGAAATCATACGAAAATCGGGCAGAGTAACGGTAGTCTATCGAAATTACACAAAAAGCCTGCAAAATGACAAATTCTGAATTTCACCAAATTACAACAGAATAACCACGGCATCAATGCAAGACTATCAATCTATAGAATCCAAATCAAATCAAGTCCTGATAATTTCCTATTCAATTAAAATCGCGTAGAATCAATTCCGACCGGTAAAATCTTCGTAGAATACAGTCAAATCGTGTACAATAATCGTATCTATAACATACTAAAAGTTGTGCGGTGAAAGTCTTGTCAAATCAAAACCATGTCGAAAAGTCGACTACGAAAACACAAAACAAATCACAACTCGGTTAAAACACAATATCTTTGAAAACAGAAGTAAGGTTCGGAGTCTTTACCACGAGATAAACAAACTATCCAACAGCAACGAACGACGAAAATCGCTCCACGGGCCCCGAAATCGGACTTCTTCCTTTGCTTTCCTTCTCTTTCTCTCTCCTCAGATATTTTGATTTTTATAAAAAGTTTTCTCTCTCTTCAAAACGAGCTCATTTCCTTATATCATACATGGATCGGCCTGGCCGATCGTCTCGATCGGCCTGGACGATCAGACCAATTCTGGTCGTCCTGGCCGATACTCCAGGGCGATGATCAGGACGATTTTAGGAACAGTGCAGATCGTCCTGGACGATCTCAATATCGTCCTGGACGATTCTGTCCAGAAATAGCTCCAGAAATCAGCTGTTTTCAATGCACTAATCGGCCTGGACGATCCAAACTTCGTCCTGGCCGATTCTGGGAGGAAAATCACTTTTTCAAAAGCTACAGCAAAGGAACGAGGTCTTACAATCTCCCCACCTTAGAAAAATGTCGTCCCGACATTTCCCTAAGGGTACAGAGCAAAACAGAAGCAAAACAAAACAAAACAGAGCTAATCCAATCAATCAATAAATCGCGTAAATCACAACGAAACAGACGATAAACAAAACTCGTACCAGTCACATCTACAGGCATCCCTGGTGCATCCTCCTCCATCTCTTGCTTATCTCCAATCTGATCAGACGGGACAGTCGGAGCAATCGGAACCATCGGAACAGGTCCTTGCCTAGGTTCAGAACTCGGGCAATCAGTCATTCTATGTCCATGTCCACCACATCGGAAACATTGCCCAGTCCTCCGATAACATTGTCCTGAATGTCTTTTCCCACAACATGTACAAACATTAAACCTTGCTCTACTACTTTCCCCACTCTTCTTGCTACGGCCAGAGCGTTTTGCCAATTTGTCACTCACCATCTGAGCGACCATATTAGCAAACTTATTCATATTTGCAGAGGTGAGAGGGAGATCAGTAGCAGACTCAACTTTCTTTCCTTTCGGATCCATCGGCCTGATCAAAACAAATCGTTCGAATCAAAATCGCGGAAATCAAATACGTAAAACAAAACAAATCAAATAATGCAATCATCAACTCTGGATATAATCAAATCCTTTTCACTACACTTGCTCTGATACCAATTGTAACACCCCAAGATCCGTGTAGCGAAAGGATTCATCTGATTTTTTTTTTTTTTCTATTTCCCTCTTCTTTTCTTTTCTTTCTTTCAATTTTCCTCATTTGTTGTTCATATCAATCCATACATATATATATCCAGAGCCAGGTTATAATTACATTACAGAAAAGAAACTGCAGCGGATACTATAATTCACAAAATATACAACAGTCAAAGTACAGTCAAAAGAAATATCTACACTAGCCACACAGGCTACAAAAGAAAGCCTACCAAGGCTACAAAAGAAAAGCTACGGAACTCGGCAGAAAGATCGTCAAACTGAAGGCTCTGCACCTGAAATATTAACCACATATAATGAGCTTACAAAGCCCAGCAGGTCACCAAAGCCTACAACTGAAATCAAAGCACGACACTGAAAACAATATGCAAGTTAATCAACTCAAGTCAAATCAATCAATCGGACATGATCAAAGAGTCAATGCAATCCGGAAATCAATAGTCAATAAAACCAATCAATGCAGCGGCAGGCAATTCGATAAATCAATTCAATCAATCAAAGTCGTCTATCAAATCGATGCTATCAAATCAATACGGTCTAATCAATTGAAATCAATCGAGAAAGGCGATACGAAGCAATGAATCTATAAAACAGTCCATACGGTGTAAAACAGTAGCAACAGTGAATCTATCAAATCTATAGGTAGCAGTACAATAAATCTATAAGCAGTAGTACGATGTCCATGCTATCAATGCAATATCTATATCCATCCATTTCTATATCAATGCTCAGTGGAATTAATACTCAGTAGTCAATCGATGTAATCAATGAAATCCGTACAATAGTAAATCAATTCGATAAATCCAATCAATATCAATAAACCGATCCGACATCAATAAATCAATACAAATCAGGAAATCTAATGCGATGCAATATCATGTACATGCAATTTCATACACTGGTCTTACTCGACAAGCCCAAACACTAGTCATGATGCTGTTGTAGTTATCAATCGTTCAATATCAATAGTGCTGTTGTAGTTCGTTCAATGATGCTGTTGTAGTTCGTTCAATATCAATAGTGCTGTTGTAGTTCGTTCAATACACGTTGGTTTCTATAACCAACGTTCAACTAGGTTTCCACTTGTCTTTCAGCAATCAATCAATCAATGCAATAATCGATGCAATAAGCAATATTAAAGAAATCGAGAACGATCACATCAATAATCAAAGGCAAATCAATTCAATCTATCAATTCCGGGAAAATCAGAAATCATACGAAAATCGGGCAGAGTAACGGTAGTCTATCGAAATTACACAAAAAGCCTGCAAAAAGACAAATTCTGAATTTCACCAAATTACAACAGAATAACCACGGCATCAATGCAAGACTATCAATCTATAGAATCCAAATCAAATCAAGTCCTGATAATTTCCTATTCAATTAAAATCGCGTAGAATCAATTCCGACCGGTAAAATCTTCGTAGAATACAGTCAAATCGTGTACAATAATCGTATCTATAACATACTAAAAGTTGTGCGGTGAAAGTCTTGTCAAATCAAAACCATGTCGAAAAGTCGACTACGAAAACACAAAACAAATCACAACTCGGTTAAAACACAATATCTTTGAAAACAGAAGTAAGGTTCGGAGTCCTTACCACGAGATAAACAAACTATCCAACAGCAACGAACGACGAAAATCGCTCCACGGGCCCCGAAATCGGACTTCTTCCTTTGCTTTCCTTCTCTTTCTCTCTCCTCAGATATTTTGGTTTTTATAAAAAGTTTTCTCTCTCTTCAAAACGAGCTCATTTCCTTATATCATACATGGATCGGCCTGGCCGATCGTCTCGATCGGCCTGGACGATCAGACCAATTCTGGTCGTCCTGGCCGATACTCCAGGGCGATGATCAGGACGATTTTAGGAACAGTGCAGATCGTCCTGGACGATCTCAATATCGTCCTGGACGATTCTGTCCAGAAATAGCTCCAGAAATCAGCTGTTTTCAATGCACTAATCGGCCTGGACGATCCAAACTTCGTCCTGGCCGATTCTGGGAGGAAAATCACTTTTTCAAAAGCTACAGCAAAGGAACGAGGTCTTACAGTATTGCTCTCATATGCATATGCCTTCGAATTTGATCCATAGACCCTCCCCTTATGTCTCCCTCCAACAGCCTCAGACTACATGTGGTACTCAAAGTACTACGTCGATCCTGAAGATGATCCCTCAGCAGTAGACGTCTAACCCTCCCGAAGTCGTACAAAATCATCATGCGAGAAACTAAATCCGTAGAAATTTGTTTCTATTTGCAATATGACTACTTAAAAATTGATACTCATATGAGCTTTTTTTTCCTTCTCATCAACCCACTGATCATTAGCTTGATGTTGGTGAGTACGTTTATGTAGCTCCAATGGTATTGGTTTCCAACCAAGAAATTCTTTTTGTAATAGAGAGCATTAATTGTTATAACAAAATACATATTTTTATGAAATTAAAATAATCATTTACAAGTTGTCGTCTATGTTTAGTATGCGGCACTAAACCACCTGTGTGAAGAGAGCTTAAACCTACATAGTCATATGCATGCTTTATTATGATTTTTTTGTTCTTTTAACTTGGTGAACTCATGGCTGACCTAAGCTTTAGGCTTCGTTTGGGACGGCTTTTTTATTGCTTTCTAAAACGAAGTTTTAGTACAAAAATAAAAAATTTTGTACTAAAACTCCATTTTAAAAAATAATAAAAAAGCCGTCCCAAACAAAGCCTTAGTCAAATCATCTCACACGCTCTCTCTAAGCTATAAAGGATGTTCCCCAGTCTTTCTAATGTCTGTTAATATATCCCTAAGATGAGTATAACCTCTTCTTTTAAAATTAGTTACAATCATTGTAACATGTTCAGGCAATCATCTAAAATCTTTATATATAATATTGACACAATAAATAATATTAATATAAAAAAAATCACAAATGTTAAGTAATATTAAAATTTTACACATGAAATTTTTTGAACCACATATCCCTAACTTGCTTTGAAATTTTCTTCCAAGATAAGTAAGAAGCATCATATCTACTTAGTATTATGTCTCAAATCTTGTGGGTGGCCTATTTGGCAAGATTAAACCTGCAAAAACTACAAATGATGTAACATATCAAATTTTAAATTTAATAATAAAATGAACTTACATATCACCATCAGATTCTATGTAGACACGCTTATACTCTATTGTTGTTGGCTCCTCATCTCTAACATTTGCTTCTGTCGATGGTCCACCCTGTTATGGCCAGATAAAAGGTGGGTAAAAGTATAACTGATGGTAAGGACGGAGGATAGGGGTTGGTTGATGGACTAGTTTGAGAAGGTGGTGGGGGATAATATCGATATAGTGGACTTGACTTTATTTGATATAGAAATAAAAATTGAGGAATATTAGAACTAGGAGATGAAAAGTATCCATCATGGGTGGTACTCCAACTATAGGTGAAACTATATTTCCTTAAACATGCTCAATGGGGGATAATGGTGACTCCCTGATGTTGTCAGTCCTTCCACTAGTGGAACTATTTTTCTCTGACCCTGCTCACCCTATATAAACCTAGGCGCTGGTCCAGTGGTCAACTTCTTCCTATGACCAAATATTAATGTAATAGATCTACGAGGAGCCTCGTCACTTAAATTCATCTATAATAATAAAAAAAAGAAATTAGTAATTGCTCTGACAACGTTGGGAAATTAGTAATTATTAAAATTCTAAAAAGTCTTTGTAGAATGTCGGAACCACTTAATTTGGTTGGATTGAGGAGGTGACCTCTCAACTATGTTTTTGAGGAATGTATCCTTATTTCTTCTAAAGGGATGATTAAAAGGCAAGAACATACGATGATAGTTAAATCAAGTATTTTTTTTCCTCCATGTTTTAAGGTAAAAACTTTGGTATTCTCCATGCAGTAAGGGCAAGCTAATTTTTCTGTTCTAGTCCAACCCGATAACGTATCGTAAGCTAGAAAATTACCAATGGTCCATAGCAATGCAGCTTTATGAATAAAATTTTATTTGATTGAGATGTCATATGTGAGGACATATTCTTCCCTTAAGAGCTTGAGGTCCTCAATTAATGGTTGTAAAACATATCAATTTTTACTTTTGGATTATTTGATCCTAATATTATAAGTTTCAAGACCATGTATGGAAAATTTATGCACATCTTTGGTGAAAGATTATACAACGTTAATATAACTAGCCAATAAGAGTAAAGTGAATGTGTCAAACTATACGGAGTGAAACCATCAGTACATAATCATAATCGTATGTTACGTGGCTCGGTAGAAAATGAAGCATGTGCCCAATCAAAGTGCTTACATTCTTTATCATATGATGGATGCGAATGAACATCATTGTGAGCTAATTTCTCCTTATGTATTTTCATATGACATGCTGAACTCATTGATGCGTAGAGACGTTGAAGTCTTAGAATAATTGATAATTAAAATAATTGAGAACATAAAATATTTTTATGTTAACAAAGTTGTTTTTGAACCTTAATACACTACATATATAATAGCAAACTTTTATTGTATTATCCTTATAATATAACATATAACATTTTATACAACAATTAATTTTTATAGCAGTTAGACCCAACTTTGATACTAATTTATTTGTTCAATACAAATATATGGGAATTAAATTATCCACTTGATTTATTTCATTAAGAAGATTAGCAGTCACTAAAGTGCTTCCATGGGATATTATATTCAATTTTCATACTAAGCATCTTAACTACAACAGATAATTCTAAATGAGTTATGTTGTAATAAGTCATATTTTGACTTTGCCAAATTTTTTTCTAGAGTCATTATAACTTCAAATTACAAATCATCTTTGTCATAGTATTTTGATCAAAATATTTTATTTATATAATATTTTTCATAATTTTTGGGCACCGATGAAATCGTTAAGAATTTGATATCTATTTATATAAGTGAGAATTTCGAGACCGCTAGGTATTCGTTTTGCAAACCGATATCACCGATATTTTTAAATAAAATGATTTATTTTATAAATATTTTCTATAGCTTTTGAAGTCCTAAAATGATTTACTTAAAATTTATACTAAATATATTAATATTATATTATTATTTTATTATAATATCTAAAGCATTATATAAAAACAATTTAATCCATTCGTTTGGCTCATATCGTGAAACAGAGAGCTTTTTAAGAAAATAAAGAGAGAAATGTGAGAGAAAAAGAAGAGAGAGAAATAAGAAATTTTAGATTTGGAGGCTGTGGTGCAATTTTAGTCCGTTAACGTTGTTGAGAGATTTACTCGTCTCACTAAAAGGAACTTTTAGCCTATATTTGATTTCAAAGATTTTGTATTTTTGATATTCTTATGATCAAATTTGTGTTTCCGTTACTAAAAAATACGAATAATTTTATATTGGTTAAACTTTAACTGCATAACTTTTTATATGTTATAGAGATATGATTATGAGTATTTATTTGATATTTTTATTGGGTGATTGTAAAAATAGAGTAATTTTTATTTATCCAAGAATTTATTTTGACATCTAAAAATAGTAGTGTAGTATAAAAAAGTCTTAAAATATTGTTTTATATCATTCCTGATATTTTGATAATTTTCTAATAATATACATTTTTGCCTAATAGGATTATTTGTTATCTACCGTTATGATATTTTGACACATTTTTAATTAAGCTCAATTATGCATTATTTGTTATAATGCATTGAAAATAAATATGGATATGTGATTGAAATTATGATTATAGTACTGTGATACTACTGTGTGTGTAAAAGACAAGTAAAGACTGGTTGACTCATTTGTTGGAGACTGATTGACCTGTACAGAATGGTGGGTCGATGAGATTTTCTTTAAATATTATAGTTTGGTGGTTTCATCTACTTATTCAAGTGATACTATTTAAGAGTTATAAGAAGATGATTATTATGCCGACGTGTAAAGAGTGACGACTCTTTTTACTGAAATTACGATTTACTGATACTAATATAATACTAAAAAATATTGTAATATGTAGAACTCACTGGCGAATTCACTATGGGGGCCCTGGGGGCATGGGCCCCACTTAATTTTTCATTAATGCCTAATTAAACCTACTTTTGCTACCTAATTTAATTAAAATAGCTATTAAGGATTTTTAGATTAATTTTTTTGCTGCAGCTCTTTATTTTGGCGGAAAGCGACGGGAACCGAAAGGGCAAAATGCAAAAGTCGAAAGCTTTCCTTCTTGTTCACGGCAGGCGGCGGGCGGCGGGTGGCGGGCGGCGGACGGGTGGCGGCTTGCCAACTTGCGATGGACGGTCGAAGAAGGGCGAACGGAGACTGCGGGTAGCGGGCTAGCGGCATATTTCGTGTGTACCTGCTCCGCTGCTCGAGTCTCGACTGCACATCCTGTTTGGTAGATTTGAGGAATCAAAAGGTATTTGATTCTGCGCCTCCACTGCTTCTTATTATTTCTTTGGAAGATTTGAGAAATCAAAAAGTATTTAATTCTGATTATTTCTTGATCAAACCTTCAAACGATATATCCTTTACTGTATTACAAGCAGTTTGTGATTGAGGAAGATCTTGATTGTCTCTTATTTTTAACTTGTCCATTTGAATGTTCTTCGAGTTCCATTTGTCATCAAAATATAAGTTGTAATATGCCGATAAAGCACTTTTTTTCCTTCAGCTGATTTTATATCATAAATGATTTTTGTTGTAGATTTTTTCTTTTCCTTTTAGCATTTTTTATAACACTGTAGACTGATATGAAAAAGGTTGAGGATTTTTTTTTACATCAATAATTTGTGCCCCCACATGAAAAAAATTTGGGCTCCGCCCCTGGCAGGACTTCTTACCTTTTTAGTGCAACTACTAAAATACATATTTTTTAGGCATTGTTCTTATTATTATGCTGATTTATTATTACAGCATGAATTTACTATTATTGCATTATTCTACTATTCGTAACTTATTATATGTTATATATAATATGATTATGAACATTTTGAGTATTTTTTAGAACTTTTATGATGAGTATTTTGGAATTTGTGCAATTTTAATTGAATATAAATTAATCTGGACATTGAAAAACAACATTGTAGTTCAATAAATATCTTAAAATAGTGTTTTAAACATTTCTTTTTAATTTGATTACCTTTTGGCATTCTAAAAATTTTTTCATTAGGAAGTTCAGTTATTATTGTTATACGATACTATGCAATTTTGATATGTGTTTAGTTTTTCTTTAATTATTATAATTTTATAAAATATATGTCTATGTTACGAGATATATGCTTATATGATTGAAAAATATATGATGGGAGTTATAAGGTGTCAGAATCCTATGATATTATATTTGTGTCAGAGAATATTCTAGTGCTTATAAGGCATGTTCTAGTGACTATAAGCCATGTTCTGGTGCCTACGGTCATGTTTTAGTGCTATGAGCACAAAATGAATACATAAGGAGCCAGAATTCTTTGAGATTTTATCTGGGATCGGGATATGAAATATAAATATGTTATATAATATAAACTATTTTATGTTTTATCTACACTACAGGAAAAACTCCAAAAACCGGCGGTTAGCATGGCAAAACCGACGTTTTTTTATCACCAGCGATTTCTCGGCGGCATAAAGGCCGCCGGTAAAAATCGCGTAGGAAACCCTTACCGGCGGCCTTTTACCTGCGGTTTTTTTAGCCGGTGGTTTTCAGTCGGTACACACCACCGGTGACGATCGGATTTATAACCGGCGGCGTTCCGGCCGTTAAGCCGCCGGTTAATTTACCGACGGCTAACCAGCAGTCACCTTACCGACTGTAAGCTGGCGGTTAAAGCTGGCGTCGTGTGTTCGCTAAACAGCCGGCAAGCGCCGGTACACTGTCGTTACCATTACCGGTGGTAACCGGCGGTCAAAGCCAACGGTCTTACCGACGGTGTACACCGCCGGACTTCCGCCGTAACAACACCGCCGGTGGCCGTCGGTAACCGCCGGTATAATATCGGCGGTGTAATAACGTTACTGGCGGCTTAGCTTTGGCCGACCGTATCATCGTTTTCGGTGGCCAAACCGCCGGTTGGCCGCCGGAAACCTGTAGCACCTGAAAAAAAAAATTGACAGCATTCCCTCTATTTGAGGGAGGTTCACCCTAAAGTCTAAACCTGCAGAAAGAGCAATACATAATAAGATATTTTGGGCAACACGCCGCTATGTTCATCAGAACTATAAACATAACCACAAATCAAATAAACAAGTTTACAATCAAACATTAAGAAGTTACAAATAAGTTCATCAAACATAAAACTAGTTCACAAAGTTCTAAATTCAATAAGGTTACAATCACAAGTTCACAAGTTCTAAATACAATCATCAAACATAAAAAAGATCTAATCCTCAGCTGTATTCTCACTGTGTGCAGATGGCTGCTCCTCTTGCTCCTTCTTCCTTTGATTTTCAGCTCTGTAGGATTGCAGCTCTGCTTGCATTTTATTTTGAACTTTTTTCATTTCTTCAATCTCTCTAGATTGAACTCTTCTCATCTCTTCAATCTCTCTAGTCAGCGCTGCAACCCTCTCGCTTACAGATTCTTCAGCTCCACTTGGATCATGAAATGCAGAAGTGGATGAACTGCCCTCAATAGCAAAAGCCTGTGAACCCATGCCATATACCCTTCCCCTCTATCTTCCACCAACAACATCTGACCATGTATGATACTTAGAAATGTGGGCCGATCCTGGAGATGATCCCTCGCCAGTGGACTGTCGACTTTCTCTAGCTCGTACGAAATCATCCTGCGAGTTACAATTAGTTTTATTAAAATAAATTTTTATTCTAAAACTCTAAAAAATTTTACTCACATGAGCCTTCTTAGCCTTCTCATCAACCCACTGATGGTCAGCTTGATGTTGATGAGTTCTTGTATGCAACTCCAACGGTGTTGGCTCCCGACCAAGAAATTCTTTCTGAAAATTTGAAGCTTAGTTATAATAACATAAATATATGTAATAAACTAATTTAAAACACTTACCAGGCGATGTATTCCGTATGAGGTACAGATCCACCAGTATGAAGAGAGCTTCCTAAACCGCCACAGTCAGAGGCTCTGTTCTGTTTATTCTGCTCTCTCATTTTTATAAATTCAGGGGTCACCCAAGCACTACTCAAATCAGCCCAAACGCCCTCTCCAATCCAATTAGGACGCTGTCCGGACTTTCTAATGTCCGTGAACATGTCCTTGAGATGGGTCGCTCCTCTCCTCTCAAAATTTGATCTGATCCTCATGTTGTACTCAGGCAACCACCTAAATTCTTTCTATAAAAATTTAGGCAATATCAAAAAGATTAGTACAAATTAAATCACATATTTGAAATCATACCAAAAATATATACTTGAAATTCTCCAAACCACATATCTCGAACCAACTTTGGGATCTTATTCCAGGATACGTAAGGAGCATCATTTTTATTCTTTATAATATCCCAGATCATATGTATATGTGGTCTTGAAGGATTGAAGCTGCAGGTTACTTTTTTGGTCAATAACATGTAATATATCAAAATACAAACAACTTAATTAATAACATAAACTAACTTACTTATCGCCCTCAGACTCAATGTATTTCCGCTTATCTGTTGTAGCTACATGATCCCTAGCGCCAACCTATGGTGGTCTAGATGGTCCACACTGTTCATGCTGCACCGGATAGGGGTAGTAATATGGGTAAGGGTAAGGAGGGTGGGGACCAGTGGATGGACCAGCTGCCTGTGATGATAATGTGGGATAATATGGATAGAATGGAGAGGCATGTTTCTGATCTGGAAAGGGGTAGTGAGGACTCGTCGAGGGAGGAGGGAAGTGACCAGGGAAGGGGCCAGGGAAGTATGGAGGTACAAAGCAGGTGGATCTGACTAACCCTGACCTTGACCCTGCTCTGGGGAATACTGCTGGCTCCTGGCAGGTGGTGGCGGTGGTGGTGTAGGTAGATCTGGTGGAACTGAAGGTCCCTCACCTACCTCAAGCTGTGTGGGTCTGCTAATAGTAATCTTCTTCCGCCGGAACTTTGGGGCAAATGATTTACGATGAGGATCATCGCCTGAAGCCATCTGCATTAAAAGAAACAATTAGTAAAACATTGTAATATATAAAAAGTACAAACAAAAGAAGCAATTAATAAAAAAAATACAATTCTATAATTCTAAATATAACAGAATACAAATACAATAAGCAATTAAAAAAACAGTTAATGAATTACAAAAATAAAGAATGCTAGAATACAAGTTGGAAATTAACATTTTTATTTCTTAGATTTCAAAAGTACTTTTTAAAATATTACAAAAAAGTAAAATTCTATAATACTAAATTACAACAAATACTCAGAATCATCAAACTCTCAAGAGTATCTTCACTTTCATCTTCATTTTCATCTTTGCCTGAGCTAGCTGAACTATTCACATCTTCTAACTCAATTTCAATACTAGAGGTTGTAGTTGGCATCTCCTCAATTTCAATAAGCCTACAACTTGACATATCATCATCTTGATGTGCAGTTGCTACAATGTATTGTTGATCAATTATTCTTCATACTTTTATTTTTATGATAGCTAGCCAATCTTGTTTGTCTCTACGACCACTGGGATATTTACTGAAATAAACTTGAATAGCTTAACTTGCTAACACAAATGGATCAAACTTTTCGTATCTTCTACTCTGTTTTACATCTATTAAATCATACGCAGGATGAATTCTTGTGCCTCTATTCTGTACTGGATCATACCATTGACAGTTAAACAAGCATACAAAGTTCTCATCTTCTCCTGGATACTCCAGGTCAAGAACCTCATTCAAAATACCATAATAATCACACTCATCTTCTTCATGAGTGTTCCCTCTAACACATACTCCACAATTTTCAGTCTTTCTTCCTTCACTCCATGACTTGGTATGAAATCTGAACCCATTCACTATATATATTGGCCAAGTTCTTACTTTTCTCATTGGACTCCATGCTAGTGCTTGTAAACCTTTATCAAAACATTTGTTATCAGGGTTTTGTACCTAGAAACATTTTCAGACATTAATATTTTTTATAATAAATAAGATCTAATTTTTAAAAATTGATGTGCTCACATATGATCTGAACCAAGTTGGAAATTATTTTGCAACTGCTAGCTCAATATCCAACGAATCTGTCAAAGGCAAATTGCTTACGAAATATTTGGTGACAAATAATAATTTAGTATTTTAAATTAATAAATATTACTCATTATTAACATTATGCAAGAACTTACTCTAAGATTGACTCAACTTCTTCACAATTCAGTAGCACATACAAATTCGCTGTATTTATTTCTAAATCGTTAAGAAATCTTTCAACACATTTGCCACTAGGCTTTCCTAACCTTCTAAATACTGATAGTGCAGCATGTGATTATTCTTCTACATCGAAGTCCATGTTACGACCAATCTTTGTTCTTGTACTACATATATAGGGCTCGAAGTAGTAGGAGCAAAAGTGAATTATTTCTTGAGACAAGTAGGCTTCACATATTGATCCTTCTGAGCGTGCTTTATTCTTAACATATTTCTTCAACTTGTTCAAATATCTATTAAACAATACAATCAACAAGTTAATAAAATTATGTTATCTCAATTTATTCAAAAATATTTCAAACTTAATAAAAATCTAAACTCATTTACCTTTCGAAAGGATACATCCAACGATATTGTACAAGCCCACCAACTCTAGCTTCATAAGGTAGATGGACTAGAAGATGTTTCATAAAATCAAAAAAACCAAGGGGAAATATATTTTCTAACTTGCAGAGGATGATTGGTACGTTATCCTCGTACCTCCATAAAGCATCTTCTCTTAGTTTAGATGAGCATAGGTCTTTGAAGAAAATGCTAAGCTCAATCAACGGATTTGATATGTACTCGGGTAACATACATACTATGCTTGGAAGAAGAACCTCCATAATTATGTGACAATCATAACTTTTGAGTCCAAATAACCTTGCAGATTTCATGTCAACACATCGACTTATATTTGATCCATAGCCATCAAACATTTTCAAACCTTTAAACCACTGACATATCGATCTTTTTTGCTCTAACGTGAAAGTGTACGGAGCTTTGGGCTTCATTATTTTACCATCGATTGTTGTTACTAACTCCAGATTTTTTCACCTGTAATACTCTTTAATGTCCATCATTGCCTTGACATTATCTTTACTCTTACCTTTAACATTCATAATTGTATTAAAAATATTATAAAGAAAGTTTTTCTCAATGTGCATAACATCTAGATTATGCCTTATCAAATTAGTTCTCCAATATGATAATGTCCAGAAAATACTTTTCTTAATCCAATTATATTTCAACACCATAACCCAAAAATTTAGACTCTGATAGCATTGAAAAATCAATAATTGTTAGAATGTCAGAAAGTCTCTGTAAGACATCAGCACCACTTAATCTGGATGGAGGAGGCGACCGCTCAATTCTGTTTTTAACAAATGCTTCATTATTTCTCCGAAACTGATGATTAGTAGGTAGAAACATACGATGACAATCAAACCAAGTATTTTTACCTCCATGTTTTAGTGTGAAAGCTTTGCTATTCTCCATGCAGTAAGGACATGCTAATTTTCCTGCTGTGCTCCAACCAAACAACATACCATAGGCTGGAAAATCACCAATGGTCCAGAACAATGCAGCTCAAAGGAGAAAATTTTGTTTTGTTGATATGTCATATGTGAGCACTCATTCTTCCCATAATAACTTGAGGTTGTCAATTAATGGTTGCAAAAAAACATCAATTTTTACTTTCGGATTATGTGGTCCAGGTATTATAAGAGTTAAGAACATGTACGGAGTAGTCATACACATCTCTGGTGGAAGATTGTATGGTGTTAATATAACTGGCCAACAAGAGTACGGTGTAGCTGTTTGACTATAGGGTGTAAAACCATCAGTACATAATCTCAATCTTATGTTGCGGGGCTCAGCAGCAAATGAAGCATGCACTTGATCAAAATGTTTCCACGCTTCAATATTTGATGGATGAGAAAAAACACCACTTTTTGTTACTCCTTATGCCATCTCATATGACCTGCTGAACTCATTGATGTATAGAGTCGCTGAAGTCTTGGAATGATTGGTAAATAAAATAATCGGGAATATGACACATATTTCTTTGGACGACGTTGTTTTCCCGAGTTTGGTTTAAATCGAGGAGCATTGCAGGTGCGACAATTAACTTCTGCTGCATCATCCTTGTAGTATAACATACATCCATTGATACAACAATCAATTTTTGTAGCAGTAAGACCCAGCTTGGATACTAATTTCTTTGTTCGGTATAAGTCTGAGGAAATTAAATTGCCCGCTGGATTAGTTTCTTTCATAAGACCAATAAAGTCATTAAAACAATCACTGTGAATATTATACTCAGTTTTAATACTTAGCATCCTCACTGCAATGGATAATTCTGAATGTGTACTGCAACCATCTCAAATTGGCTTTTGAGCTGAATGTAATAACTCAAAGATTTTTTGTATTTCTACATTTGGTGGCTCTTCCACACTAGACCTTAAATTATGACCTGCTGCATCAAAAATAAGGTCTTCATAGGGTCTACTCATTTGATTTTCATCAAATGTTTCATAAGCTGTAGATGAACCGGCATGTGCATCTCTGTGTGGCTCGTACTCGCCATGTGATGTCCAAATCCAGTAGTTTGGAACAAATCTCCTGCGATATAAATCAAGCTTCACATCATCGGGCTTCAGGAATGCTAGATTTTTATGCTTCGAACACGGACATCTAAACATTTTATCAAACTGAAAGGAAGGTAGTTGAGATGCAACTTAAATGAAAGTTTCAACGCCCTGTATAAATTCAACTGTCAATCATTTTCGACCCGGCAACAATTTGTTATACATCCAATATCTCTCTTCTTGGATAGTCATTTGGACATTGAAGCAAACATCCCCCTTACATAGTTATGAAAATATTTATTAGAAAACATATGCAAATGTGTTATACTTTAGGTGGATGAGTGGAATTACTCATAGTATAATTTCCAATGAAATTGATCTCCATAGCAAACGGCATTAACCCAAAAAATTTGCTATATAATAGCTTGTGAGTGTTATACTTATGTGCAATTGAAGGTTTTTTGAAAGGTATGCTTTTTTAGAGCTAGAGAAGCAAACTAAATGACTATAACTTCATACCCGGCAACTTAAGATTTGCTCTCTCCCTCTCTCTTTTTGCTATCTCTCCCTTTTCTCTCTCTCTCTCTCTCTCTCTCTCTCTCTCTCTTTTCTCCCTCTCTCTCTCTCTCCCTCTCTCTTGCTCTCTCTAACACTTGCTTGCTCTCTTTCTCTCTCTATATCTCTCTCCACTTTCTAGCTCTCGCTCTTAATTTCTCTCTCTCTATCAATCTCTCTTATTCTCTCTCTCTCCCTCTCTCTCTCTCTCTCTTCTCTCTCTCTCTCACTCTCTCTCTCTCTACATATTGAATAGGGTTCCAACTAAGGTTATTCATGAAACTTCTTTTGACTAGTGGAAAGTTAGAAATCAAGTTTGAGATATGTACAAGTATGAGGATGTAAAGTTTTAATTTAAAATTTTAAAATTGATTGTTTCTTAGTTTTAATACTGCTTTAAAACTAAAACTTCTATTTTTACGGTGATAAGTACAAATTAATTCTAAATTTTTTATATATTTCGGATCTCTTAGCCTTTCTCTCCAATACATCTAAGAAGAAAAAACATGCAACATCATTTTAAGAGCAAAAATGTTTAAAAGAATTCAAAATTAGTGAAAAATGTGATTAGATTTTAATGGTCGGAGGTATGTAAATATTATTTATGAATTAAATTCCGCATTTTTTGTTTAATCAATTCCTTATATCATAAAGTTCTCTCTGTAAAATTAATATTTTTGAATTTGAGAAACTTTTGTAGAATCAACATTAGGTTTTCTTAAAAGAAGTGGTCATTATAATTTGGATGATGGTGTTGATTGCAATAAGGACTTGAGATGTCTCAAATGGGTTAAGAATAATATGAACCCTAAGGTTGGACAATATATATAGATACAAAATAGCGAAGAAAAAGGAAAATAAATTAATATCCACAATGAATGCTAATTCAGTACAGGAAAAAAAGGGCAACCGATTTGAGATTGAGGGCGGCAAGATAGCGGCCGGTGTGGGGTCGGCGGTCGGACTGAGTTCGTCGGCGGTCGGACTGAGTTCGTCGGCGGTAAGACAGTGCGCACGATCGAGCGAGACGGGCAGAGGCAACGGCAGAGCTCGTGCGAAGAGAGAGAAGGAAAGATTAGAAATGAAATGCGAGGCTCGGGCCCGTTCATTTTAGGGCATTTACCGGCGGTCTACCGGCGGTCCCGACCGCCGGTAAGTTCATCACTTATCAACGGCGGTATAGGGCGCCGGTAAACCGCTGGTACGATTGACAGCCGGCGGTTGCACCGACGGTTACAAGACCGTCGCTAATACCGGTGGTCGGTCGTTACGAAACCCCCGGGTAGGTCGCCGGTATTAGCCGGCGGTCACACCGCCGGGCAAACCGCCGGTAGTACCGGCGGTCACACCGCCGGGCAAACCGCCGGTAGTACCGACGATTAAAGAACCGCCGGTCATAACCACCGATAAACGGTGTTTTTCTTGTAGTGCTACTTATTATGTTGAATTGTTCAATATTATTAATTGATGAACTGTTGTAACTCACTGTTGATTGCTTGTGGTTTTCAGGGTCTAGGAAAGGGAATGAGACTGTTAATTAGCAGTTTATATAGTCATGGCTTGTTTACTTTTCATACTGTAGCTTTTGCCTGTAAACATGTACTATAGTATATATATTGGTAAAATAAAAGAACCATTGTGGATGAGATTATTTTTAGTATTTTAATGTTTTAGTAGCTATGTTGTCTATAGTTTAATTTGAAATGAAATTGAAAAAGACTGAGCATTTCAAAACTAGATCTTAAGAATTATCTGTCATAGCTCAACACGATAGGATCTATCCTGATCGAGTTGGGGTGTGACTGAACACTACATTATATCTCTTATAATCTACTATTGCGATTGCACTCACTATGTTATATCAATCTTTTAGCTTGTTGTATTATGATTTATGAAACCAAATTCACAAACATGTATACATACTTAACAAAGGAGATTAGACAAAAGCAAATACACAACTAGGTTTACATTAGTGCTATGCACATATTCAAGGTGTTTCAAACATCTGCAAATGCCCTAAGTATTATTTTAATTAAAATAGAGGTTATTTGGATTTTAAAAATTAAATATTCAATTAAATTCTATGAAAGTATTTTTCTCACAATCCTGTAAGTAAAGATGAATTTTTAGTGAAAATTTCATAGCATTTAGCCTTATGGATCTCCCATAACAAATATTTTAAGGAAATTATAGAATTAATTGGTTGTTCTAATCAAAACCATTGATTCATGTTAAAAACAAATCAATGGTCATGATTTCATCTCTAAGCTTAGAGCCATACTCTAACTAAAGAATCAAGTTATCAATCTGATGTTGACCTGATTGATTTAATCTCTAATTTCTTCCTACACAATTAATGAAATATGGAGATTTTAATGGCTACTGCTTCAGGAGGGAAAGCTCCATAAAAGGAGAAAGAAATGCATCAGGTCTTTTGAATGTGAGGAGAGTCAGCCCAATGTTTGGACCCCTTGAATTTCAATTGAGGATGACCTTCTTGGGTTGCTTGGACGAGTGATATTAAAGTCTTTTACTGGCTGATACTTTTGAGAGAAGGCGATCATTCTTGGCCGGGGTCGGATCAACCCGGTAACCCACGGGCCGGGGTCGGATCCAGATTAGAAATCCTGACATATTTGTAAAACTGGGTCGGGTTCGGGTTGATCTGTTTAGACCTGGGTCAACTCGGATTCGACCCGAACCCGACCCATCGACTCGTTTTGACACCCGTAATTTTAGATTAATTAAGACAAACTCACACACATATTATATATGTAAGCATCGAACCCAAAACCTCTTGGTTGATAGCTCAAACTCCTAACTAACAGAACAAGATAAACTGCTAAATAAATTATTCTACGATAAACATTTTTTCCTGGGAATTAATTGGGGGTGATGCTTTAATTTTTAACTTTCTTTTCGGTTTTACTAATCCAAGGCTGAAATTACAGCATTTGTATTACAAAATATAACATTTCATAAAATAAAAGGATGATAATGATGTGATATAAATGCTATGAGTTGTGATACTAAATCAATCAACTACAAACATTACTAAAGTTCAGCACTCTTTGGACTCACCTCAATTCTTTTTCTTCAAAAATTAACATTCGGTTGAAATAATCATCCATTGACATTATTATTTTTTAATTTTCATTAAGAGTTTATAATTTGGGATTAATTATTTTAATAAGTTATTTTTGCTGTAGAAATTACTTTTAAATTTTTATTTTTTATGTTTATAAATATCGAATTAGAAACTGGTCATTTCTTTGTTATATATGTAAGCAAATTATTTTTGGATTTGATAGATATAAGACGTGGGAATGACAAGCGGCATTATCCGTCAGAAATTCCGGAGGAAGAGATAACCAGTATGTCATTGGTAATTTTGTTGGCCTATATCTTCTTCTTCTGTTTTCTTTTTCTTTTTTAACAAAAATTTTTATTGCAACAAAAACGGGATTACAACAAGCTAAGAAGCAGAACGTGAAAAAGCTACTGAGGTACAAAAAGAAGGGGGATTAAACCCATCAGGCTTAGCATTGACAGAGGCTTCCAACCAATTCAAAGCCAGGAACGGGCCATTCAGTTTGGAGTAAGAGAGAGAGAGAGATCCGAAGCGAGCAAAAACCGCACCACCAATGATTTTCACGAGCCATGGCTAAAGATAGGCGAGCCCTAGCCACATCATTGCCCACAAACCATAAATCATAGCCACAAAAATGAAACGAAGATCGAGCAAACAACAACCATATAAAGATAAACAAAAAACCAACCAACCAATGCAACCCACTGCCACAGCTCAAAAGAGACAATTAGCCTTGACTACTCATACATAATGCACGACGTCAACGATACTAAGCTACGGTACCAGAGCTCCATACATACACACTTGACTAATCAACCATGCAAAATCGCATGCTCTCGAAAAGCCACTTGACTACTCATATGTATGAAGTCGTCCGGTTGCGCCGACTCAACGCTGCACAAAGTCAAGTAATGAAAATGGGGCATTGCCTTATATTACTTTGTAATGTTTATTATTCACTATAAATGCTTAGTTGCTTACTCCTTTCAAATAAACTATTTTATAATGGTTTGAAAATTATCTTACCCATTGAGCCTAATTTTCAATTAATTAAAAAAAAAGTATTAGAAATTTTCTAACAAAAGTTGAATATTTAATTCCTCATGTAATAATAAAATTCAAATTTGATATAGACATTTTGAAATTGGAAAATATTTTAAATTTGACAAAGTCATGTAACTTATGACTTTTTCCACTAATTATTTGAATAATTATATATTAGAAAAATAAAACTAACAATACTGAACAATAAATTAATTAAATTTAGGTTAATAAATTATAATGCATAAAATGATAAGTGTTGGTAGGCTCATACATTATTTTCTAGCACTGCAAACATTGCTTTTTATTTTTATTTTTTTAATATCATAAAAAAATTATTTTATATTTTGGACCAAATAAAAAATTTAATTATTGTACTTTTGTTAGATGTCCTCAAGAAATTCTTCTTTTTCTCAATCTATCAGTTGAACTTTTATTTGGTCCGGTCACAGGACGTAGCTCTACGTTCGGCCGTCAGTAGAATCGTACCACGCGTTCTTACTATTTACCGCGCGCCCCAACAACCCGACCCGGAACGGACCTAGGATGGCTCGGTATTTCTCAATTTTGCTAGGTATTGCTCGGTATTACTCGGTATTGCTAGGTATTGGTCGATTTTGTTTGGCAATAACCAATACCGAGCAAATACCGAGTAATACCGAGTTGTACCAAGTTTTTCTAGGTATTGGTACAACTCGGTATTGGTATTCTAGAAAAACTCTGTACAACTTGGTACAACTCGGTACAACTCGGTATTTGTTCGGTATTGGTCTTCACAGAGCAGTATTTCTCGTTATTGTCATGCAATACCTAGCAATACCGAGCAAATACCAAGTAATACCTCGCAATACGCGAACATAGCATTCCCGGGTTCCGGTCCGGTTCAAGTCGTCGGGCCGCGCGGTAGAGAGTTAGAGCACGTGGCGACATGTTATTGGCGGCCGAACGTAGCTCTACGTTCGGCCAGAGGACGTAATAATTGTTCCTATCAGTTTGACTCATTCTCAAAGTCAAAGCAAAAAAAAAATGATTAATTTCTAAATAAATTTTATGACAATTTGTAGAGTTGATTAGAGGTTTTTACCAATATGTAAATGAAATGATGCTTTGCAAAGTCCATAAAGTTACCAATATAATTTTTTAAATAATGAGGGGCAAAATATAAAGTTAATATAAATAAATTTTAATGTCACAATCTTCATAATATTTTTAATCTTTTCATCAATTAAATTAATTAACACTATATACTATTAATATCTTGTACAAAGTTGCTACAAAATAAATAAGTTATGAAATTTAATCTTTAACATTAAAGGAAAAAAAAAAAGGTTTGTAGTAATTCACAATAATATGGGAGCATGAAATTGGCTAAAACGATTTTTTTATCAGTGAAATTTTTGAAAATAAAATATTATAAAATTATTTTTAATACAATGGATTTGAAAATTTTGGTGTTAAATTTGATGAAAAAGAGATAAATTAAAGTTTTGGCGAATTCATTTTTTCCTTGATGGTTCATTTTTTATGCATTCTGAATTCGTTCATTTTTTATCGAATTCTAAAAAATATCACAGGCTGACTCCACTATTATTGCTAGCTGCCAGGCAACACCACCGACTATTGATTGTCACTGTCATTAGGCTTTACATTGCATTTGTTTTACTTCAAATCAATAAAAAAAATGAATTTGTCTTCATTTATTTTACATGCATCGCTACACATTTCAAATTTTTTTAGTATTAAAATTTTTTAAATTAGAAAGTTTTATACTATAAATTTGCTTTAGAAATCAATAAAAAAATCATCCTAAATGAAACCTTAGGCTTCATTTGGGACAATTTTTTTGTTGTTAATTAAAAGAACTTTCTACTACAAAAATTTCTTGTATTAAAAAATTGTATACTAAAAATCGTTTTAAAAAGTAGTATGAAAGCTGTTCCAAATGAAGCCTTAGACTAATAAGTGTTGGGATGTAATCATGCAGGAGATTATGAATAATCTAAGAGAAGATATTGTTTGTCCCAAATCAAATAATATTTTAATACTGGACAATATAAGTAAGTAAATATAATTGAAGAAAATTGCTAAGTTGTAGAAGTAGGTAGAGGTAAAATCCAATTTTAATTCTCCATGGTTTCTATGACTTAAACATTCTCTCTTTTATGGAACAAAAAGGGCAAATGAGCCAAGAATGTCACTAAGGAATAGGGGTGTAAACGATTCGAGTTAAGCCAGAGTCATCCATGGCTTGAGTTCGAGCTCGAGCTCAAGCTTTAGTCTGCGAGTTCGAACTCGAGTTTTATTCTACGAGTCTAAGCCTACTCATTCGTAATAAAAGAGAAAAAAATGATTATTATTCAAGTAATTATTATAATAAAATGATAAAAAAATGAAAAAAATAATAATAATAAATCACTTATTACGAAGAAATGAGATATAATTTTTTTTTTTTAAATGAGGATTAGAATAAAGAATGACAACATAAAAGAAAAATAATAATGAATCATTTAATAAAAAAATAAAATTTTTAAATAATTTTAACAATATTATTCTTAAAATCATGAATGTTAATTAAACAAGTTTCAAGTTAGCACAAGTAATTTGAATAAATTGTACAAATTGCTTTGGAGATGACAAAAAGGCCGGCTCTATTGGGGAGGAGGTTTCCCAAGCCACTTCGCACGAAACCCAGTGCCCTTACAATCAGCACAGCACACAGATCCCTGCAACAAATACATTATTTACACTTTATACTAAATTTTGTGAACATCAAATTTTAAATTCAAATGTGGGTAATTCCAGCCATTCTTTCATATCAAAAGACTATTTCAGTAAATTATAAAATAATTTCTTTTTAAATTAAATATACATATTTTTCTAAAAGTATATAACATTTTACAATCCTTTATTTTTTTCATATTTCTCTCTTCCTCATTCCCTTATTAGAAAGAAGATATAAAAGCAACCCACCGAGCTTAGCTGGGTTGCTAGGCGAACATGATTGGGAATCCCTCAACACATGTTCGAATCCCCTCTCATGCAGCACGACCCCTTAAGTGGGGAGAAAATAACTACGGGTCCCGCACCTGTGGGCCTCGTTGCTGCTAGGCTAAATGAGGGATTAGTTACGCCACCAAAAGACTCCTAAGAAGGCTGGCAGCGGGTAGATACCTCACTTCCATTAAAAAAAGAGAGAGAGAGATAAAAGCAAAAGGAAAAAAAAAACACTCATTTGATAGAGACAATCACTTATTGTCTCTATCACTCATTTGTCTACCCATTTATTTTTATATTTCTCTATTACCAAACGTGAAACATCTGACTAATATATTCTTTCTTTCTTTCTTTCTAGACAAAGACTTTACCTTCCCCGCACAAATCACGCAGCTAGTGTTTCTGGAAGGAACTTCGCAGAGCACGTTGTTGCCGATGACAAAAAAGCCAGTTCCTCCACACCATTTGCATTCAACACACCCTTTTGATGCACATGAAGAACAAGCAACAGGTCTTGGTTGCTGCAAGACAAATGAAGCAAATTATTATAGATTATAATGAACACTTTGAAATAAATGAGGTTGAATGATAGGTAAAAGGAGGTGTTCCACCTGATTTGTTAAGAGAACAGCTTGTGTGTGTGTGTGGACTATGAGCTTGGTATAGCTTTTCTCACTGTTTCATTCAAATGGATCCTAAGTATATTGGAGCATAGGCTCACAAGAGAGAGAGAGAGAGAGAGAGAGAGAGAGAGAGAGAGAGAGAGAGAGAGAGAGAGAGAGAGAGAGAGAGAGTTTCCAACCACACAACAATGTCTCTATCTACAATTGCATTTGAATATGCACTTTACAATTTATGTCAAATTGAGAAAATGTCTTAGTATCTCACATTTTCAAGGAATTGCATCATCCTATTGACAGGAGAGGAATGGTTCGAACTTCAACAAAATAAGCTTACAATTCTTCTGTTTGAGAGATTCAAATCCCACACCTTTCTCCTCTCAGGAAGTCTTCTATTTTGGGCTCATTTGAAATTACAAATCATGTCTCATAAACTGATGTTGTTAAATCATCATTTGGTTGGATCTAATTATCCATAAATAATGGTTTCAAACTTTACAAATCTTTTCAAAACTCCCACAAAAATAATTATTTCATTTTTCACATTCAAAATAACGAACAAAATCATTACTTTTCAAAGCATATTTTCTACATACAAGCAATCAAATTAGTTCTTAAGAAGATGCTAAAACCACTAGAATTTGGTGGCCTTTTCAGTTCACTCATTCGGGCATTTTGGAAATTTCCATCAATTTAAATGTTCTATGTTTTATGTTCTTATGTGGAGGCTTGTAAATACAAACTCTTCATATGGAGCAATAGTATTGCATAAGAATATTCTGACTATTTCAAAGTGATGGTAAAATAGATGGAGATATTATCAGCAGAATTCAAATTGGATGGTTGAAGTGGAGGAATGCATCGGGCTTGTTGTGTGATAGAAAAGTCCCCCTCAAACTTAAGGGAAAATTCTATAAGATGGTGGTGAGACCTGCAATGCTTTATGGTGCCGAATGTTGGCCATTAAAAGAGAAGCATAATGCTAAGTTAAGTGTTGCAGAGATGAGGATGCTTTGGTGGATGAGTGGCTTTACCCTTAGAGATAGGATACAGAATGAGCATATATGTGATAAGGTTGGAGTAGCTCCATTGGAAGATAAGATTAGAGAGAGCCGCCTTAGATGGTTTGGTCACATTAAACGAAGGCCTTCTGATGACCCAGTTAGGAAAGTTGAGATATTAGATCTGACTTATGTTAAGAAAGGTCGAGGTAGACCTAAAAAGATTTCGTTAGAAAATATTAGAAATGATCTTTTTTTTATTAGATTTAAATGAGAATTTGACTTTTAGCATGACACAATGGCGAAAAAGGATTCATATAGCCAACCCCACGTAGTGGAACAAAGGCTTGATGTTGTTGTTGTTGATTTCAAATTTAAATCATAAAAATAGCCTCTCTATAATACATGAATAAAGAATAAACTTGCAGACATACACTCTCCTTAGATCCTACATTGCTGGATGTGAAATTTGAACTAAAGAAACTAAGTAAAGTTTTAGGGAAACCTGATTTTCCCCTTAGGCTACCGAATTAACAAAATTAACGCTTAGAACTTAGACAAATATGTTAAAAATCTAACTGTTCACCCATTGCAGCATGGAAAGTTATGTTTGCTAGTTCCATGTCAATAAGAAAACCTCATAATCAGATTTAATGGCGCCTTTATAATTAATATGCATTTCTTCGTGCAATAGAAGAATCCTATGCTATCGTAAATCCAAAGGTTTCTCTTACCCTTTGTTCCCAGTTGTTAAACTAGTTCTCAAAGAATTATCATTCACTTCAGTACATTCATGGTTTAGGGATTCAGCTTTACAAGCAGTGGGTATTGTTTACTGACTCATAATGCGTTGATACTCCTACTGATGAAAATAGGAGCTGATTGCACAATTTGAATTCAATGGGAAAGATGAATATACTAATCAATAAGTATGTCTGTAGATATTGGAGCTCCAATAAGCTGTAAAAAAAATTTTCGTGGTCCTAAAAACTTTGATTTTGATGAAGTGGAAAATAAATTGGGAAAGAAAAGAAATCAATGAAGAAAGGATTTCGAAGGGAAAAGGAAAAAAAATCAAAATTTTGATTCAGACGAAAAGGAAAACAAATTGGGAAAGGAAAGAAATCCAGTAAAAAATATTTAAGAGGGAGAGGAAAAAATCTGCAGAATTTAACGAAAGAGAACTATAAGGCTTGAAATTTCCCGGTAGAATAGGCATGATAATAATGCAGAACAGAGATCACCCAATTCCAAGTGGAAGAAAAAGAGGGAAAAAAAAAACAGGACCACTTTTTTTCAGTTTTGGATAGGAAAGACGGATTTTCAAAAACATTTTAAGAATTAGTTTCTTGACCGTTTGAATAGGTAAATGAAAAATATAAGCATGGACTAAAAATCCCTTTCAAACTAGCAAATCAAAACATCTCATTGCACTTTTATAATAATCCAAAGCGATCAATTACATTGACCAATATTAGCATGTGTATTTCGTTTTATTTTTAAGAATATTTCTAGAAACTAGAAGAAATTGATTAGTCTTTACGGAGTTTCACAAATGACTAACTAATATTAAATTGAGGCCCAAATAAAGAGATCGTGATTGATAAAGGTAGCAGCTGATTTGACGACTAGTAAAGCACAAGTGAAAAGCCTGTGACAACCAAGGGGATATCAGAGAACGAAATACTTTCTTTGAGTTTTTACTTCGAATTTGGTTGCATAATTATACAAGAAAGTTCCACACATAAAAGGTCAGCTTAGAGATTCGACAATTAGTACCTCAGGTATCATTAGACCTTTATTTACTGGTTAAAATACTTCAAATTTTATTGCTACACCATACAATAGGCATCACTTCAAACTACTGGAAGTGTTCACTGAATTAAATTAATAGCATGCAATTCAATGAATAAACTTGAACTTTAGTTCCATAGAAGTAATAAGCTATAAATGCTTTCATAGAAAGGCAAACGGAAGCAAAACAAACTTTCCTTAGTACCTAAAATTTTAGCAGAGAATCCTCAGCTATACTTACATAACCCACAGGCGGGAAGCATTTTCACCAAAAGTTACTTTCACTCACTGACTGGGGCCAGCCCCACCAGCTCGATGCGGCACCCCCACATAAAGCCATAATCAACAAACAATTTCATAATATTCATTCCACAACATGGAGTTGAATTCTGGGATTGTCATATCTCCCCAATCTCCGTGGTCATCTTTCAAATCATTTCATCAAAGAATTTCTACAATAAATTGTATAGTAATTGGTACAGCTAAAGTCATCTATTTCACAAGAAAGGAATGAAAGCAGACCCATCGAGCCAAGATGATCATTCTAGTCTAGAAAGAGGCGGGGATGCCAGTCCCACCATAGGGAAGACTACCAAAATGTGTTGACTTCATAGGGGTTTAGGGTTTATTGTTATTCCTATGCTTACTATTGCACAATATTTATCTTTAATAACTTCAATAATACTATTAATAAATATATTTTCTCCTTAATTTCATTTAAATTAATCATGTGGTATTAGTTCAAATGCCCTTTCAAGACGAATAAGCATCATATAAAAAGGCCTTTATTGTTCTCTAAATATATATTTTATTTATAGTAGTGGAACAAAAATCTGTGAGACCCAACTATTATTAACTTGGCATACACTAATTTGATTGTATAGTAACAATATAATTTTTCTAAGCCTTTCTCATGATTTTACTATTTGATTCATAAATTTGATTCCTTATAATCCTAGCCCAAACCTCTCTTAGTATTAAAAATTTATACCAAAAGACTTCTAGTTCAATTATTTGGCATTCACTTAGCAATTAGAATTACATTAAAATGATTTTCCAACCAAATTATACATATATTTTCCAAAATTCTCGAATATCAATAAGTATATCGTCTACAACAACAACATCAAGCCTTTATCCCACTACGTGGGGTCGGCTACATGAATCCGTTTTCTCCATTGTGTCATATTAAAAGTCAAATTATCGTTTAAATCTAATAAAGAAAGGTCATTCCTAATATTTTCTAACCAAGTCTTTTTAGGTCTACCCCTACCTTTCTTAACATAAGTCAAATCTAATACCTCTATTCTCCTAACCGGGTCATCGCAAGGACGCCGTTTTATGTGACCAAATCATCTAAGACGACTCTTTCTAATCTTATCTTCTACTGGAGCTACTCCAACCTTTTCACATATATGCTCATTTCGTATCCTATCTCTAAGGGTAAAACCACTCATCCACCTGAGCATCATCATCTCTGCCACACTTAACTTAGTATTATGCTTCTCTTTTAAGTATATCGTCTACAATTAAAAATTTTAATTATGCACTTTGACGAAGCTAATTAAACATCACTTTTGGAGTTGATCTATAGCATACTCCATGATTCTTTTTATTTTTCTTTTATATATATTTTTTCCTTGGATGTCTTACAAAACAACTTCTTTATATGATATTTCTATCTTTCTTTAATAATCTTCATCTTCAACTATGAAAATTTTATCTTCACACATCATCTAACTTGATCAAAATAGTATATGTATTGCCATACCAATCATCAAGCATTGATCAAAATAGTATATCTTAAAATGATATTTCTGTCTTTCTTTAAATTTCATTTTTCATAAAACCTCATTTTCTCCTTACTCCATAGTATATGTATTGCCATACCAATCATCAAGCATTTTTTTATAATGCTATCAACTGCCTCGAATAACTCATTCAAATATTCCCCCATCAAATTGGAGATCGAGGTAATTTATCCTACATCAATTGGTATCAACATTCCTACGTTATGCATTGCTTTGCTTTTATTATTTAAAGACCTTTTTTTTTCCTTAATAGCATTTTGCACTTGCTCACTCCATTTACAAGTCTCCTTTACTGCTAATTTCTAGATTCTCTTAAACCTTTAATGGAAATTTCTTAATGCAATTAGCCATTAGATTAGACATTAAATGCTCAGAATTTGTTTATTAAGTTATTAAAAATACCATAAATTTTCAGTCAAGACCCCTTCCAATTGGCCAAAGGTAGAATTTTAGCTCTTACTAAACCATCTGCCCCATAAAAGACTTGAGAATTTACAGGTGAAATCTAAATCAGGCATGCTCCAATAATAGGCTATAACACTAATCCTCCCAACCTTCACAATTTTTAACCAACTATATTCAATTACAATTTGGTTACCAACAAGCTACATGTTGTAAACTATTTCCACAAAAAGAAATACAGAGTAAGCTTATCATCAAAATCATATCTTACTAAAAATCACAAAATTCTCAACAATCTCCAAAGTTAATAGATGAAAAAATAATAACAAGACTTATAACTTGACGCTTATATACCATGCAATCCAAAAGCTCCAACTTTTAACACATGTAACTATCTAAGTGAAGTGAATGACGGCAAATGAAATTTCGAGGTGATGGTTATATGATTATTTGATCAACAAAACATATCGCGTTATATGGTACTTATATGAGAAAAACGATGATAACTTCTTAATATAGCAACAGGACATTTTAACATTTCTTGCATAATCTTCAAAACCTCAAAATACTAGGCATCCTTTCATGGAGATTATTATATAAGCTATGTGTCACCTACATCTTCAATGTTCAAAGACAAATCAACAGTTTGCAGCAACAATCCGCGTAGAAAAAACAGACACAAAACATGTCTATCACCTTTCCTCATCGAAATATCCATCAATGCAAACATATCCCAACCTCATCAAAATCCCTCATTGTCAATAGCGCAGATAAATTCACATCCCCAGAAATCGAGGAAAGTATTGGTGTGAATAGGAACAGATAAGCACCTGAGAGATTAGCCACGCCTGCTCCATACGCTTGACGAAATCAGAAGAGTTCTCGTAGGAATCCACCGCTGAAGCCCTTACCAAAAGGGATGTAAAAGCCTTGCGGTAGCTTTTAGAAGGAAAAGCTCCGCTACCCGCGGCAGCTATGACGAGTGAATATCTTCTAAGGGGAACAGAGAGGCATACTAATTTAGAACCTGCGATGGAAATGGCGGCACCGCCACCGGAACAGGAACAACCGCAGATCGCCGACATCTGTGCGCTTCCGTCTGGGATGTCTCTCCTCTAGGTCCGCTCGTTGGGGCCGCGGCTACCTTCCGCTGATACAGTGCGGGCGGGTATGCTAACCCGCAAGAACATTTTATCCGGCTGGTTTTCCCTTTAAATATTTTTCAATTTAAAAGAAAGACATATTCCTCTAAAAGTCAAATTTGGCATTTATTCAATTTACTCATGTTATTAATGTTGGTCCAAATTAAGAAAATTAATAAATATAATAAAATTTAATTTTATATGCCACATTTTAAGAAATATATCTCTTATTTTATTTTTTAAGAAATTTATTTAGAAAATTTGTTTCGAAGTAAGATATTCTTTATTATACTCATTTGTCTCGCCTTATAGAAGGGAAGATGTCCTTACCTCTATGCTTCAAAATTCATCATTGTTGTTATCGTTATTTTGTATTTATTAAAGTTCTTCACTTACGAGAGATCATGCAGTTACAGTTGGAGATTTTATTTTGTTTATTGGTAACTTTAGAATACAAGTATGTTATTTATGTAGTTTCCATCGTATTTAGTATAGATTATGTTATTATAGTATATCTCTGATATAGAGCTAAATCGAGTATCAAAAGTGTATTTTGATATTTGTTAAAACAATTGTGTGAAGCATGCTCGAATATTATTCAAACCATGATCAAACTTGATTATATTTTGTTCGTTCTTTATTTGAATCATATTTGAACATTATTCGATGTATGTGATATGTTCAAGTATTAACTAGGCAGATGTTTTAACTTGATTTAAATAAGATAATATCATGACTTTATATATTATTCGATTGTATATTGAATATATTTGACATCAGTTCGATCATTATTTGATTGCTTTTTAAAGTTGAAGTTTCTAGAAAGAGTCGAACATGTTCGAACTCAAAACAGTTTGAACTCAAGTTCGGAACTATTTCAAAGTCAAGTTTGAACCTTATATGAATTAGAATCAAATTTGAATTGGTTTGAGTCTTGTTCGAATAAACCCCTCTTCTTCTTATTATTATGTTATACTTACATCGATAACTTCTCAAACAAGCTCCTATTGCGAATAATGAATTGCTCTGCTCCTTCACACGACGTTGGGCCCATGGACGCCTTCCCCCAATGAGCTCCCATCTTGAGCACTTCTCACCTTCACATGCCACTGGGATCATTGATGTTGTCCTCAAAGAAGCTTTAGTTCCATTGATCTCATCCATGTCATGCCTATGTATGAGACAAGCATTAAAAATTTGAAGCTATCAAAGAGAAAGAAGACTGTCAAAGCGTTAAATACTTGTACTTTTTTATGTTGTTGAGTCTTCTTCTATATATCATGTAAAGACTGCTAGATGGAAGAATTTTGTCCCATGACTTCCATTCTCTGGATTTCATTTGGTTTATGTACGGATGATTTTTGGAAGGACGATGATGATTGCTGCTTATTGCAGCTGCCCCTTGGACGGTCTTCTTGGTAACCAGGGGCTTTGCTCTGGTGAAGTCCCTCGTGTTCTTTTGTCCCGCTCGATTTTGTTCACCTATGAGTGACTGAGTCCTTCGAGTTCTGACCCTCCCCCTTTGTAATTTTTTGGTTCTTTTGAATCCATGTTTCTTTTCTTTGTGTGCCTGGATTATAGGTTTAACATTTTCTTACTTGTAACCTTTTTATATCAATGATATGGGCTTTGCCCCAAATTTCCCCCAAAAAAAATTATATAAATGCTAAGTACAAACATGAGAGCTAAATTAAGATAAATAAATTTTTAGTAAATTGTTTAAAAAATAGTTAATTGAGATTAATTAATTTTTGAAAAATTATACTATACATTAATATGCATGATATTTTTGGTTAGTCCAAAGATAAGTCATATTGATTAACAATAAATTGAAAAAAAGAATTGCATGACTAATTTTATTGTATGTCACCAATTAGACTCAGCAATTAGTTGTAATTAAATTGAACAACCATCATATATTCTTTCTTTAATTGGGTGAATTCAAAATTAAATCAATCGTATTGTACGATTGCATATGTAATTTATCTAATTAAGGCCAAAAAATTCCGGAGCATTAAAAATTAAATCCAAGAAAATATCTTATTGTACAAATAAGATTATATATTTCAATCAAACAGATAAGAGTTTTTATGGAGTTAGCTAAATATATTAATCGTCTTGAATGATATCAATTGTACAGTTCGATCAAATAGAGAGTTTTTAAGATTTGAGATCAATTATACTAATCATACTGTATGATCATTTGATCAGACTGTGCGATCAAGCCGACATGTTTAATAAATAATTTTTAGGGTTTCTTGTAAAGCTAGTATATAAGTATGCTTTTTTTAAACTTCTAAGGTCATCTCCAACCGAGAACTCTATTTTTCACGCCAAAATAGCACAAAAAGCAAAAATGGCGTTGTGCTGCTCCAATTCAACGCCATTTTTTTGCTTCTGCGTCAAGGTAACGACCCTTCTCCTTTCCCGCATTTTTCCGGTTGACAGAAAAATGGCGTGGGTGAACAGTGCAACGCCAATATTGACGTTGCACTGTTCACCCGCAAGCAAATGGAGAATTTTTTGGCGTTCGGCTGGAGCGAAGGAATGACGCCAAACGCTCGTTTGGCGTTCGGTTGGAGATGCCCTAAGACATGATTTTAGAGATAGAGGCTACTAAGAATTTTGAGTATTGGATAGAAAGGTTTTTCTTTATAACTTATGTTAATATAAAATTATGTATTAGGTGAACTTTTAAAAAATACATGAAAAGCACATTAAAAAATCACAATAGAAGAGCAGCAATCCGACACAGAATAATTTGCCCAGCTTGTGGCTCTGCTTCGTCCCATCGATTCTCCTCTCCTTCTCCTTCTCCTTCTCCAACACCCGCCTTTCTCTCTTCGTCTGCGGTTCCATTCTCTGCGACCCCGTGTGCTCGCAGCCATGCCTCCATCTTCGATAAGCCAAGAACCAATTCCGCATCTTGATATCCCCTCCCACCTCCGCGGCGTCTCATTCGACTCCAGTCTCGCTACCCCCTTCTTCCCTACTAAGTCTTTCTCTTCTGCATCTCGTCTCTCCAACTTTCTCTACTTGAGTGGTTCCCCTTTGTCTTTATATTCGCAAAGGAGAACTCGGAAGAAAGGCGTCTCCTGCGGTCTTTCCTTCAGCTGTTCCAAGTTCCAGTCGTTCTGGAATGAGTACAATAGGTTGCTTCAGTTGCACTGCGGGTGGGGGCCAGTTGGTTTAGCGCCGAGCAGGATCCCCTTGAACGAGAGCAATTCTGTTGAGGAGGGTGGCAATGGCGTTTTTGAGGAGGAGGTCTTGCCAATTAATGGCGTAGAGGTGGAATCTCCCAAGAAAGTTCTTATCTTGATGAGTGATACTGGTGGTGGACACCGTGCTTCGGCAGAAGCCATCAAGGCAGCTTTCAATCAAGAGTTTGGTGACGAGTATCAGGTTTTTTTTTTTTTTTTCAGAATAGTTTCACTTTCTCTTTTCAGCCTTAATCGGTTATTTGGTGCGTGAGAGTGTGAAATAGAATTGATGAATTTAGGGATTATTGCTATGTGGATTGAGCTAGTTTGAAGATTATTTCTTGGATTATGGTTAGATCTGCCTAGTTTTAGTAGAAAAATGATAATTGGTTGGTCTTTATATATTCCATATTGTCATCTTCCCTGTCTAGGCACATATATAGAGCTATGTGTGCCTGTCATTCTTCTAAACACTTCAGTTAGAGGCTGTGGATTAGAGTTACATCTCAAGATTAGAGGACTGGAGAAGCAGGCCAATCATTTTCCTGTAGGCAGGTGGGTTTAGCCAATCTACGCTTAGGATTGTTTTGTTGACCATAACCACTGTGTCTGCCCTCCTGTGTAACTCTTCCCTTATGTAATTACTTGATGATATACTGAACTTTTTGAGATTTTATTCCATAGTTAATTATTTCTTTGTTTTCTTAAATCTGACTGAAACCTTTTGATTTGTTAAATTAAAATTTTTTATTTGATTGCAAATTTGAGTACACCATTTAGTTGCATCTGTGTTACATTGGCACTGATAAAAAGGGTTGATGTCATTCATAGCACTTTTCCCAACTTAGTTGTATTATTGTCAGAAGAGAGCTAATGATCTTAGTTATTCTCTTCTTTCATTTCTCTAAAAAGGGCTTAATCATCCTTTATTTGATAGTATGAACTTTATGATGTATTTCACCTTCTCTTTTGGGAGCATTGATGATTTATGTTTGATACAGGTTTTTGTGACTGATTTGTGGTCTGATCACACTCCTTGGCCGTTTAACCAATTACCGAGGAGTTATAACTTCTTGGTGAAACATGGAACTCTATGGAAGATGGCTTATTATGGAACCGCCCCTCGTTTAGTGCATCAATCCAATTTGGCTGCTACATCGACCTTCATAGCTCGGTGAGCATTTGTTTATCTTCACTTGATCCTCCTTAGCCATTCAGTTTTCATGGAGTCATGGAAAAATCAACTAAAATCTCAATGTCTTGACTTTTGTCTTGTTCCAAGTTTAGATTGCTAAATTGTCTTGTACAATCAAGGTGGAAAACCATCACCTTGGAGATGCTTTGATATCCACTTTTATTGAGGTTTTAAATCAATGGTTATTTGCTAATTTTCTTCCTGTAATCTGTGCAGTGAAGTTGCAAAAGGACTGTTGAAATACCAGCCAGATATTATTATCAGTGTACATCCCCTGATGCAACATGTTCCCCTTCGAGTCCTGAGGGCAAAAGGTCTTCTTGACAAGATTGTTTTTACAACAGTAGTTACAGATTTAAGCACTTGCCATCCAACATGGTAGGATGATCTTGTAGCAAAAAACTTCATCTAGATGGCGCACATTTTCTTCCATTGACCTGTATTATTCTTCAACTATGTTTATTTGGTGATGAAGTTCACATCATTCTTCTAGGTTTCATAAATTAGTTACAAGATGTTATTGCCCTTCTTCTGATGTGGCGAAAAGAGCGCTAAAAGCCGGACTAAAGCCTAAACAAATAAAAGTTTATGGTCTTCCCGTGCGCCCTTCTTTTGTTAAGCCTATTCAACCAAAGGTATGTTTGCTTCTTTTGGACTTATTGATAAAGTATTCGCTGACATTCTACTTTTTTGAGTTGTTTTTTTGGTCTTCTGGATAGGATGAGCTGAGAAAAGAATTTGGAATGAATGAGGACTTACCTGCTGTATTATTGATGGGAGGAGGGGAAGGCATGGGTCCTATTGAGGCTACGGCACGAGCGCTTGGGCAGACATTGTATGATGAGAGTCTTGGAGAACCAATAGGTCAAATTCTTGTGATTTGTGGACGCAATAAAAAATTAGCCAATAAATTGCTTACAATTGATTGGAAAATTCCAGTTCAGGTATTTTGCATTTTCAGTTTAATTTTCTTCTAAATGTTTAGCTTGATATTTCATTTCAAAATTTTATAGAAGATTGATGCATGTTTGAGAGTTAATTTAAAGAAGTTTTTCTGTGAATTGCTTCTAACTTGGGTCATGGAGAAAGGTGTGAATCTTGAAAAATGGCATTAGGATTTTTCTTGATTCATGCTCTCATTATTTTAAGTTCTATTTGAGACTCTTTTTTTTGTTCTTTTTTAAATAATTTAAATGGTAAAAAATATATATTTGTTTAATCTTTTTTGCTTTTTATTTTTAAAAGCAAACTTTTATTTTTATTTTTAGAAACATAAAAAACAAGTTTTATGTGCCAGATTGTATAGTTTTATGTTGTCAAATAAAGCGAATGATTGTTTGTTAAAATCATATTTAGATTGTTGTTTAATGCTTTGTATGAGCTGTGATTGCTGATATATAACAATTGTTGTGGCATTGATATGAGTAGAATGAATAATCAAAGTCGATATTATTATTCATTCTTATAATTCTGATAAATATTCTAATTTTAATTACTATATAAAAGTATTTTAAAAATTGTTTATATACATTTTACCTCAATGTGGTTTAAAAATATACTCATACCCCCAAGTATTTTTGACTAAATTGTCATGATTAACTTTTCCATTACAAATGACAGAAAAAATATTATTCTTGCCAAATGTAATCTCACCACCTTTTTGTTACGCCGTTTTCTGTCCGAACCAGCCAGCAAACCCGCTGGCCGGTCCAGCGGGTGTATAAGAGGCGGACATAGTCCGCCTCTTCCTTCTCTGTGGCCGCATGAATGAATGGGTCCCACCCATTAATTGATTTTCAAATTAAGAGAGAGGCGGCTAATGCTTTGGGAGGGAAATTATATTAAGAAAGATTTTGTATTGAAGTGCATGAGGGGATTAGGGAGAGGTTATGTTTTGATTGATTGAAATTAGGGTTTCTTGGAGGCTTGAGCTCTAGACAGTCTTGTCTAGAGATTTGGGAGAGACGATCCTCCTCTCTAATTGAGGATCTCTTGTATTTTGCTATTTTATTCATCGTCTAGTGGAATCCAAGTGTGTTTTGAGTTTTTCCTACAATTTTCCTCTAAATTCTCCACTGTTTTGGCTGTTTTACTGCTGTGGACAGCAGTTATCTTGTTGTGGTACTTTATTTTGGTTAAGTTTGCTTGTGAATACAAGTATTTCCTATCAAATTGGTATCAGAGCAAGTCTTAGGACCAATCGTGGACTGTTTTTGACAAGTTTCAGTGGCTGAAATTTGTACCGGCGAAGAAGAAATTGCTGATTTTTTTTTTTTTTTTTTTCAGATCTAGAGATATTCTCCTAAATTTCAAGTCGTAGGAGATGGCGGCTAAGAAAGTTGATGCGTTGGAAGAAAGGCTTGAAGGAGAGATGAATCAAATCAAGGAGACCGTGGAAGAAAGAATTTCTTCCATAGAAGGGCAAGTGGCCGATCTACGGGATATGATGAAAAAGATTTTGGAATTTCAAACTCAATCGGCGGCGTCCGATGCAAAAGGGCCTGAAGCGAAAAACACTAACTCTAAAATCCATCAGGAGGAAGAGGAAGTGGAAATCGTGGAAGGAAGAAGGGGAAGACCTCATCTGGAGCCTTTCCAGATGGAGGAGAGAGGAGGAAGATATGGGGAAAGGCAAGGCTATGGAGGTGTGGAGCCAAGAGATGCTGGTTGGGAGCACCAAGAGGGTTATTATGGACCTGGGGGCTGTTTTTGAAGATCGTAGAAGGGATTTTGGAGGTGGAATGGGGCAAGGTAGAGCAAGGGAAGATCGGGAGACGTGTTGGGGGGGGGGGGGGGGGGCAGGCACATGGGAGAGGAAAAATTATGGAGTATTAAGGGGAAATGGCGGGGATCAGGAGGTGAGGAAATTAAAAATGCCTATTTTTGAAGGGGAGGATGCCTATGGGTAGATTTACAAGGTGGAGAGGTACTTTGTCGTTAACGGCTTAATGGAGGAGGAGAAATTATCGGCAGTAGGCTTATGTCTGGAAGGGAAGGCACTCTCTTGGTACCAGTGGAGAGATCAGAGGAGACCCATCCGGAGTTGGGAAGAATTCAAGGACAGTTTGATAGAGCGTTTCCAAACCAACCGGGGAGGAGACTTCTATGAGCAGTTCTTTGTCCTAGTGCAGGAGGGTCTGTGGCGGACTACCAGGAGAGATTTGAGCATCTAGCCAGCAGGGTAAAGCTAATACTTGATTTCAAGTATTTCCTAACCACTTTTGAAGCAATAATCAATGAAAACCTGCTATCCACAACAAAAATTGGCAGCAAAACAGTGGAAAAATAGCAAATCTGAGAGAAAACGTGGAGAAGAAACTTGTATTTTTCTAGTAGATGTAAGGAAAATAGCAAATATACAAGAATCCTCTATTCGAGAGGAGGATCGCACTCTCCAAATCTCTAGAATTCGTTCTAGAGCCCAAACACCAAAAAAGAAAAGCAAATATCTTTCACCAAATATCACATAACCCTAATCCTAGCCTTTTCTCCCTACTTAATGCATACAATTCAAAATTAATACAAAATGACCTAATTACCCTTGCTTCCCCTCCTTTTGGCTCCAAGATTCAATTTGAAATTCAAGTGGACCCCACCTATTTCTCCCCTCTGGCTTCCGCCGGCTTCCTTCTGCTGTAGACAATACTGACCGACCCAGGGGGCTGGGCCCCGGCTGGACCGGCTGGACCGGTCCATGGAGGACCAGTCTAATATTACCGCCCTCTCAAAGAACCACCTTGTCATCAAGGTGGAAGTCAGGAAACTGTCGCTTCATCCGCTCATATGGCTCCCACGTGGCCTCGTACTCCGGGAGGTTCTTCCATTTGATCAGAACTTCTGTAGCTCCATCTGCTTTCTGACGAACCTCTATGAGCTCCAAAGGTTCCAATATCAGTTCCATTCCATCTGTTAATGTCCTTGGTAACTCAGAACTGGTAGCATAATCTCCAATGGCTCTCCTTAGTTGGATACATGAAAAATAGGATGGATCGTCGCTGTCGGTGGTAGCTTCAGACGATATGCCACGGCTCCAATTTTCTCCAGTACTTCATAAGGACCGAAGTACCTTGGAGCAAGCTTTTCATTCCTTCCTCCGGTTGGCGACCTTTTTCTGTCGATATGGACGGAGTTTCAAAAATACCTTCTCACCCACCTCAAACTGAATATCCTTCCGATACCCATCAGCTCATTTCTTCATAATCTGTTGAGTCCTCAATAGGTGTCTTTTTAACTCTTCTAGTGTCTTATCCCTCTCTTCCAAATACTCTTCTACTGAAGAAACGGGTGTGCTGCTACTCCCAAAATGCACCAAGTGGGGTGGATCTCTTCCGTACAACACCTTAAATGGGGTCATATGAGAGGCTGAATGAAAATAGGTGTTGTATCAGTACTCGACCCATGATAGTCATTTAGCCCATAGCTTGGGTGTCTTTGATGCGAAACATCTCAGATAAGTTTCCAAGCTCCGGTTGACTACTTCTGTTTGACCATCTGTCTGTGGGTGGTAAGTCGTACTTCTTTTCAGCACCGTCCTCTGCAGTCTGATCAATTCTTTCCAAAAATGGCTGAGGAACACTTTATCCCTGTCTGATACTATCGCCTCTGGCACTCCGTGTAATCTGACTATCTCCCTGATGAAAACTGACGCTACTGTCACCGCAGTGTATGGATGACGTAGATGAATAAAGTGAGCATATTTGCTCAATCTATCCACCTCCATCAAAATCACAGTGAATCCCTCAGAGCGGGGTAGCCCATCAATGAAGTCCATAGATATCTCCTCTCAGACTCGTCCTGGTAACATCAATGGCTGCAGTAACCCCCTGGTGACATAGCTAATTACTTATTTCTTTGACAAACCTCGCACCTGGATACCATCTCTTCCACATCTCTATGCATACCTTTCTAGTATAGCTCCGCCGCTAGTCTCCTGTAGGTCTTTAGCACTCCTGAATGACCTCCCACTATAGTTCCATGGAACTCCTGGAGCAATTGTGGGATGTGTACTGATGTTCTGGGTAACACAAACCTCCCCTGGTATAACAATCTCTCCCCCTCCAATGAGTACCCGGGATGGCTGCCCTCTTCCTTCAGTAAGTCAGCTTTGATCTTGCTTAGTTCCTCGTCCTTGACACTCTCCTCCTTTATGGCTTCCCAATCTAGCATTATTGGGACCGATACAACCAATGTCTGCAGCTCCCCCATGCACCTGGACAAGGCATCTGTTGCCTTATTTTCTACCCCTGGCCTATACTGAATCTCAAAATCATATCCGAGCAGTTTGGATAGCCACCTCTGATGCTCCTCTATCATCATGCGCTGTTTCAGCAAATATTTCAGGCTCCGTTGGTCGGTCTTGATGATGAAATGTCTTCCGAGTAAGTAGGGACGCCACTTTTGTATGGCCAAAACAATTGCCATCAACTCCCTCTCATAGACAGATTTCAGCCGGGCTTTGGAAGTCAATACCTGACTGAAATATGCAATGGGCATGTGACTATGCATCAGCACTGCTCCTAGTCCGTATCCTGATGCATCTGTCTCTACTATAAAGGCCTGAGTAAAATTCGATAAAGCTAAGACCGGAACTGTGGTCATAGCTTTCTTCAACTTCTCGAATGATGTCGTAGCTGCCTCCCCCCATAAGAACCCATCTTTCTTCAATTGCTCAGTGAGTGGCCAAGCTATAGTGCTGTATCCCTTCACAAATCTTCTGTAGTACCCTGTAAGCCCTAGGAATCCCCTCAGCTCCTTTAGATTTTTGGGCAGTGACCACTTAAGCATGACCTCAATCTTGGACTGATCTGCTGCTACCCCTTCCTTGGATACCACATGCCCCAAGTATTCACACTAGCTTGTGCGAAGTAGCACTTCTTCAAGTTAGCCCTCAACTGGTGCTCCTGGAGAACCTCTAACACCTTCTTTAAGTGTCCCCAATGCTCCTCCTCTGTCCTGCTATATACTAAGATGTCATTGAAAAATACCAACACAAATCACCTGAGATACTGTTTGAAGATCTTATTTATGAGTGCCTGGAACGTGGCTGGGGCGTTGGTGAGGCCAAAGGGCATCACTAGGAACTCATAGTGGCCCTCATGAGTTCTAAAGGCGGTCTTGGGCACATCTTCTTTCTTCATTTGTACCTGGTGATATCCTGATTTCAAGTTGATCTTGTTGAAAATCACTGTTCCACTCAACTCATCCAGAAGCTCATGAATCACTAGTATGGGAAACTTATCAGATACAGTTTCCTTGTTGAGTGCACGATAGTCTACACAGAAACACCAGCTGTCATCCCTTTTCTTTACCAATAGAACATGACTAGAGAATGGGCTAGTGCTGGGCCTGATAATCCCCGCTTCCAGCATTTCTCTGATCAACTTTTCTATTTCATCCTTCTGAAACTGAGGGTAATGGTAAGGTCGTACGCTGATAGGTGACACTCCCTCTCTTAATGTGATGGCATGCTCCTGCTCCCTGGGTGGTGGCAACCCTAGAGGTGGTTGAAAAACCTCCTCAAACTCCTGGATCAAAGGCTGCACAGAGAGGGGTATGTCTCCCCCTTCATCCACACTCACTCCCTCTAATCTGTGTAATTCCACCAAATAGCCTACCCCCTCCTCCTTGATTAGGGATTTAAGAGAAACCCCTGCCTTGGTCAGCCTCGCATTACCTTGAATCACCCTCTTCCTTCCTCCCTTCACCAAGTCTATCCGCAGAGTGCCCCAATTGACCTTGGTTTCCCCCAATGTCTGCAACCACTTCATCCCTAGGATGACATCCATACTCCCCAATTCTAGGGGAAGGAAGTCTTCCTTCACTTGTATTACCTGGATCTTCAACACCACCCCCCTACAGACTCCTCTTCCCATTTCTACCTTCCCCGTGCCCATCATCACCCCATAGCCTCAGTATCTACTAACTTCATTCCCATTAGCTTCACAATCTGGGTGGAAAAGAAATTGTGGGTTGCCCTACTATCAATCAACACCACGACTCCACGATCACCTATCTCTCCCTTTACCTTCATAGTGTGACTCAGAGTGAATCCCACTACGGAGTTGAGAGAGTCCAGATGCATCTTTTCCTCCACCTCATAATCGCTTCCCCCTCCCTTTTCGTCTTCCTCGTCTTCACAAACGAGGAGAACTTGAAGAGTTCGATCCTTGCACTTATGCCCAGGCATGTATTTTTCATCACATCGGAAACATAATCCTTTTGTTCTCTTCTCTTGCATTTCCTTCTCAGTGAGCCTCTTGAGCTGCCCCCCATTTCCTCCTCCTGTTGCTTTTTCCTTCGGAGCTTCTTTCATCCCTCCTGTGGACTCTCCCTTGGGGGCTAGATGGGTAGTCGTCCACCTGTAAGTGCCTCCTGAGCTACTACTACTCCTAGCTCCCTTCTCCAGATTCTTTTGATTTTCGACCAACTGTGCAAGCTTCATGGCCTCCCCCAGGTCCCTGGGCATCAGGACCTTCACCGCTGCTTGAACCTCGGCCTTTAACCCCTTCATAAAATTCCCCTCCAGCACTGTATCGGACAAGCGCTCTACCCTACTGGCTAGATGCTCAAACCTCTCTCGGTAGTCCGCTACAAACCTCTCCTGCACTAGGGCAAAGAACTGCTCGTAGAAGTCTCCTCCCCAGTCAGTTTGGAAACGCTCTAACAAACTGTCCTTGAATTCTTCTCAGCTCCGGATAGGTCTCCTCTGATCTCTCCACTGGTACCAAGAGAGTGCCTTCCCTTCCAGACATAAGCCCGCTGCCGATAATTTCTCCTCCTCCGTCAAGCCGTTAACAGCAAAGTACCTCTCAACCTTGTAGATCCACCCATAGGCATCATCCCCTTAAAAAATGGGCATTTTTAATTTTTTCAACTTCGGATCCCTGCCATTCCCCCTTAATCCTCCATAGTTTCCCCTCTCCCATGTGTCTGCCCCCCCCCCCCCCCCCCCCCCAATGTCTCCCGATCTTCTCTTGCTCTACCCTGTCTTAATCCCCCTTCAAAATACCCTATCAGATCTTCAAAAACAGCTTCCCGGCGCCCATGATAACCCTCCCGATGCTCCCAACCAACACCTCTTGGTTCCATGCCTCCATAGCCTTGCCTTTCCCCATATCTTCCTCCTCTCTCCTCCCTCTGGAAAGGCTCCAAATGAGGCCTTCCCCTACTCCCTTCCATGATTTCCACCTCCTCTTCCTCCCGATGGATTTCAGAGTTGGTGTTCTTCGCTGCTGGCCCTTTTGCATCAGACGCTGCTGATTCAGTTTGAAACTCCAACGTCTTCTTCATCATATCCCGTAGATCGGCCACTTGCCCTTCCATGGAAGATATTCTTTCCTCCACGGTCTCCTTGATTTGATTTATCTCTCATTCAATCCTCTTCTCCAAAGCATCCACCTTCTTAGCCGCCATCTCCAACGACTTGCAATTTATGAGAAGATCTCAAGATCTGAAAAAAAAATTCAGCAATTTTCTCCTTCGCCGGTACAATTTCAGCCGCTGAATTTGGTCAAAAACAGCCCACGATATGTCCCAAGACTTGCTATGATACCAATTTGATAGGAAATACTTGAAATCAAGTATTTCCTAACCACTTTAGAAGCAATAATCAATGAAAACCTGCTGTCCACAGCAGAAATTGGCAGCAAAACAGTGGAAAAATAGCAAATTTGAGAGAAAACGTGGAGAAAAAACTTGTATTTTTCTAGTAGATGCAAGGAAAATAGCAAAGATACAAGGATCCTCTGTTCAAGAGGAGGATCGCACTCTCCAAATCTCTAGAATTCGTTCTAGAGCCCAAACGCCAAAAAACAAAAGCAAAGAACTTTCACCAAATATCACATAACCCTAACCCTAGCCTTTTCTCCCTACTTAATGCATACAATTCAAAATTAATACAAAAGGACCTAATTACCCTTGCTTCCCCTCCTTTTGGCTCCAAGATTCAATTTGAAATTCAAGTGGACCCCACCTATTTCTCCCCCCTGGCTTCCGTCGGCTTCCTTCTGCTATAGACAATCCGGACCGGCCCAGGGGGCTGGGCCGGCTGGACTAGTCTAACAAGCGCTTGTCCGATACTGTGCTGGAGGGGAACTTCATGAAGGGGTTAAAGGCAGAGATTAGAGCAGCGGTGAAGGTCTTGATGCCCAGGGACCTGGGGGAGCCATGAAGCTTGCACAACTGGTTGAAAATCAAAATAATATGGAGAAGGGAGTTAGGAATAGCAGCTCAGGAGGCACTTACAGGTGGACGACTACCCACCTAGCCTCCAAGGGAGCGTCCACAGGAGGGATGAAAGAAGTCTCGAAAGAAAAAGCAACAGGAGGAAGTGGGGGGCAGTTCAAGAAACTTACTGAGAAGGAAATGTAAGAGAAGAGAACAAAAGGGCAGTGTTTCTGATGTGACGAAAAATATATGCTAGGGCATAAGTGCAAGGATCGAACTCTTCAAGTTCTCCTCGTTTGTGAAGACGAGGAAGACAAAGAGGGAGGAGGGAGGGGTTCTGAGGTGGAGGAGGAAAAGCTGCATCTGGACGTGGCAGAAGTCTCTCTTAACTCCGTAGTGCGATTCACTACGAGTCACGCTATGAAAGTGAAATGAGAGATAGCTGACCATGAAGTTGTGGTGTTGATCGATAGTGGGGTAACCAACAATTTTATTTTCACCCAGATTGTGGAGCTATTGGGGATGAAGTTAGTAGATACAAGAGGCTATGGGGTGATGATGGGCACGGAAAAGGTAGAAATTGGAAGAGGAGACTGTAGAGGGATGGTGCTGAATATCCAATGTATCAAAGTGAAGGAAGATTTCCTTCCCCTAGAATTGGGGAGTATGAATGTCATCTTAGGGATGAAGTGGTTGCAGACCTTGGGGGAAACCAAGATCAATTGGGGTACTATGAGGATGGAGTTGGTGAGGGGAGGAAGGAAGAGGGTGATTCAAGGTGATAAGGGACTGACCAAGGCAGAGGTTTCTCTCAAATCCCTAATCAAGACCATTCAGGAGGAGGGAGAAGGCTATTTGGTGGAATTACGCATATTGGAGGGAGTGAGTTTGGAGGAAGGGGGAGACGTACCCCTCTCTGTACAGCCTTTGATCCAGGAATTCTATGAGGTTTTTCAACCACCTCTAGGGTTGCCACCACCCAAGGAGCAGGAGCATGCCATCATATTGAGGGAGGGAGTGTCGCTTGTCAGCGTACGACCTTACCGTTACCCTCAATTTCAGAAAGACGAAATAGAAAAGCTGATCAGAGAAATGCTAGAAGCAATGATCATCAGACCCAACACTAGCCTGTTCTTTAGTCCTGTTCTATTGGTGAAGAAGAAGGATGGCAGCTGGCGGTTCTGTATAGACTATCGCGCTCAATAAGGAAACTGTACCTAATAAGTTTCCTATACTAGTTATTGACGAGCTGTTGGATGAATTGAGTAGAACAGTAATCTTCAGTAAGATTGATTTGAAATTAGGATATCATCAGATTCAAATGAAGGAGGATGTACCCAAGACCGCCTTTAGAACTCACGAGGGACACTATGAGTTCCTAGTTATGCCCTTTGGCCTCACGAATGCCCCAGCCACGTTCCAGGCACTCATGAATACGGTCTTCAAATCGTACCTCAGGCGATTTGTTTTGGTGTTCTTTGATGACATCCTAGTGTATAGCAAGACAGAGGAGGAGCATTAGGGGCATTTGAAGCAGGTGTTAGAGATTCTCCAGGACCACCAGTTGAGGGCTAACCTGAAGAAGTGCTGCTTCGCACAAGCCAGTGTGGAGTACTTGGGGCACGTGGTATCTAAAGAAGGGGTAGTCGCAGATCAGTCCAAGATTAAAGCCATGTTAACATGGCATCTGCCTAAAAATCTGAAAGAATTGAGGGGATTCCTAGTGCTGACAGGATACTACCGAAGGTTTGTGAAGGGATACAATACTATAACATTGTCACTCACTGAGCAGTTGAAGAAAGACGGATTTCTATGGGGGGAGGCCTCCACGGCAGCATTTGAGAAGTTAAAGAAAGCCATGACCACAGTACCGATCTTAGCTTTGCCGAATTTTACTCAGATCTTCGTAGTAGAAACAGATGCATCGGGGTATGGTTTAGGAGCAGTGTTGATGAAAAATCATAGGCCCATTGCTTACTTCAGTCAGGTGCTGACGGCAAGAGCCCGACTGAAATCTGTTTATGAGAGGGAATTGATGGCAATTGTGTTGGTCATTCAAAAGTGGCGCCCCTACTTACTCGGAAGACTTTTCATAGTTAGGACCGACCAACAGAGCTTGAAATACTTGTTGGAACAACGAATGGTAACAGAAGAGCATCAAAGGTGGCTATCTAAACTGCTGGGGTATGATTTTGAGATTCAGTACAGGCCAGGGGTGGAGAACAAAGCGGCAGATGCTCTTCTTTATGGGACAAAAAAAAATTCTTCTTAGTTCTCTCCACAATCCTGCATAGATAAGATACTTGTGACGCTTTAGGCAGAAATTCATGTGTTATCCGCATGGGTTTAAGTGCTCATTATGATAATCATTGAGGGTGAACTGTAATTAATTAGATAAAAAGATAAAAGTTTATGAAAGCTATCTAAGTTATTGTTCTAAAAAAATGTTTTTGGCTTTCATATAAGGTTTTGTTTGGGACAGCTTTCTTACTACTTTGCTTTTTAGACCGCAACCATAATTTTTGTTTGGCCACTGCATTTTTACTGCTTTCAACAACTTTTTTGTGCGAGAAAGCTGCTTTCTATAGCAGCTTTTAAAAAAAACTGTTTTCTCAACAACAGTTTTACAACCACTTTTAAAAAAAAGTGCAGCTGTCCCAAATGGATCCTAAATGAACTTTTTCTCACAGTTGCTTTTCCAAAAACTCAAAAACTGCTTCTGTTGATCAAAGAAATAGAAGCATACAACAGAGAGCTAATATCAAAGGGAGCTTAAAGCTTCACCTCACACTGATGGTGACTGAAGCGTTGCTTCGTAAATAGGGATGTTTTATCTAGTAATAAAAACTATCATCCATATCGAGTATAATGTAGTCCTCTCTATCTGCTTCTCGGGCCACAATATATTGTCTATCTGGAAACATGTTCAATGCTTCAAATGCTTAGGTTGTAGTAGCTCTCTAACATTGAGGCTCCTTGTTTTTATTAAAAAATCCCATTTAATGGGTTGTAGCATCATTTAAATAAATGTCGATAAGGTTCATAGAAACATTAGCTCGTGTTGTGTCCACCAAATTCTGGATTGGCTAATGCTGGAACTACGAAAAAGGTCCATGATCTCCTATGAAGTATAAAATATTATGCATTAGTAGCATACCCAGAAAATCCACTTCAAATATCTACCTAACTATGAGACAGGATAAGCTTTGATTTGTGCACATTAGAAGTAGAAATTAGTGAACCTACTTTCTTCTTTCTTTTTTAAACTATTAGCAAGTAAGGATCTAGAGGTGGAGGATGGTAGTGGCGAATCTCTTTATTGATAGCATTATAGGTGGCCATTGAGTTCATGCTGCGCATTCTATTTTGTGTTGTAACATAGCTGGGTTGCAGAAACTGAAATTAGAGGTATATTGTCACTTGGTTCACACCATTCTTTGATGTTCTCTCAAGAAGTACACATAAAATACCCAAAAAGGGATTTGAAACCATGGATTATATTGGATGTTTCGTAGGAACAAATTGATGGCAGCATGTAATGGTCCTCCATTCTAGTGCCTAATATACTGTTGGAGGGTGAAACTGTTTAAATTCTCATGCTACAAAAAGCCTGTTTGGTTTGAACTTAGGCTTAGCGTGGCGCCGCTTAAGCGCCAAATTGTGATAATGCATTTACCAGACCATCTTTGGCTTAAGCCAAGGGCCCAAGCTTTGCATCTAAACCTGTTTAAGCAGCGTGACTAACCCTTGGATTAACGGTTTAGCTTAGCCAAAAATCATCCAAACGAAAACTATTTAAAATTTATTAGTATAAAATTATAAAAATCAAATTTAGGATAATTAAATAAATAATTAATACAATTAATTGATAATTAATGAGTTATTTAGACTAATTAAAGATTAATTAAAGTTTTAGTTGGTTCATTAATATTTTATATGTATTACCTATGATGAACCATGAATAATTAACAGACACAATCAACCATAAATCAATAATTAATTATTTACATATGTTGATCAAATAATTTAACTTGTTTTACTATTATTATGATAATTAGCTATGGGATAATTAATTTATCACTTTATTGCTAGTAAGAAAAAATTAGTAATGATTTATAAGACCTTTAATTAAGATAAATATGGTATGCTTAAAAAGAGATTAATGTAAATTTAATCAGTTAAGGTTTAAATAATATTTATTATGTATAATTTATGTCTAAGTATAAATTACAATAGAGTAATGTGTTAAGCAGATGAGCTTAAGTAAAAAAATGCAATCAAATAGTTATCTCAGCAGACATTAGCCCATCTTTTTTGCACCAACCAAAGCCCTTAATAATTGCTTGGGGTTGGTAGTAATCCACTAACATTGAATTCCTTTCATTTGTCTTGCTTGACTTGTACCTCTTTGCTGGGCAATTACTAATGCGGACATCAGTCAGAGATTTCGACACGTGTATCATCGACGGAGGCGTAGATCAATGGCCACGATTCATAGTCTCTACTTTTGACATATTTGTTGTAATTTTTATTTATATTATTTTAATTTCCTAGTCTACCCTGAGGGTAGTGAGTGTCTTTTGTAGCCCCATGGGCATTTGTCTTCTTTTTTTTTCTTTTAGACTTGAGATCCATATATAAGGGTCTCCATGCTTTGTATGAGGAGTTAGTTGATGAATGAAAATTTTATCTTATTGTTCTCTTTGTGAGTTCCAAAACTTCTCTAGATCTCTTTGTGAGTTCTTGAGGAGAGAGCCTTTAGATCTCTTTGTGAGTTCTAGTGGTTGAAGGAGTAAGGTTCGTGATTCTTAATTTTCTTATCTTCCTCCTCCAATCACTTCCTCTCCCTCCTCAAGCTCTTCCCAAGACCTGTTGCCCCTTCCCCTTGTTCTCTCCCACGATTTTCACCACCCAGCCCCATCCCGCCGCCCCTCTCAGCCTCCCAGTCTTGCCACCCCCCCCTCCCCCATGATCCCCTCTTTGAATTTCAAATTCATTGAGTAAATTACTTTCCTAAAATAGTCTTTCTCTATTTAGGAAAGTCAGTCAATGGAAATTAACTCAATTTTGAAATTCAAACCTCTTTCCCTCCCTTATTCTACTAAATTGGGAACTTTCTTAAATTAAAACAAATCTGAATTTAAATTCATATTTGATCTTAATATAATTATTCCCTTGGGCCCCACCTATTTAATTCCAAGCCCCTCTCTCTCCCCATATGGCCGGCCACCTCTCCCCTATTGTTTCTCTCTCCAATTCCCACCTCATCACCACTTAAATACCTCTTTAATGCCTCCCTCTCATAGATTTTAATTTCATATTTCACAGATTTGAAATCTGAAATTTGAAATTGAATCTTCCCTCATTTCTTATTTAGAATCTGAAATTAAACTTCAGATTTATTCTCCCCACAAAATAGCATCACCCTCTCCCCTCTCTCCCTCCCAAACCATGATCCCCTCTTCCCCCTAGCCCACGGCCCCCCAACCTAACCTAGTTTCCACCAAAGAGCCTAGCTTCTCCCCTCCACATCTCCAAGCCGGCCACCACCTCTCCTCTCTTGGGTTGTCTTACCGTGCTCTCTCATCTACATGTAAATTATGTATGGCGGATCCCGAAGTTGACCACGGATTCATACTCGACGCCCACGGAGACATCCACATCGTTCGATCACCATTCTTCGACGTCGGGTTTGGTTTTGACGACACCGTTGAAAATTACTTGAACCGAATCCTCCCCCATCTCGTGGACATCCTCGACGATCAATTCTCGGACTACGAGTGGACCATCAACGGCCATCCACCCATTTCTCCAACTCCCACTTCTCCCCCGGCGACGAGCCTCTCGGCATCGCTTGTGTACTAGTGGTATCTCTAAGTGTGCTTACGATCCTCTTCCGCTAACCTCCACTCTCAAGAGTTGATTAAAGGATCTCAAGGTGAAGGATTGATATTTTAAACCAAGCCGCCGGCCACCTCCACCACCGCCGCATCTCTCTCCATCACTACGGATCATCTGCGCCGTCTACCTTGGAGTGATTTCATTTCTTGTATTGTTCTTCTTCCTCCGACAACCCTAGACGTAGAAGAGTGACTTTGAGCCTCAAGGTGAGACGATCACTTTGTTAACCGTTGGATTCTAGTTGACTAATCATTTCATTACTCTTGTTTAAGTTGTATTTTAAAGAACTTGCAAATTTAGTTATAATGGATTGCCTAAGCATCGTTTGCTTCTAAGAGCTTTCTTGATCCTTCAATTTTGAGACGCCTTAAGATTAATTTTATCATTGCTCCAACAACTTTTATTAATTTCTTAAAACAACTCCTGGTTTTACATCAATTACAGCATGTTTTCTTATATGTTGGTATTGAATGTTAGGCATTACAACACAATATTTCTAAGAATTGTAAATTGTAATAGGTTAAGCAAATAAGCTAAAGTTAAAACGCAATCTAGTAATTTTCTTAGCTTACAATAGCTCATATTTTCACCAACCAAACGGCTTAATCTTACTTAAAGACTTAACTTAGATTAGCTTGTTTGATTTAGCTTAAACTACAACCTAATAAACCCTAAGAATTACTTGGGGCTGGTAGTAATTAGCGAACTTTAAATTTCATTCATTTCTAATTGCTGGGTTATTTCAACGTATTTTCTTACATGATTGCAGCCTGGGTTAGGCACTGCATCAAGTATTCTACGGGCTTAGGATGGAATGAAAGAAGAAAGGAGGTGATCTGGTGATGACAAACTTTGTTTTCTATGCAGGCTTTTTTATCGTGCGTTATCAATTTTCCTTTTGGCTATGACTTAAAATATGATCACCATAAATCAGAAATTGAGACAGATCATGCAAAAGCAATGCTCATATAGCTGAGTTTGATTGCAAGACATGTTTCTTCTTGTTGTGGATGTACTGCTTTTGCCTTTACCCTAATTACATACAATGTTCTGTTTGAAATTCAGAATTTTTATTGCTCGCCTTCATCAGCCCCATATGATTTTCCTCTAGAACATTGCTTGTTAAATCGTCTCTGCTGTTTGTCAAAGATAATTTTCTTTTCTACCTCTATCATGTAAGCTTCTTATATACTTAATATCCAGGTCAAGGGTTTTGTTACTAAGATGGAAGAATGTATGGGCGCATGCGATTGCATAATTACAAAGGTAAATCTTCTTTTCTTGTGATGACGAATTTTTTATCTGATAGTTACATAGTTTTTTTTTTTTAAAATTAGCTATACAAATTTTATCTGCAGGCTGGGCCAGGGACTATTGCTGAAGCCATGATTCGCGGTCTCCCTATTATTCTCAATGATTTCATTGCTGGCCAGGTAAAGTAGTTTTCTCAAATCCATTAGAGTGTTTCCTTACATCAAGGTAGCGTTCGGAATCTTCATGCACCATTTGACAGAGCAATTCAACTTTAAACATTTTGCTAGTTGATGATATATTAACTCATGTAACTTGTATATTTTTTAGTCAATTTCTATTCTAATAAAATGTTTAGAATCTAGAGAGTTTAAGCATTGCAATTTTGGACTGATCCTAATTCGCAATTTGGTCTTTTATTAGTAATACTTTCTTTTAGGGGCTGTTTGGTTGAAAGTAAAATGGGTGTGAAGTTTTTCAAATGTAGGAGTTTTCAAAATATTGATGTTTGATTGGAAGAAAAATGAATGCAAAGTAAAATAAAGTAAATGTAGTGTAAACCAATTTAATTCATTTTGGGGTGGACTAAACTCGCCCAATTTTGAGCAAGAATTATTTACACCGCAAATAAGTTCGTTTGACTGCCACCACTTTTCGTTGCCCACCACTATCGACCGCCGCCAACCACCATTGTCGCCATCAGCTGTCGGCCTCCGCCACCACATGCACCCGTCCACCATCACCGTGGGTCCCCGCCTCCACCAACCGCCGACCACCACCGCCTCCACCCGTCGTCAGCTGCCACCACTCATGGTCGTCACCAAAGCCGCCATAAGCTGTATGCCACCATCTTTAGACTTCACACTATTTTTATTTTACTTTAAACAATATATATATATATATATATATATATATATATATATATATATATATATATATATATATATATATATATATATATATATATACACACTTATCCAAACAACTCCAAAGTATTCTTTTTGCACTATATTCCTTTACTCTGCATTTTCTTTTACATTGCATTCATTTTATATCACATTCATTTTACATCGCATCCCTTTTTTAGTCAACCAAACAACCCCTTAGTTCCAAGTTTTCCTTTAGTTCAAAGAGTTGTTGATGGAATCTATTGTGCTAAGTTCAGGTCTTATCATGAAGTCTCATTCATCCTATGACTCATGGAAGCAATTTTTTATGATGCTACCTTTTTCTATATCCATTTCTTTACATATATCCTATTCTGATACCAATTACTAATGCTCGATGATCCAAACAACATATCTAGTTTTGAGATTTTGAGAGAGAGAGAGAGAGAGCATGATGGGGACATCAGATCATCATGGAAAGTTTATCAGAGACGTGGCCGCCGATCTACGGCCACGATCAAGTCTTTATATTTTTGAGTCATCGATGTATTTTTATTTTAATGTATTTTGTTATTTGCTTATGTGTTTTATTATTTCTCGTTGTACCCCTCTAATGGGAGTTATCGTATGTAAGCCCAAAGGGCATTTGTGTCATTTATTTTGAGTCATTTGTATGAGTCTATTTAAAGCCCCTCTTTGTTCCATTTGAAGTTAATGAATGATTAAGAAAAATTTTCCGGCAATTGTCTTCTTGCATGAGCTCTTGTGAGAGTTTGAGTGTTTGATGGAGAGAGGTCCCTAGGAGAGGGAAGCTTGCGTATTACCCACCAACCTTGGATACGGCCGGATTCGTGGTTTTCTCTTTGTATTTTCGTCCTCCTCGCCACCTTCCCTCATTCGTCTTCGTCACTTCCAATTCCACCAAATTTCCCAACTTCATCCACACATCAAGCTCCATTAAAATCCTCCCCTTAGCCACCGGCCACCTCCACCCGACTCCACTTGGCCGCCGGCCTTAGCCCCCTTAGCCGCCGGCCCCACCCCTTTGCTTCTCTTATTTTGTTTCCTAATTTAGGTTGGGATCAATTGGAATTAATTTGAAATTCAAATTCATTCAAATTTGAATTCAAAATATTTCCTAAATTAGCTCTTTTATTTTAGGAAAATATTTGATTTAGATCTAATTTTGAATTTTAAATTCAAGAGTATTTAAATTAAATCTTTTCGAAATCTAAAACTCAAATTAGGAAGCTTTAATTGCTCTCATTAAAACATCCCTTGCCCATGCATGCCGCCGGCCCCCATGTGAGCCAATTAGGATTTAATTAGATTTAATTCCTAATTGTTTCATAAGCTCATTTATAAATATTTCAAATTATTTCTTTTTCCTTTGGCCGAATTCTCCAAGACTCATAATTTCTTTATTTCTTTCCAATTTCAATTATTCTAATTTAGAAAGAAATTCGCCGTCCCTGCCTCATTGCCGCCGCCCAAGCCCCTTTACCCGTCTCCTCTCTCTTTTCCAAACTCTCTCCCTTCTCACTAAATATTCTCTTGAGTTCTCTGCATAAGTTTTCCTCTAAATAGTTCTACTTTCCCATTGGAGAAAATATGAAATTTTTCTCTAAGGAATTGAAGAGAAAATCTGAACCCTTTTCAAATTTTTGGAGGGATTTGAGATTGCTTCCTCTTCATATAGTGAAGAGATCTTCTTTCCACTTTGCCCGTGGGTAGTCTTCAAGAGTACTCGCTACCGTGGGGAGTTTTCAATCATTCATCCCCATGAATGGCGGATCCGGAAACTGACTACGGCATAACTTGGGACGAAGACGGCTACGTGGATATCCTACAATCTACGTTCTTCAACATGAACCCAACATGAACCCAAGAGTTGATTTCACCGTCGAGGATTACTTGGAGCGCACATTGATATACTTGGTAGAGGCTATCGATGAACATTTTGAAGGCATTGAGTGGAGGATCTCCACTAACCATTAACGAAGGTTTCTTCTCTCCCGAGTATCTTATTCCTTTTAGTCTAAATTCTCATTGGTTTGATTGTAGTCACGACGGGCTCTTCCACAGCTCTTGCTTAAGCTTAGTAATCGTAGGAATTGAGCGCACTTTCAATGCATCCTAAATCTCGTTGTTAGATCAGGGATTAATTTGAAGACTACTATTTTGTGTTGTTTTATTTTCTTATTTATCTTGAAAATTTCAAAACTCAGCATGTGATTTGGCCTAAGCAAAAGACATCCTTATTTGTTTTGATTCTTCATTTTAGAATTGCTAGCAATTTTATTCTAATATTATTCTATTCAAGAGTTGTGCAATGTCTAAATGATTACATAATCATTTCATCTAAGTAGTCCTGCATCATCTGGTATCAGAGCATGGTATGCTCTTGCATGTCTTAGGATTCCTGGTAGTTTTATTTTGCATCGTATCTTTTGCATTCTAGCTTTAAAAAACTATTAGGTTGTTTTCCTTTAATTTTCTCTTGCATTTGGCATCACATTTGGGATTGTTTTCATATTTAAATTGCTGTCCTTTACATCCTAGTCCAGTTAGGTGTCCCGTAGTAACTTTCAAATGGAACTGGAACAACTAGGAAGGACCTTAGACTTGTTGGTAGGCCAAATGAACACTATTAGCCAGCAACTCAAGGAAAACTAGTCGGATCTAGCTGAGCTTCATAGGAACACCACCGAGAGATTTGATATACTTGAGCGAGCTAGTGACCACCCTACTCCGTACACCCCATCTAGACCACCTTCTATGTATGGGGATGAGACCTACCCGGATGAGAGGCCACATCGGGCCAATCATCGAGCTCCCTACCATGGACATGATCCACGTATGATCCTAATTTAGATGAGAGGCATCACCGTGCCAATCATCGTGCTACCTACCACGGCTATGATCCCGATGCACCACTTATGAAGAATATTAAGGTTGATGTTCCTACTTTTGATGGCACCCACGATCCCCAGCTCTTTCTGGACTGGGTCAAAGGTATTGATAGTTTCTTTAAGTGGTATGACATTTCTGAGGCCATGAAGATTAGTTTTGCATCTATGAAACTTACGGGTAGGGCGAGTCAGTTTTGGGCGAACTTAGAGAGCCTCAGGGAAGATAGGAATGAGTACCCTATTGTAGATTGGTTGTCCATGAAGCGGGAACTCAAACATAAGTACTTGCCTTCGTCGTACTTCCCCCGTCTATTGGACAGGTGGAATAGTTTGACCCAATGAAACAAACCAGTGAAGGAGTACATCGCCTCGTTTGATGACTTCTTGATTCGCTGCAAAGGGGAGACCTCTACCACCCCCACGAAGATCTTATCTATGTTTCGTATCGGGTTGCGTGAGGATCTACGCAATGAGTTATTTGCCCGGAACGTCACTACACTGGAGAATGCCTACAGCCTAGTGCTTGATCTTGAGGAGTCCCGTTCTCAGCACCTGAGTCGATCCCATGATTATAGACCCTCCTATAGATCATCCGGTAGTTCCACCCCACACACTCCTGCTTCACGACCCACTCCAGGGAGCACGACCCGACTACCCACGGGTCCACCTGCACCTAGATCTGATTTTAGAAGCAAACCTCCTACCCCAGATGCCCCTCGGTTCAGTCCCAGGACCAAGTGCTTTCGATGCCAGGGGTATGGGCATATCGCTTCTCAATGCTCCAATCCTTATAAGGTTTCGATCGTGAGGAGATGACGGAGGACGATCTCGAGCCCGAGGTTGATCAGATCCATCAAGTCGATGAAGAAGGCGAATACTTCGAGGAGGACGACGACACTACGGTCCTCAATTGCCTTCAGAAGTTGGATACCTCTCCCATCTGCATGGTGAGATGTGCACTATCCCACCCGACACCCACTGATGATTGGCGTAGGACCTCGATTTTTCATACCTACACCAAAATCAAAGACAAGAACTGCAAAGTCATAGTGGATAGTGGTAGTTGCATAAATGTTGTTTCCTCCAGCATGATATCCCAGTTAGGTATGTCTGCCGTTCTTCACCCCAACCCGTATAAGGTATCTTGGGTCAACTCCAATGCCTTGGAGGTGAAAGAACGAAGCCATATGCCCATCTCCTTTGCCACTTATAAGGAGAATGTCTGGTGCGATGTGTTGGCTATGAATGTTGGACAAATTTTGCTAGGTCGCCCCTGGATCTATGATAATAATGTCCATATTTATGGGCGTTCAAACACCTACGTGTTTGAACATGCTGGCAAAAAGATTAAGCTTTTGCCATCACAGCCTTGGGTTACAGATGCCACGAAATCCAACCCAGCCAAGTTTAAAAAGGGCATGAACCTTGTCACCGCCAAGGTTCTGATTACTGAGATTGCCCAAGGCGCCCCTCTGTTTGCCTTAGTCGGCCGTGAGATTCCCACCGAATCTGACGAGCCCATACCTCAGGAGGTACAGCCTATTTTAGGACAGTATACTGATGTCTTTCCCAGTGATCTTCTAGATCAGGTACCTCCACTTAGAGACATTCAGCATGCTATAGACTTCGTCCCTGGAGCCTCCCTCCCAAACCTGCCACACTATCGCATGAACCCAACGGAACATGCTGAGCTTAAGAAGCAGGTTGACGAGTTACTGCAGCGAGGTTTCATTAAGGAGAGTCTTAGTCCTTGTGCGGTGTTGGCCCTTCTCACACCGAAGGACGGAACTTGGAGAATGTGTGTTGATAGCCGTGCTATCAATAAGATCACCGTCAAATATTGATTTCCTATTCCAATGCTCGATGACATGCTTGATATGATGACGGGTGCCACATTATTCTCCAAAATTTATCTCAAAAGTGGGTATCACCAGATCCGGATCCGACCCGGTGATGAGTGGAAAACTGCCTTTAAGACCAATGATGGTCTTTATGAGTGGTTAGTCATGCTTTTTGGGCTCAGTAATGCCCCTAACACCTTTATGCGAATCATGACTCAAGTGCTGCGTCCATTTATGGGAAAGTTTGTCGTCGTCTACTTTGACGACATTCTTATCCATCAGTCAGCACTTAGACCACTTAAGGCAAGTTTGTGAGGTCTTAAGGAAGGAGCAATTATATGCCAATCCAAAGAAAAATGCACCTTCCTAGTAGATCGCTTCATTTTCCTGGGCTTCATCGTTTCAGCCCAAGAGGTTTCCGCAGACCCCGAGAAGGTGAGGGCCATTTTAGAGTGGCCTATCCCTCAGACTATCCGAGAGGTCCGCAGCTTCCACGGATTAGCCACCTTTTATAGGAGATTCATACGAAATTTCAGTACTATTGTATCTCCTATAACTGATTGCCTGAAGAAGGGTGATTTCTACTGGACCCCGGCCGCCACTAGAGCTTTTGATGAGATTAAGCAGAAAATGGTGGAAGCCCCAGTGATGCGACTTCCTGATTTCTCCAAAGTCTTCGAAGTAACTTGCGATGCTTCGGGGGTCGGAATTGGAGGAGTCTCTCCCAGGAAGGTCACCGTGTAGCTTACTTCAGTGAGAAATTGAACGATATTCGGCAGCGTTATTCTACTTATGATAAAGAGTTCTACGTCGTGATCCAATCACGTCGTTATTGGCGACATTACTTGCTCCTGCAATAATTTGTCATTTTCTCAGATCACGAGGCTCTGCGTTATATCAACTCCCAAAAGAAATTGAATGCACACCATGGTTGATGGGTTGAGTTCCTTCAGGAGTACACGTACACCCTTAGGCATAAGGCGGGAGTTGAAAATAAAGCTTCTGATGCTCTCAGTCGTCGTATGATGACCACCACTGAGATGAAAGCAGAAGTCATGGGATTTGACCAAATAAAGAGGGATTATTTAGAATACCCCAACTTCAAGGAGATCTACACTCTCTTGTCCACGGGCAGCACGCGCTTTGTGGACGATTTCCTACTGGAGGATGGTTATCTTTTCAAAGCCCAGAGGCTTTGCATTCCGAGCACCTCCCTTAGGTAATTTTTGGTCTGGGAACTCCACGTCGGGGGCCTCGCTGGGCACTTCGGACGGGACAAGACTATCGAAGCCGTGGAGTACCATTTCTTTTGGCCCAACCTTAAGAGAGATGTTGGTCGGCTGGTCATTCGGTGTCACACCTGCCAACTGGCCAAGCAGCGTAAGCAGAACACTGGTCTTTACACTCCCTTACCTGTCCCCAGTTGTCCTTGGCAGGATGTTAGTATGGACTTCATCTTAGGCCTGCCCAAGACACTCCGTACGATGCTATTTGTGTGGTAGTTGACCGGTTTTCCAAAATTGCACATTTCATTCCATGTTCTAAAACATCTGATGCCTCTCACATTGCAAAGTTATACTTCAATGAGGTCGTCCGTCTACATGGTTTACCCAAAACCATTGTTTCGGATAGGGATGTGAAGTTTACTAACTATTTTTGAAAAATCCTGTGAATGAAAATGGGCACCAAACTTTACTTTTCCACTGCCTTTCACCCACAGACAGATGGTCAGACCGAGGTAGTTAATAGGAGTCAGGGTAACTTGTTGTGGTCCCTGGTTGGTGAGCACATTAGAGATTGGGATTCCATTCTTCCTACTGCTGAGTTTGCTTATAATAATTCAATTAACCGAACCACGGTTCTAAGTCCTTCTGAAATTGTATACGGGTTCAAACATAGACAGCCGTTAGATCTGATACCCATGAGTTCTAGGAATAGGACTTCTGAGTCTGCATCAGCATTTGCATCTCATTTGCATGAACTTCATAAGGATATTGCACAACAAATTGAAAAGAATAATCTGAAATATAAATTATATGCAGGTCTAAAACACCGATTTAAAACTTTTGAGGTTGGTTACTTTGTGATGGTGCAGATTCGTTCGAAACGGTTCCCTCCAGGAACAGTTAAGAAATTGCATGCAAAGAGTGCTGGACCTTTCAAAATACTTAAGAAAATTAACAATGCCTATATAATAGATCTGCCTGCATATTTCAATATAAATCCTTCTTTTAACATAGAAGACTTAGTGGCATATGAAGGTCCTGATTTCAACCCACAAAATCCACTATCAAAGCAGCCTTGTGTGAACCCATCTTGTGAGATCCCGAACCTACCTGCACTACCAGATATTTCCAAATCTCCCATAGCAGAGCAAGTGGAGGCAGTCTTGAGTGATGAGATCATATCCACAAGAGAAGGAGGACGAAGAAGGTATTTGATCAAGTGGAAAGGAAAGCCCGAGTCAGAGGATACATGGTGTCACGACCCGACCCGAGACGAGACAGATCCCGTTCGTACCGGGCCGCGACGGAAAAGCTAACCAGGATCTAGCTTTGGAATTTGGTTCGTAACTGATTCTTCCAAATAATTTAACTCAAACAGACACACAAACCAGAGCTACTAAAAACATCAAATGCAGCGGAACAAAACATCTATCTTTTTCTCTTCTTTTTCTCAAAACAATCATCTATAAAACAGTACATGGCTTTAGACAGAAAGAAAGACAGAACAGAAAAGCCATGACTGTACAAAAATCAAAAGGTACAAAATAATACATATACTGATCAGACTCTGAACTAATCCTGGATTTCCTTCCCTTTCCCAGAACCTGAAAACCACCAGAAAGCAAGGGTGAGCTCAACAGCTCAGCAAAACAACAAACCTCCAATCAAAATCCTCAGAATCTCAAAACCAACACATCAGACAAATCCGTACAGAAATCAGAACGGAATCGGACAGATATCAAATCAAACAGAACTGTACGTAAACAGAAGTCGTATCAAATCAGAAACAGAACATATCAGAATTATCAGATCAAACAGAATCAGAATCATACAGAAATCAGAAGTTCAGTTCATATCGGAACAGAACAAATCGTATCAGAATCATATCATAATCATATCAAATCAGATATCAGATATTATTTAATTCATAGCTAAATTCCCTAACACTGACTTAATCTCATAGGATCCAGGCCCCTTATGCATCCCCTTTTGTGCTCACAGCACCATAACAGATGTGCTTATAGCACCAGAATACATATATAGTGCTTATAGCACCTAAACAGATTTCCTCGGATCCGGAACAGAACAGATATCAAAATTCATATTGAGCTCATTTCAGATTTTCCAGACACTAACTGAATCTCATAGGATCCAGGCCCCTTATAACTCCCTTTTTATAGCATATACAGATAGCATATCAATTTAGAAGAAATCCGGATAAATCAGAAATTACTCAAAAATCGGGCAGCTCAACGGCAGTATACAGAATTTACACAATTTTCCTGAAAATAATAATTTACCAAATTTGCACAGAATATAGATAACCACATTTCAGAACATTTATTCTACTGCACAGATAATTTTTTAATTTCACAGAAAAATCCAGTCGACTAAAAACATAGTCGAATCAAAAATACCCGGACAAAAATCTTCAAAAAATAACCAAAATGTGCACACTCGGCACTTCAACAGAATACAGAAAGTTACACGGTAAAAACTAAACCAGACGGAAATTACGGACGAAAATCACGAACAAAAATCAATTCCGGACAGATAATACCGCCAAACACGACGGTTCTGAAAATTGAGAAAGTCGGATTGTGCCTTACCTTGCGTACAGCAATATCTCCAACTGTCACAACGGACGAAAACAGACCGGCGTCGCCCAAAAATCACTTTTCCTTCTTTTTCCTTCGTTTTTCTCTCTCCTGGGCTTTTCTCTCTCTTCAAAATATCTCATTTCTATATATATCCAGACTGATCGTCCCGGACGATCGCACTTCGTCCCGGACGATCCATGAAGAGAAAAATTTCGTCCAGACGAAAATTAAATATCGTCCTCAGACGAAAGGGCTCTGGAAATTTTTCGTCCAGACGATCCCAACTTCGTCCAGACGAACCATTCAGCCAAACATGATTTTTCTGCACAACCTGCACCAATCGTCCCGGACGATCCGACTTCGTCCGGACGAACCTGGGAGCAAAATGATCTTTACAATCTCCCCAACTTCTGAAAAATGTCGTCCTCGACATTATCCAATCCAAACTCAGTCAAAACAAGTACGGGTACAACTGTCTCATGTCAGACTCCTTCTCCCAAGTGGCTTCCCGTGCAGTACGGTGCTTCCACTGGACTTTAACCATTGGAATCTGTTTACTTCGTAGCTTTCGGACGTCGTATGCCAAAATCAACTCTGGCTCTTCTTTGTATGCCAGATTCTCCTGAATCTCAACTTCATCAGCTGATACCTTCTTCCCAGAGTCGGATACCCACTTCCTCAGAGTGGACACATGAAACACGTTATGCACGTCAGGCATCGAATCAGAAAGTAACAGTCTGTAAGCAGCTTTTCCAATCCTTTCCAGGATTTCAAAAGGTCCAATATACCTCGGACTAAGCTTGCTCACCTGGCCAAATCTGCTCACACCCTTCATCGGGCTGACTTTGACATACACAAAGTCGCCAACTTGAAACTCGACAAACCTGTGCTTCTGATTGTAATACTTCTGTTGTCGATCCTGAGCGGCTCTCAATCTTTCTTTAATCAAACTGATCTTCTGAGCAGTTTCATCAGCAAAAGTGGCCCCCAAAGCCTGTCTATCTCCGACCTCCGTCAGAGTCAAAGGAGTACGGCACTTCCTGCCATACAGAGCCTCGTACGGTGCCATACCGATACTGGACTGAAAATTGTTGTTATAAGCAAACTCAATCAAAGGGATATGGTCTTCCCAGCTTCCTCCAAAGTCCAGAACACAAAGCCTCAACAAATCTTCCAGCACCTGAATAGTCCTCTCAGACCGTCCGTCTGTCTGAGGATGAAAGGCTGTACTGAAATGCAGTTTCGTACCCAAGCCTTGCTGAATGCCTTTCCAAAGTCTGGAAGTAAAACGTCCATCTCGATCAGAAACAATCACTCGAGGCACACCGTGCAATCTGACTATCTCCTTCACATATATCTGTGCCAAGCGATCAACTGAATCCGTCTGTCTGATCGGAAGAAAATGGGCGGACTTCGTCAATCGATCTACAACCACCCAAATAGCGTCGTGTCCTTATCTAGATCGAGGAAAACTCATTGCAAAGTCCATCGTTACCTCCTCCCATTTCCACTCAGGGATAGACAACGACTGCAATAGTCCACCTGGTCGCTGATGCTCTGCATTCACCAACTGTCAGGCTTCGCATCTCGACACAAACTCTGCCACATCTTTCTTCATTCCAGGCCACCAAAACAAAAGTTTCATATCAGCATACATCTTACCACTGCCTGGATGAACAGTGTAGCCTGAATGATGAGATTCGTACAGAATCTCCTGCCTCAAATCTCCAAACATAGGTACCCACAACCTGTTCTTACAGAAAATAGCACCAGAATCAGAAATTCGAAGTTCAGGAGTCTTTCCAGATCCAATCTGAGCAATCAACTTCGAATAATCAGAATCTGACTTCTGGGCTTCTTGAATCCTTGTCTCCAAAGAAGACTGAATGCTCATCTGAGCCAACTCCAAATCACTGGAGGAAATCACCTCCAACTGCAATCGCTCCATATCACGAATCAGGAAGTCATCAAAAGTAAGCTGAATACCTGATAATCCAGAAGACTTCCTGCTCAGAGCGTCCGCTACCACATTCGCCTTCCCAGGCTGATACTGAATAGTCAAATCATAGTCCTTGATCAACTCGAGCCACCTTCTCTGTCTCAGATTCAGATCCTTCTGAGTAAAAATGTACTTCAGGCTTTTATGATCAGTAAAGATCTCACATCTGACGCCATACAGGTAATGACGCCAAATCTTCAAAGCAAATACCACTGCAGCTAACTCCAAATCATGTGTCGGGTAATTCTTCTCATGTGGTTTCAACTGTCTCGAAGCATAAGAAATTACCTGACCATGCTGCATTAGGACATATCCCAGTCCTTTCAGTGAAGCATCACTGAACACTTGAAATCCTTCCGTACCTGACGGAAGTGCTAACACTGGAGCTGAAGTCAGACAATCCTTCAATCTCTGAAAACTAGCCTCACACTCCGGCGTCCAAACAAAAGGAACTAACTTCTGCGTCAGTCTCGTCAGAGGCGTCGAAATCTGTGAAAATCCTTTCACAAATTTCCTGTAATACCCGGCCATGCCCAAGAAACTACGTACCTCAAATACCGTAGTCGGCCTTGGCCAATCAGCAACTGCCTGAATCTTCTGGGGATCTACAGAGATGCCTTCTTCGCTAATCACATGCCCCATAAAAGAAATGCTCTTCAACCAGAATTCACACTTGGAGAACTTGGCATACAGCTGATGCCTCCTCAAAGTCCAACACAATCCTCAAATGTCTGGCATGATCATCCTCAGAAGCCGAATATACCAGAATATCGTCGATGAAGACGATCACAAACTGATCCAAATACTCCCTGAATACTCGGTTCATCAGATCCATAAAAATAGCAGGCGCATTGGTTACCCCAAAAGGCATAACCAAAAACTCGTAGTGCCCGTACCGAGTACTGAAAGCTGTCTTCACCACATCAGCTTCCTTCACCTTCACCTGATAGTATCCGGATCACAAATCAATCTTCGAAAACACCGAAGATCCGGAAAGCTGATCAAACAAGTCGTCAATCCGAGGCAAAAGATACTTGTTCTTGATCGTGACCTTGTTCAAATCTCTATAATCAATACACATACGGAGTGTACCGTCCTTTTTCTTCACAAACAAAACAGGTGCTCCCCAGGGCGAAACACTAGGACGGACAAAACCTCTGTCAACCAACTCCTGAAGCTGAATTTTCAACTCAGAAAGTTCTTTCGGTGCCATCCTGTACGGAGCTTTTGATATCGGAGCGGTACCCGGAAAAATATCGATAGAGAATTCCACATCTCTATCCGGAGGTAAACCAACCAACTCCTCAGGAAAAACATCAGCAAACTCCCGTACCACAGGGATCTCAGAAACAGAACCAACCTCTAGGTTCAGATCCCGCACCGAAGCAAAAAACACAGGGCATCCCTTCTTCCACATCCTGCTCACCTCTAACACAGAAACCAGACTGGAGAGAACACCTCGTAATCCTTGAAATACAACTCTCTCTCCAGCCATAAGCAAACTCACTTGCTTCTTCAGACAGTCTATCTGGGCCTCATACTGACTCAGCCAATCCATGCCCAAAATCACATCATACGATGAAATCGGCAACCGAATCAAACTTGATTTTCACTTCTTGCCAGAAATCTCAATCTCACACAAACAAAACTGCCGAGTAATCAAAGGACTTCCAGCCGGTAAAATCACAGAAAGCGAAACCGGAAGTAAAATGGAATCCAAACGTAAAGCCGCAAAACACTGCTCGGACAAAAAAGAGTGACTCGCTCCAGAGTCAAACAAAACACGACAGGGCTGATCAAAAATATAAATCGTACCTGTCACAACATCGGGAGCATCTCGAGCCTCCAGCTGACTCAAGCTGTAAACTCGTGGCTGAACTGGAACAGGAGCTGAAGCAACAGAACTACTCTGCTCCCTCTGAACCGTAGGTGGTCTCCGTGGTCCAGAACTAGATCCACCACCTCTGCCAGCAAATCCCTCAAGGCGTGGAGGAACAGTCCTCGGTCTTCCTGATGCTGAACCAACAGGTCTGACGAAGCCCTCAGATCGCTGATCAAATCCCATCTGTGGACACTCTGCAATTCGATGTCCTGACTGACCACATCGAAAGCACAGACCAGCCATCCTGTAGCACTGGCCAAAGTGTCGTCGTCCACAGTTCTGGCACACAGGTGCCGTACTGACTGATCCAGAACTCGTCGTACTGGTAGCAGTACCAGACGACCCTCCGCTCCTCCTGGAGTCTCCAGATCTTGAGCCAGAAACAAATTTCCTCTTCCCAGAGGATCCACTGCTAGAAGTCTCACCTCCAAATCTCTTCCTACTCGCAGTCCACCGCTGCTGAGTAGCCATCAGGTCATTTTCTATCAGTCGAGCTCGCTCCACAAGCTCAACGAAGTCAGTGATCCGAAACGGTATCAGGGGCTGCCTCAAAGTATCTCGTAATCCTCTCAGAAATCTGTAACATCTCTCAACAGAAGTGCTAACCAGCTGCGGAGCGTACCTGGCTAATGCAGTAAACTCAGCCTCATACTGCATCACCGTCTTGCTCCCCTAAACAAGCCTCAGAAAAGTCTCCTGCATCTGCTGTCGTGCAGAAGGGGGAACGAACCAATCTCGGAACACCTCAGTGAACTCTTCCCACGTAATCAAAGAGTTCAGTCTAACCTGAAATCTGGCTGCCTGCTGGCCTTCCCACCAGTGCTCAGCCTCTCCGTCCAACAGAAAAACAGCCAATGGAACCTTCCTATCTGACGGACACTGCATCCCATCAAAGGTCTTCTCCAATCTCCTCAGCCACTCCTCAGCAACTCTGGGCTCAACAGCGCCCTCAAATCTCGGAGGTTTCAACCTCAAAAACAACTGCAAATGTCTATCAAGGTCATCAGATCTGACAGTAGAAGCTCTGCTCTGAGTCTCGCTCATCATCTGAGCAACAAGCGTAGCAAACTGTGAAAGCGTGTCAGCACCGATCATTGGGGCTGTACTCCCCACTGGTGCTGCCTGATCGGCACTCTGACCGTCTGTCATGTCTGGGTCTGGCTGATCCATACAGAAAATCCAGAAAAATCCGGAAAACTATCACAAAAACAACACAATAAAAAGCCGAACAAACCAAAACTACCCCAAACAGACTCACTACAGATCACTTCCTATAGCTCTGTTTCACACAAATCCCAAATTCCAAAACCATTGCTCTGATACCAAAAAGTTTGTCACGACCCGACCCGAGATGAGACGGATCCCGTTCGTACCGGGCCGCGACGGAAAAGCTAACCAGGATCTAGCTTTGGAATTTGGTTCGGAACTGATTCTTCTAAATAATTTAACTCAAACAGACACACAAACCAGAGCTACTAAAAATATCAAATGCAGCGGAACAAAACATTTATCTTTTTCTCTTCTTTTCCTCAAAACAATCATCTACAAAACAGTACATGGCTTTAGACAGAAAGAAAGACAGAACAGAAAAGCCATGACTGTACAAAAATCAAAAGGTACAAACAATACCTATACTGATCAGACTCTGAACTAATCCTGGATTTCCTTCCCTTTCCCAGAACCTGAAAACCACCAGAAAGCAAGGGTGAGCTCAACAGCTCAGCAAAGCAATAAACCTCCAATCAAAATCCTCAGAATCTCAAAACCAACACATCAGACAAATCCGTACAGAAATCAGAACGGAATCGGACAGATATCAAATCAAACAGAACTGTACGGAAACAGAAGTCGTATCAAATCAGAAACAGAACAGATCAGAATTATCAGATCAAACAGAATCAGAATCGTACAGAAATCAGAAGTTCAGTTCATATCGGAACAGAACAAATCGTATCAGAATCATATCAAATCAGATATCAGATATTATTTAATTCATAGCTAAATTCCCTGACACTGACTGAATCTCATAGGATCCAGGCCCCTTATGCCTCCCCTTTTGTGCTCACAACACCAGAACAGATGTGCTTATAGCACCAGAATACATATATAGTGCTTATAGCACCTAAACAGATTTCCTCGGATCCGGAACAGAACAGATATCAAAATTCATATTGAGCTCATTTCAGATTTCCCAGACACTAACTGAATCTCATAGGATCCAGGCCCCTTATAACTCCCTTTTTATAGCATATACAGATAGCATATCAATTCAGAAGAAATCCGGATAAATCAGAAATTACTCAAAAATCGGGCAGCACAACAGCAGTATACAGAATTTACACAATTTTCTTGAAAATAACAATTTATCAAATTTGCACAGAATATAGATAACCACATTTCAGAACATTTATTCTACTGCACAGATAACTTTCAATTTCACAGAAAAATCCAGTTGACTAAAAATACAGTCGAATCAAAAATACCCGGACAAAAATCTTCAGAAAATAACCAAAATGTGCACACTCGGCACTTCAACGGAATACAGAAAGTTACACGGTAAAAACTAAACCAGTCGGAAATTACGGACGAAAATCACGAACAAAAATCAATTCCGGACAGATAATACCGCCAAACACGACGGTTCTGAAAATTGAGAAAGTCGGATTGTGCCTTACCTTGCGTACAACAATATCTCCAACTGTCACAACGGACGAAAACAGACCGGCGTCGCCCAAAAATCACTTTTCCTTCTTTTTCCTTCGTTTTTCTCTCTCCTGGGCTTTTCTCTCTCTTCAAAATATCTCATTTCTATATATATCCAGACTGATCGTCCCGGACGATCGCACTTCGTCCCGGACGATCCATGAAGAGAAAAATTTTGTCCAGACGAAAATTAAATATCATCCTCAGACGAAAGGGCTCTGGAAATTTTTCGTCCAGACGATCCCAACTTCGTCCAGACGAACCATTCAGCCAAACATGGTTTTTCTGCACAACCTGCACCGATCGTCCCGGACGATCCGACTTCGTTCGGACGAACCTGGGAGCAAAATGATCTTTACACATGGCTAGATCACGAGGAGTTGCAGCAGATTGACCCAGATGCACTTGAGATCTACGAGAGCGCCAGAGATACTTACTCGACGGAGTCGAGTTTTCTCCCATCCCGGGAGCATGATGGGGACATCAGATCATCATGGAAAGTTTATCAGAAACGTGGCCGCCGATCTACGGCCACGATCGAGTCTTTATATTTTTGAGTATCGATGTATTTTTATTTTCATGTATTTTGTTATTTGCTTATGTGTTTTATTATTTCCCGTTGTACCCCTCTTATGAGAGTTGTCGTATGTAAGCCCAAAGGGCATTTGTGTCATTTATTTTGAGTCATTTGTATGAGGCTATTTAGAGCCCCCCTTTGTTCTATTTAAAGTTAATGAATGATTAAGAAAATTTTTCCGGCAATTGTCTTCTTGCATGAGCTCTTGTAAGAGTTTGAGTGTTTGATGGAGAGAGGTACCTAGGAGAGGGAAGCTTGCGTATTATCCACCAACCTTGGATACGGCCGGGTTCGTGGCTTTCTCTTTGTATTTTCGTCCTCCTCGCCACCTTCCCTTATTCGTCTTCACACTTCCAATTCCACCAAATTTCCCAACTTCATCCACACATCAAGCTCCATTAAAATCCTCCCCTTAGCCGCCGGCCACCTCCACTCGACTCCACTTGGCTGCCGGCCTTAGCCGCCGGCCCCACCCCTTTGCTTCTCTTATATTGTTTCCTAATTTAGGTTGGGATCAATTGGAATTAATTTGAAATTCAAATTCATTCAAATTTGAATTCAAAATATTTCCTAAATTAGCTCTTATATTTTAGGAAAGTATTTGATTTAGATCTAATTTTGAATTTTAAATTCAAGAGGATTTAAATTAAATCTTTCCTAAATCTAAAACTCAAATTAGGAAGCTTTAATTGCTCTCATTAAAACCTCCCTTGCTCATGCATGCCGCCGGCCCCCATGTGAGCCAATTAGGATTTAATTCCTAATTGTTTCATAAGCTCATTTAGAAATATTTCAAATTATTTCTTTTTCCCTTTGGCCGAATTTTCCAAGACTCATAATTTCTTTATTTCTTTCCAATTTCAATTCTTCTAATTTTGAAAGAAATTCCCTGTCCCTGCCTCATTGCCGCCGCCCAAGCCCCTTTACCCATCTCCTCTCTCTTTCCCAAACTCTCTCCCTTCTCACTAAATCTTCTCTTGAGTTCTCTGCATAAGTTTTCCTCTAAATAGTTCTACCTTCCCATTGGAGAAAATCTGAAATTTTCTCTAAGCATTTGGAGAGAATCTGAATCCTTTTTAGATTCTTGGAGGGATTTGAGTTGCTTTTTCTTCATACAGTGAAGAGATCTTCTTTCCGCTTTGCCCGTGAGCAGTCTTCTAGAGTACTCGCTACCGTGGAGAGTTTTCAATCATTCATCCCCATGAATGGCGGATCCGGAAACTGACTACGGCATAACTTGGGACGAAGACGGCTACGTGGATATCCTACAATCTACGTTCTTCGACGTGAACCCAAGAGTTGATTTCACCGTCGAGGATTACTTGGAGCGCACATTGATATACTTGGTAGAGGCTATCGACGAGCATTTTGAAGGCATTGAGTGGAGGATCTCCACTAACCCTTGATGAAGGTTTCTTCTCTCCCGAGTATCTTATTCCTTTTAGTCTAAATTCTCATTGGTTTGATTGCAGTCACGGCGGGCTCTTCCACAGCTCTTGCTTAAGCTTAGTAATCGTAAGAATTGAGCGCACTTTCAATGCATCCTAAATCTCGTTGTTAGATTATGGATTAATTTGAAGACTACTATTTTGTGTTGTTTTATTTTCTTATTTATCTTGAAACTTTCAAAACTCAGAGCATGTGATTTGGCCTAAGCAAAAGACCTCCTTATTTGTTTTGATTCTTCATTTTAGAATTGCTAGCAATTTTATTCTAATATTATTCTATTCAAGAGTTGTGCAATGTCTAAATGATTACATTATCATTTCATCTAAATAGTCCTGCATCAGAGCATGCCTATTTTTTCCTTAATTTTTTTGTTTTTATATCTCTCTCTTTATATAATCTTCAACCTCAATATTTCGCCATTGACTATAATCTATATCATAAGAATCGTATGATTTAGTTTCATCAATTTCTTTTATGGTTTAATCATTCATCATGCATGTGAAAAATATAAAAAAAATTTGGATGACACATAATACCATTTTGGAAGTCTAGTTTTATTCATATATTTCACCAATTAAAATCACTCAATACATGCAATCATGCATTTATTTGATTCGAAGTCATTTGAATGTTTTTTATAATTTGAAATCTAACTTATTTTCTCATGTAATTCGAACCATTTATTAAGAAAGTTTTGATGCATTTAATTAATGGTCATACAATCTTTATCTTATATTTGAAAGCCATAACATCAAAATTTAATTTAGTGGAGAATGATAATTATCCTAAAAGAGAGGTCTGTCTGTCTTTTATATATACTGTTGCAGTTATGTTTTCTTTCCAAATTGACAGAAGAAATGGAGTTCTCTCCAGAATCTTTTCCTTGATATGATTATGGCCATCCTTTTTGTCTTTCTTCAAAAACTTATATTTTTCTCCTCAAATGCCCTTTTCTGGATTCTAAGTTCATATTCTCATTCTACGTTGCTGTGTCTGTGTGCGTTACTGTCACCTCTCCCTTGCAACCACCGCCATCCTTTTCCTCCACTCAATTACCACCATTACAACTACGGACACTCTGTTAAATTGGCCGCAAAGGATTCTGTTACGCCTGCTCCCACGCCGGCCCAGGAGGGGCCGACTGGACCGGTCCAGGTTTTTGTTCGGCGGAAGAGGAAACAGGGAGAGGAGGGCGGAACTCTTGTTGGCCCCATGATGGGCTTAATGCAATTTTTTGGGAGAAAGATTTGAATGTAAGAGTTGATTAGGTAAGTTGTAATTCTCCTTTCATGTTAATTAGGGGAATAGGAAGGAATTAGAATTATATTGAATTTGAATGAGATTTGAGATCTAGGGTTCTTGTGCTTTGGGCTCTTGGTGTTGCCGGAGATTTGGAGAGTTGTTCTTCCTCTCGAATTGAAGAACAATTGTATCTTTGTCATTTTACTTCATCTTTTAGTGGAATACAAGTCTCTATTTGAGTTTCTCTTTCAGATTTCTTTGTTTTCCTGCTGTAAACAGCAGATTTCTGCTGTTTTCCTGCTGTGGACAGCATTATTCTGGCTGTTTGATCACCAATTTGGGTTAGGGTTGCTTGCGAACTCAAGTATTACCTTAGGATTACTTGCGAACTCAAGTATTTCCTATCAAATTGGTATAAGAGCATCGATTTGGGACCGTTGGCGGCTGAAATCCAGAAATTTCAGCGGATTTTTTTTTTCCGAAAGAAGATCTTCGTGACTCTTGAGAAGATAGATGGCTGGGAAGAAGGTAGAAATCTTGGAAGGCGAGATCGGGCAACTAAAATTGGATTTGGTAGGAAAGTTCTTTGACTTTCAAACTCAAATCACCTCTAACAATGAAATGATAGAGAGGAAATTCACGGTGATGAAAGAAATGTTGAAGAAACTGTTGGAGTTGAAGACAAATTCTACGACATTGGAAGCAAAAGAGACCACCGGAGGCCATGGTATAGGGGGAAATCCAAACCCGTTTAGGGGGAGGAGAAATCCGGAGGTAGAGGTCATTGAGGAGGAGGATGACATGCCACCTCTAGAGCCACTTTCTAGAGAGGAGATGAGTTTGAGAAATGACCGGAGGGGTGCTGATTTCGTCGGGAGAAGGGAAGAATTTCATCGCCGGGGTGCTGATTTTGAAGGGAGAAGAGGGGAATATGATGAAGGGTTTGGGTATAATTGTCGGAGGGAAGATCGTGACAGTTGGGGAGCACCTCCTCTTCAAGGAATGGGAGGTTATGGAGGATTCAGGGGACACGGGGGAGACCCATGGGTGAGGAAGCTGAAGATGCCTGTCTTTGAGGGTGAAGATGGTCATGGCTGGATCTACAAGGTGGAGCGTTACTTCATTGTCAATGAGTTGACAGAGGAAGAGAAGCTGGCGGAGGCGGGATTGTATTTGGAAGGAAAAGCCTTGGCCTGATATCAATGGCATGATAGGAGGGAGCCCATACGGAGCTGGAGAGAGTTCAAAGATTGCTTATTGGAGCGTTTCCGAGCCGATGGGGGAGGAGACTTCTATGAGCAATTCTTTGTTTTGACTCAGGAGGGGATTGTGGCAGACTACCGGGACAAGTTCGAGTACTTGGCTAGCAGATTGAATCACATTTCAGAGTCAGCTTTGGAAGGGAACTTCATGAAGGGGCTAAAACCTGAGATACGAACAACAGTCAGGGTGCTGGAGCCGAGGAACCTAGGGAAGGCTATGGAGCAGGCGCAGTTGGTAGAAGATCAGAAGAAATCAGAAAGAGGAGCTCGAGGGAACTATTCAGGGGATCATACAAGATGACTACCACATTCTTACCATCCAAAGGGGCAGCGCCAGGTGGTCTGAAGGAAGCACCAAAGGAGAAAACTGGAGGGGGGAATGGGGGACAATTCAAAAATTTGACATAGGAGGAGATGCAGGATAAGAGGGCAAAGGGGTTGTGCTTCAGATGTGATGAGAAGTACATGTCGGGGCATAGGTGCAATGACCGAACTCTTGAGGTTCTCATTGTCTGTGAAGGCGAGGAAGACGAGGAGGGAGGTGGGAGTATATCTGAAGAGGAAAATGAGAAGTTGCACCTGGATGTGGCAGAAGTATCTTTGAACTCTGTAGTGAGATTCTCTCCGATTCACACTATGAAAGTGAAAGAAGAGATAGCTGACCGTGAGGTGGTGGTGTTGATTGACAGTGGGGAAACCCATAATTTCATTTCCATCCACATCGTTGAGCCGTTGGGGATGGAGTTAGTGGATACAGGAGGCTATGGGGTGATGATGGGCATGGGCAAGGTGGAAATGGGTAGAGTATGTAGAGGGGTAGTGCTGAAGATTCAGGAGATCCAGGTGAGGGAGGACTTTCTTCCCTTGGAATTGGGGAGTACTGACGTCATCCTAGGGATAAAGTGGCTGGAAACATTGGGGGAGACCAAGATCAATTGGGGGACATTAAGGATGGAACTGGTGATGGGAGGAAGGAGGACGATTCAGGGCAATGCTGGCTTGACCAAGGCTGGGGTATCTCTCAAATCCATGATCTGATCCATACAGGAGGTGGGAGGTGGATATCTGGTGGAGCTGCAATGCTTGGAGAGGGTGAGTGTGGGGGATGAGGGAGACATTCCACTAGTGGTGCAACCGCTCATACAACAGTTCATGGAGGTGTTCCAGCCACCTTAGGGATTACCACCACCCAGAGAGCAAGAGCATGCAATCCTTCTGAAGGAGGGGGTGTCACCAATTAGTGTTCGACCTTACCGCTACCCTCAGATTCAAAAAGATGAGATCGAGAAACTCATCAGGGAGATGTTGGAGGCAGGAATAGTCAGACCCAGTGTGAGTCCTTTCTCTAGCCCCATCCTACTAGTTAAGAAGAAGGATGAGAGTTGGAGGTTTTACGTGGATTACAGGGCTTTGAACAAGGAGACATTATCGGATAAGTTCCCTATTCCGGTGATTTACGAGTTACTAAATGAGTTGTACGGAGCAATAGTGTTTTCTAAGAAGGACTTGAAGTCAGGCTACCACCAAATCAGAATGAATGAGGAGGATATTCAGAAGACGGCTTTTAGGATGCACGAGGGGCATCACGAGTTCTTAGTGATGCTTTTCGGGCTCACTAACGCCCCTGCTACTTTTTAGTCTTTAATGAACAGAGTGTTCAGGCAGCATCTTAGGAAGTTTGTGCTAGTTTTTTTTATGACATTTTGGTGTACAACCAAACGGAGTAGGATCACTTAGAGCACCTGAAAGAGGTTCTGAAGATCCTACAGGAACATCAGCTGAAAGCTAACCTAAAGAAGTGCAGTTTTGCCCAGTCTAGGGTGGAATATTTGGGACATGTGGTGTCTCAAGAGGGAGTGGCAGCTGACCAGTCCAAGATTGAGGCCATGCAGAACTGGCCAAGGCCTAGGAACATAAGGGAGTTGAGGGTTTTCTTAGGTCTGACTGGTTACTACAGGAAGGGCTACAGTACCATCGCGTGGCCTTTGACTGAGCAACTGAAGAAAGACAATTTCTTGTGGGGAGAGGCGGCAACTCAGGATTTTGAGAGATTAGAAAAAGTCACGACGACGGTTTCAGTGTTAGCTCTTCCAGATTTCAGCCATACCTTTATAGTGGAGACAGATGCATCAGGATATGGCTTGGGAGCAGTTTTGATGCAGGATCACAAGCCTGTAGCTTATTTCAGTCAAGTGCTATCGACCAAAGCTCGATTGAAGTCAGTATATGAGAGAGAGCTGATGACCATCATCCTAGCCATTTAGAAATGTCACCCTTATATTTTGGGGAGGCACTTCATTGTTCGTACGGACCAGAGGAGTCTGAAATACTTGTTGGAACAACAGATGGTGACCGAGGAACATCAGAGGTGGCTGTCAAAGCTTTTGGGCTATGACTTTGAGATCCAGTACTGACCAGGGATGGAAAATAAGGCGGCGACGCCTTATCCAGATGTGTTGGGGAACTTCAGGAGTTGGCAGTATCTGTACCACTGATGGTTAACTGGGGGGGGCCATCAAAGAAGAAAGCCTGCAGAGCGAGGAGCTGAAGAAAATCAAGGAAGACTTGAGGAAGGATAGTAGTAGACATCGGGGTACTATTTGGAGGGGGAGAAGTTGTTACATCATTCAAGTGGGTACGATGTCCCCAGCCAGTACTATTAGGAGGTGAACTCCTGTAGTTTGAATGTATAATCTTTTTTCCTTATTACATTTATATGTTTGTTTATCTTTTGGCTTCCCTTTTCTTTTTTTCATCCTCCATTTATTTTTCATTTAATCATTTTTATACATTTGCGTATCTTACATAAATATAAACTTTTTACTTCAAGGAAACATTATTTATTCATTTGCATAACTTTCGAACCGTAATAACAGATGAAATTGATAAGAAAACTATATAACAAACTATATAATCATATAAAAATTTTATACTTTTAACATTTGTAATTTATGCTAAGAAATCAAATATTTACATGAACAATATAAAATGTAATCATGAAGTAACATAAATTTATCCACTTGAATGTTTTGGCTTCAATACTTTCCAAATTTATAAAATTGCAGGAAGTTGGGAATGTACCATATGTTGTAGAAAATGGATGTGGAAAATTCTCAAAATCTCCGAAGGAGATAGCAAGAATAGTTGCAGATTGGTTTGGTTCAAAGTCTGAGGAGTTGAGAGCTATGTCTCAGAACTGCATGAAGCTAGCCAGACCTGATGCAGTCTTTAAAATTGTTCATGATCTTCATGAGCTTGTCAGACACAGAAACCTTGCTCCACAGTTCTCTTGTGCTTCCTGATTTTTTTTTTTTTTTTTTTTTGATCTAAAGCAGGTGCTGTGTTTTATTTGTTAACTCAAGAGCTAGTTTGATAATTTGTAAGAATTTTGTTATTGTTTTCTGAAACAGTCTCTCTGATGCCTATATAAAATGCTATGCTATATTTTTAAAATTGTGTTAAATTATCTTGTTGCAAAATGTATCGAGATTAGAGGTGTAACTTGTGAGTTAAACTGACCGGTGGGCCAGCTCGGGATAGGCTCGATAAATGCTTGTGCGCTGCTTGATGAGCTAACGAGCTAAAAGTTTGAGCGAATCCTGACTCGACTGTTTATTTAAAAAAAATATTATATAAAATATATTTAAAATATATTATGATTCAGAATTTTAAGTATAAAACTTTTAAAAATATTTGAAAAGTATATCTAAATTTGTTGTATTCAGTTATTTTTTATAATATTTTTTTATAAATTCTCATTCTTTTTATCATAATATTATAATAATTATTTAAATCAAAATTGTTGAAAAAAATAAACTATATATAATAGTTGATGTGACATAGAAATTTCTTAATTGACATAGAAATTGTTGAAGCCCGATGCACCATTCTATGATTAAGTGAGCAGCGAGGATGCCGTGGAGAAAAGAACCAAGAAGCCCTGCAGGTTCAGCTCACTACCGATGGTAGCTAGCAAGCAACGGTTGAGATCATATCCATTTCGATGGCTTTCTTGCCGTCGGCAATGGCGGCTGCCGGCGTCAGAATGTCAATTTCTCTGACGAGAAGCCCGATGCGTGTGTTTCAGAATTTCGGAGGGGCATATAGCTTAAAAAGCCCAGCAAATCACTACAACCTATAAATGAATTCAAAGCAGACAAATGAGCAATATATATGTCAACAATCAAATCATAGCAGTTACATTCATACGATCATTGAATCAGTGCAAAAACAGTAAAATTCATATTTAATAGTGGTAGAATCTATAACCAGTAAAATATTACAATACGAAAGCCAATAAAGTAGTAAATCAGTACGAGTATCAAATCTATAAAGCAAACTTCACATTTGTAATACCAATCAGTAAAGAAATTGGATAAAGCATCGAATCAGAATATTAGTAAAGACAATTGAAATCAAATAAATGTAGCAAAATCATATAAGAGTATTCACATGCTATCCGTTATTATATTGCAGCATTAAATTAATATCTTAATCACATGTTCAATATATAACATGCTCAGTATATCACATGCTCAGTATTAGCACAGTGAGTCAGTAGTATCAAATAATATCAGTAACTAAATCAATAACAATAACAAACCAATGGCATGAGTAGTAGAATAATACAACAACAGTAAATCCGTGCAGTAGAAATGAATATGTATAACAATAAGAACAATGCCTCAAGAACATGCATTTTAGTATTCACACTAAACAAGTAAGAAGTCCTGGCTATCACGGTGTTTTTCAGTATTGTATCGTTGGCTCAGTAAACAGAGTCGTCACTGTTTGCCCGTCGGCATAATAATCATCTCCTTATAACTCTCAATCAGTAATACATGAATCAGTAGATGATAACAACAAACCATGGTATTTAAAGGAAAATACATCGGCCCACCATCTTGTATATGTGAATCAGTCTTCAACCAACGGGTCAACTAGTCTATACTTATCTTTTACACACACAGTAGTATCACAATATTATAACAATAATTTTTAATCATGTATTCACATTCATTTTCAATGCATTGCAACACATAAAACACAATTGAGCTTAATTAAGAAGATGTAAAAAGATCATAACGGTAGACAACAAAGAATCCAAATAGCAAAAATTCATATTTTTAGAAAATTATCAAATTATCAGGAATTGTGTAAAATAATGTTTTAGAACTTTTATTATACTACCACTATTTTTAGACGTCAAAATAAATGTTTGGGAAGACAAAAATCGTTGTATTTTCAAAATCACCAGGTAAAAAATCTCAAATAAATACTCAAAATATTCATAATCATGATTTCTATAACATACAAAAAATTACGCGGTGGAAGTTTTGCCAATACAAAGTTATTCACATTTTTCAGTAACACAAACAAAAATTTGATGGAAAAAATAAAAAACACAATATTTGAAATTAGAAATAGGGTATATATTCCTTACAATGAGACGAGCAAATATCCTAACTAATCCGACTAACAAAAATAGCTCCGCCACCTCCAAATCTTGAATTCCTTTTTCTCTCTTACATTTTCTCTCATAATTCCTAAAACGAATTCTCTTTTACCCGAATTAGAGAGTACAAAAGGTTTTAATAAAGTTTACAATCAGTAACTTTAGATATTTTGTAATAAAATAATAATTTAATATTATATAATTAATTTAATCAATTCTTTTAGTAAAAAATTCAAATAAATTATTTTAGGACTCAGAAAATTACAAAAAAATATTTATAAAATAAATCATATTATTTAAAAATATCGGTGAAATTAATTTTTAAAACGGACACCTGAAAGTTCCGAAATCTTCACTTGTACCGATATTTACAAATTCCTTAAGGATTTTCGCTAGTACCCAAAAGTTATGAAAAAAAATCAAGTAAAATATTTCGATCAAAATACCATGACGAAGACGGTTTACGATTTGGAGTGATAATGACTCCAGAAAAAATTGACAAAGTCAAAATACGGGCTATTATAGAGCGGAAGTCCCGCGTCACTCGATAATCGGGCAAACGGCCGATTATAGTCCGACAATGATTGGTGGTCGAGTGGTCTGGTGGCAAAAGAATTATGGTTTCTCCTTCCTTCTCTCATTTCTCTTCCTTTTTTTATGTTGCCTCAATGAAGATGAGGAGCCTATTTATAATTTTTTGGAAGTGCATGATCAGTAAATATGATGGAGATCAAGGACATGTTAGGAGTGGTTTAAATGGACGTCTGATATTAATCCTCTTGATCGTGGATCGTTTATTGGGCATTTGAATGTCTTAATGATATTAGAATTAGGTGATCTTGGGCTCGCTGGATTCACCTCGTCTAGCCGCTCTATTCGACTATAAGCATGTCACATTTGGGAATGTTTGGTAATCCAAATTATTGTTTGAACCTTCCAAAGGGGCTTTGAGTCTTCAATTCAGATCCATTTGGGCTTGAATTTAGTCGAATTTGGTGTCGTTAAGTTCATCTTTTTGAGATGTTCTATTCGACTATAAGTTTGCAAAAAATAAAGTTCAAATGATTTCAAATTTAATTTCAGATGTTTCCAACTTGATCTTTTCTCAAGATTAGTGCTCGATTAAGATACTTTTTTTGATATTATATCAGTAATCATTTTAACTCTTCCATTAAATTGGCTCAAACCCTTTGAATAAAGCTCAAGTTCAAATAATTAATCAAGCTCAAATCAAGGATGGCTTGAACTCGATCCAACTCATTTGCACCACAAATTGAGAAGAAATTAAATTTATGCTAAAACTAGCATAATTTAAAATATTATATAGAACACAATTTTTAGTATACATTTAATTAAAAAATTAAAGTTCATTTAATATATTTATTCTGACTATTTTTTAAATAATATTCTTATGCTCCATGCTTCTTTGAGATGCATTAAAACCCAAATTAAAATCTCTGTAGCCCATAAAAATTTGCTCTCTATTATTAAGCTTGGATTAGCATGTAAATTCACCAGTTTTTTCAGTCCTACATACAAAAATTGACATCTTAATTAACAACTCATGAATTGTAAATATAAACTTACTTATAAAGATTTAGGATTTATTTGAAATAGCTGCAATTTTTTTGCAATTTTTTTATAAAATTTATTGTAAATAATAAAAGAAATAACTTGGGTTTCGTTTGTGATAACTTTCTCATTACTTCTTAAAACAGCATTTTAATATAAAACTTTAATTTTTGTACTAAAAAACTATTTTAAGAAGCAATAAAAAAGTCATAAAAAAACCTTAATTACAATGGTTATAAAAAGCAGCTTTTCAACATAAAATTGTATGAAAAATTGTGAGAAAGCAACAACCAAATGAAGTTGTAATTACTTTCTGAAAAATAAAGCAATGAAATAGCTATCCCAAACATACCTTGAAAAGCCTAGAATTAAATATACCCACCGCTGTTTGTCCAGGTGGTGAAGAACCAGCTGGGCAAAGCTTAGGTCCCTGGTTCTAATCCATTGGTAAGCAGTAAAAGCCTTAAGTGTTGGCCCGTATCAATTGGTGTGGATTGCATGCTAAGTTGACCGGGGTTTTCACTTTTCACTGGCCTAAGGACAGTACTTCCTCGTAACAAAAAAAATCACCTAGTCAGATTCCACCATGTTTTCTTCAAAAATTTTCCTTCATCTCAGCCAATATTAGTCCCTGAAAGCATCTTGTTTGCGATTCCTATCGATCATGGAAACTAAAATAAAATCAGATCAATAAGTGAGAGAGTGAACCAAAGCCAACCTTTCAATTTAAGTTCTGGTTTACAATTTAAACTATATAAATATGATTTGATTTGGGCATTCAAATATTTCTGGTTTTTTTTTTTTTTTTTTTCTTTTCTTAGTTTCAATCTGAATAACATAAAAAGATAGAGGTGTTACATAACTTTAAGATCATTTATTTTTATCAAGAAGCAATCCAGCATTCATGAAGTTCATCTGAAAAGGGAAAAGTAAGTTTAAGATTTGTAAAAAGAAGGCTTTCAGTACCTGCAATTGACCCAATAGATTCCCCAAACACATATAATTGATACTTCAATTTTTCATCCAAGATCTTTATAGGGAATTCACCACCATAAGGAATGAAGAATCGCCATCCTTCAGCATCAAATTTCGTGCGACTGACATACTGGGGATTGGCTCGAGTACAGAAGGTAATGGCGCTAGTTGATAAAATGGAGGTGAAAACCTGAACGTCAGGAAAAGAGCAACTGCTTTATAAATTTAGAAGTTGGTCATAAAAGTTAGAAGCAAAGCTAATATTTTATTTTGGATAGCTTTTGTACTGCTTTTTAAAACGATTTTTTTTTTAAAGAAAAAAAAAATGTTTTAAAAAGTAAGAAGAAGGCCGTCACAAACGAAGCCAAATTATAGTAACAATTCTAGTGCATACAATTGATATTTTAATCAGCAAAAGAGATCATATATCTGATTTTTATCGACCTTGGAAGTGTCGGTCGGTATCTACGTATAGGAGAAGTAAAATGAGAACAATAAACTTCAAATGAGTAAGGGAACCTCAATTTGTTGAAAGTAAAATGGCACTATAAGATGGAAAAAGTGGCAGACAACTTACTAACTATGATCAAGTAAAATAACAAAAGGAATGCTTCTTTTCTTTCACTCAACGTCAACGCATTTTTAATAACATATCTGATGAGGGACTGTGTGGCTTCTGCTTTGGTGCATTTCTTACTACAGATTCAACTCGTGAAGCTCAAAGTTAACATTCATGAACTAGTTGTCAATTCTTTGAATTTTTCTATCCACATCCAACATGCCACCATTGAAATATATAGAGCTTGTTCTTACAATAATAATATGCACACTACCATTGTTGAATTTTAGAAATATCTAGGGAATTACATGACAATGTTAGTTGTGAAGCTCTATGGATTATTTTACAAAAACACGCAATTTATATTCATATTTGCTTAATACATATAATAATGCTTATGAATTAGGAATTCCATAAAAATATGGCATTAATCTAGTTTTCAATATTAGATTTAACCTTATTTCATGAACTAGAATTTTTTTTTAGATTCTTCTCTATTTTCATCTCCTTATGAATATGCATCCAACTCTTTGTAAAATATTTCTATATATCTTGAACTTGAAGTTATTTTGGATGATGAGATTATGGCTTTGTTTGGGACTTGCTTTCTTACTGCTTCTTAAAGCAGCTTTTTAGTAAAAAAATTTGTACTAAAAAGATGCTTTAAGAAGCAGTAAGAAAGCCCATCCCAAACGAAGCCTATGTCTGCTATTGATGTCGGACAAATAGAAATATCTAGTATATCAGTGTAACAAACAGGTTTTGAATGACATATGGTTTACATTACAAAAGCCTAAATTTAATAACCATATTGACTTCATAAATATCAAAAGTTCAGTTCATCATAATCATTTTTTTTAAGTCAGGTAAATTGATGTGAGAATGTAATAAGTAGAAGTCCTTTTGCATGACTTATTTGGTTCTGTCATTATTTCAACTCCTCATTCCAATATAGCAGTGTTAACATGTTGTGCCCTCCATTCCTAAAGTAGTGTATCTAGTGGATGATTACATACTAAAATAGTTGCAAGTGGACTAATGTCAGAGAAGGTTCTTACAAGGGTTTGCTATGTATTTAATGGTCTTAGATCTATGAATTTTTTTTACTATTTGATCTCTAGTAATTGCATCATCTTAGTTGCATCATCATCTCTAATGTGTATATCATGAAAAGGTGTGATGAGGTCCTATATATACAAATACATATAACAGTAGGCATAGGTTTTGAAATGGGTTGACTATGTGGGTGTGGGAAGCACTACTCCAATAACACTCAAACGCACAGTTGCATTGGGATGGAACCTTTCTTCTAGAAATGCTACAACACTCTGAAACACACTAAATACACATGAAGGCTGCATAAAAAACAAACTGTAAGTTCTGGAGGTTAAATATAAGCATAAGGACTCATCAAAGAAAATTGTAGCTTATAAATTTTGATTACAAATGTAGCTTATAAGCAGTCTTGTGAAAGAACTAAAAGGAATTTAAACTTTACAACTCCCTACAACTTGCATATCAATTTCCGCTTCCAAAACTATTCTATTTGCTGATTCTACTTAAGGCACGCATGAATTATCCAACTGGAATTCTATCAAAGATCTTTAGGAATATTTTCCTGGATGATGCATGTAATTCTAATTAGTCTCAGAAAGAAAATAAACAACAAAAAAAAGGTAAATTTTTCTTGATGCAGAAATCCATGTTTACAGAAAAAAAAAATTGTATATAAGTCTAATAAACTAACCTTGGCCTGAATAAGAAAAGCTGATGATGCCATGTGAACAGCGTATTCTACAAAGGTTTCATCTTTATAAAATATGAATGTACCGCTTGTGTTCAACAGTTCATGTGTTTGTTTGGGATCTCCAACAGCTTCATTATGCTAAGGGATCTACTATCATCAAATCAAAGACATCATTTAATAGTTTCGAGAAAACGCCATGGCCTCCCAAAGCTACAAAATCCATCAATCACATAATGGTTCGGTGACCAGAAGCTTAATTTTTTCTTCAAGAAACTCGAGAACATCTTCTCTTTTTTCCTTCAGCAACAATTGCTTTAATCTCCCAAATGTCGAGTCCGGGGGCCTGATGCCTTTCTCAACCATATCTTCCAAGAAGACACAAGCCCGACCAACTTCGCCCTCCTCACACAAACCATTAATAAGAACAGAAAAGGTATGCATGCTTGGAACATGCTGCTTCAATCCCATGTACTTCCACACTTTCAAAGCGTTATTCAACATATCAGTCTCACAGAACATCTTTATCATCATAGTATATGTGTCTGAGTCGGGCTCACAATACTTGATCATCCTACGAAAAACTCTATATGCCTCATCATTCTCTCCAGCACTTATCAAGCTGCTTAGAATTATGTTGCAGGTCCTTGAATTTGGTGGAATGCCCTTCGCTCCCATCTCTTCTAAAACTCTTAAAGCATTCTTGAACCTATTCACCCGGCAAAAGGCTGAGATCAGAGCATTATACACTGCAACATCTGGCTTCACCCCATTCCTCTCCATCTCCAAGAAGGTATCCACAGCATCCTCGATACGTCGCTCTGCACCATAGGTGTGAACCAGCACGCTGTAGATAAAAGATGTTGGTGGACAGCCCCTGGACGGCATCTCCCGGACAAGATTTACGGCCTCCATGATTGAGCCAGTTTTGCAAAGAGCATCCACCATGATGCCATATGTAACTATATCGGCTTTGCAACCTGTCTCTGCCATTTCATCAAACACCTCCCACAACCTTGGCAAGTTGGGCGCCCGCCCCCATCCTTCAAGTAAAATGCTGTAAGTTTTGACATCAGGTTTGAAGTGGTGGCGCATTTGATTGAACACCTCATGGGCCTTCCTCACATTCTTAGATTTGCAGAAAGCGCCAAGCAAGCTATTGAAAGCAGCAAGATTTGGTACCAGGCCAAACCGCTCTATCACATTGAAGGTGTAGAGAGCCTCATCAACCTTTTGAGCTCTAGCATACTTGCGAATTATGATTGAGAATGTTTCAATATTGAGGATTTCCTCACGGCGCATGAGGCCAACAATATTCCAAACAAGCTGATATTGTCGAATCTTGGCGAGAGAACTAATAATGGAATGGTAGGCACGAACAGTGGTTGAATATCCTTGTTGCTTGCGAGTCCACTCAAAGAATCGGTAGGCAAGCATGCCAGCATTCTCAAAACGGTGAAGGACCTCCTCAGCCATGTCCGGAGAAACCCAGATGCCACTATCATCTAGGGTTTGCTCCAGTGCCATCTTGGGGCAGGATAACATGATCCGACAAATCCGCTTCACGGGGTTGGAACTTTCTGGTAGGGTTTCACAGTCAGAGCTATAAGCTCTTGCAATTGACTTCCAACTACCATATAATCTGCAAGATAGGCAGGGCTTGATCATGCGTTAGCATTGATTAAAAATAAGATAAAACAATCACCAAGATCTTAACGGTTTCCATTTCATATGGCTCCAGGAAAAAAGTGCTTTTAAAACATGAACTAGTTTCGTTTAACAACAAATTTATTGAAACATTGAGGGTGCAAAATAGAGGACCAGGATGGCAATCAAGATGCAATGACTTCAAACAAAACACAAGCATTTTATAAAAACTTTTTAGCTAGAATAAGTTTATGATGGCCCAATTGAGGTACATAAAACTAGTAGAAACATAAAAAGTGATTCATAAATAAAAGCAAACAAACGAAAAAGGCAGCCCTGCAGTTAAGGCAGCTAAAATCAACCTGATAAAGATTGAAGCAGCCTTTCTAGCGCCCTTTTCTTTACCCATTGCCTTTGGCAAGTACCTACAAACATAGGATATTCAATTTGGCTGCTTTCCTAAACCACAGATTACAAGCAGTAAAATGCATTGGAAGCAAGACAAGTAAAAACATAGTTGCATTTTTCCAAACAAAGTTGGCCTTTTGTCCTATTTACAGGTCTGACCAACTAAGAAACTTAAGAGAAAAAATACAATCCGGTGCCTTTTTTTCTTTTTTTACAACAAATGGCCTAGAACTCCAACTCTGAAGTCCATAACTACAAACTTATGACTTGATCCCCATTTTAGTTCATGTTTTTGAAAGTCAAACTTTTCTCACCCTTCTAACAATAATATCACAATTTGATGATGTAGTTTTCACAATCACCATCGCTGGAAACTGCAAAATATGATCTAATAAACAACCTACCATTTACTATTCCGATTGGAAAAACATATCACTTTTTCATTCAAATTAACAGAAATAATAAATGAACAAATAAGCCAAAGGCTTAAGCTAATGGATAATAGTCACAATAATTAGGAATTCAACTCTTCTTACACTTGTAATGTGGGGCTATTTTACAATATCATGTGAATCTTAACAATCTCTGCCACATATGAGAGCCCTTCACGCGGTCCGCTATTTATTCTGAAGCAAAAGTATTAAATACCTTCAAGTGATGTGCACTAAATTCATCAAATAAAAGTCACCAATAGCCCAATAGACACATGTAGCTTATGTGGGAGCCATGTGCTCTCTTGAATGCTCAACCGTGTAGGAAGCTAACAAGATCTATGGAGGTCATAAACCGAATGATCCATGAGATTATAGTCGAATAATCAGATCTTACCACTTGTTAGAAAAATGAAATATAAGAGGCCAAAATTTTACCCAACATTCTACAGCATTAACACTCAGACCTAAAAGCTTAAGCTAATGAGAAAAGGCACTAGTACAATATTATGAACTCACTTTATTTCTTTTTATATGTGTACTATTTTTTTTCCTCGCATGAATTTATACAAATTACTTTAGTCTTGCCAGGTGGTGGGTAGAATAAGTGGGCTTACAAGTTGCAGTCCTACATGGCCATGCTTGCAGTGATGTAGGGAGAGCATTTGTAATTGTGTGTACTAGTGGGATATATTCAATGAAAAGCATCAAATCATATCTTTGTTAGAGTCCACTACTATATTAGAAAATTCACTCTTCTTTCACTTTCAATGTGGGGCTATTTCCCACTGTCATATGGATCTTAACAATCTCCTCCACATATCAAAGCCTCTCATATTGGCCACCATTTTTTCTCAACCAGAAGCTTTAAATGCCATCAAGTGACGTGCACTGAATCATCAAATAACGTCACTGAATCATCAAATAAGAGTCACCAATAGTCCACTGGTCAAATGAAGCTTGTGTGGAAATCATGTGCCCTTGCTCAGCCATGGTAGAAGTTAATAAGACCTATGGAGGTCACAAACCGCATGAATTATATGATCCTAATCCAATCATCGACTTTTATATCATTTTTTAGAAAAATGAAACACGGGGCCAAATTTGACCCAATATGCCAATGAATTAACAAAAACAGACCTAAAAGTTTAAGCTAATGAGTAAAAAGTACTAATACAATAACATGAACCCAATTTATATTTTACTTTATATATATATACTATGTTTTTCACATGAATTCAAACAAATTACCTTAGTTTCATCAGGTATTGGGTTTAAGAAGTGGGCTCATTAGTTATAGTTGGGATCCAATATGGCCATGCTTGCAATGATGTAGGCACTAGTGAGACACACATTCAATGACAAGCACCAAACCATACATTTGTTAGAGTCCAAAGATGTTTGGGGCATATCAAGGTTTGAAATTACGCATTATTAAATGTAGGCACTAGTGAGACACATTCAATGACAAGCACCAAACCATGCATTTGTTAGAGTCCAAAGATGTTTGGGGCATATCAAGGTTTGAAATTACGCATTCATGTATTAAGGCATTTTCTTTTAACGAGAAGAGACATAACCTCAAAGTGTTTTGAGACGTAAATTTCAAAGTTAAATCATTAAATCAATTAAAAAAATGAAATAATAAGTGTTATATTAGCATCAAAATAAGATGTCCAAGTACGACAATAAAAAATTAAAGTAATCACATTAAAAGTTATATAAGGCTATAAGCAACACAAATTAAAAAGTCTCTCTCACTCCTAATTTAATATAAACAAGTAGTTTAATGTCATAATTTATGAAAATCAAAGCATCCCCATTTTCATAATATAGAGTCTTCATTAGAATCATCATTGTAATTAATTAATATCTCAAATCCCCCAAACTAAAAATAAGGAGGTGGGTTACTGACAACAAAAGGAGAAGTGATGGAATAGTAAAGTCAATGGCACAACGAAGACTACGTAGGAGAAAAGGTGTCAACACAACAATAGCGATCAACATTGTAGCAAGATAAGATGCGTGCGTGAGAGTCAACGTTTGGCTGTGAATTTGAGGCCATGTGATTCTTCTCATGGTTTTGTTTGGTTTAGGTATGATAAACATATTTAATTTTATGCATAAAATTTAAAATTATCTAAAGCCTAATTTTTTAGGATGATTACGGCTCTTCAAAATCGTGCTAAAATTTTTGTGAGGAAAAACTTGAGACGTGCTCACCCCCAAAAAAGCATGCGCCTCATTTGACAAGCGTGAGATGTACTCGTTACCTTTTTCTTTAATTGTGTTTAGACAAACCTTGAGACGTGTGCCTTTGATTGAGCAATTCCAAGCCATGGGGTTTATGGAAAATGATCACAAATGACTTTTTTTAAGGAGCATAACAAAACCCGAGTAAAAAAGTTAATTTATAGTTATTTTACAAATAACTACTTTATAAATAGGATGAATCAAATTGAGACTTCGTAGAAGGTGAGGGGACAAAGATAACAGCCTAGTTATTTCAAAGCAAATTTTGTAGTTTGCATTAGATGATGATTGAACATTCATTGAAGTTCTACGCACTCCTTTTGTCAATGGTATTAGAATCAAAACAACTGCTCCCCATTGGGTCATGTCTCACTTTGTTTAAAGGCCGAGCAAATTTGGCCAATGTAAGCATCTATTATGAAATAACAATCTACTTAAACATATTTAATACATTATTGAAAAATAGGAGTGTCGACAACATAGATGGAAACATGATAGTCATAATATAGAGTCACAGGCCAAGCAACAATGAAACAAAATATACTAAAAGAGTTTTAATCAACATTATTTTGCATGCATAATAAACTATAGCTCTATATTTTGTTTCAACAATTGACCTAATTACAATAATCGATTTCTTGGTTTTTAACTCTGTTTAAAATTGCGCAATGAGAGGCGCGCCTTGAGGCGTGCCTTTGCGCAATTCCTCCCAAAAACGCCTCATAGCCTACGCAATTCTGGTCTTGCAAGAGGCGTACGCCTCACAGGGGCTGAGGCGCGCCTCAGAGGCGCAATTCCTTGTGAGGCGTACGCAATTCTGGGTAGGGTTCACTCACTTAAAATGAGGTCTTTTTATCTCTTTCACCCGTCTCCTTCAGCCAAACCCGATTTTTTCTCCCTCCCGCACGCTCCAGGTCGCGAAAACAGCTTACGCACGCCGTCGGCCTTGCTTCCCGCCGCTCCTCTCGCCGGCGCCGCCCCTCTCCGGCGAAGTGGAAACTTCTGGCCACCCTCTAGGAGTACTCCACATTGGATTTTAGGTATTTTTATTAAGTTTAGGGATATATTTTAAAGTGCAACTTTTGTGAGAAAGTTGTGAAGGGCGGAGTAACCCGCATGAAGGAGCACTTATCATGCTCTCACAAGAACGTAGCATCTTGTGCAAAAGTGCCAGACAATGTGAAGGAAGAAATAAGTGCTTACATGAAGAAAACTACCACTGTCAAACACTTACAACAGCAGCAATTTGATGAAAGGGTCGACCAAGGTGCTTATTTTCAAGTATTTCATATATCATTTAAATGTTTTTATTGTAAGATACAATATTGCCATTATTATCCTGCAAAAACCCTTAAGTTTTCATTTACGCAATTCTGTCTCCGTGAGGCTTACGCCTCAGACCGCCTCGAGGCTTACGCCTCGCCTCACGGACGAAAACCGCCTCGAGGCGCAGTTACGCAATTTTAAACCTTGGTTTTTAATATGAATATTTTTTTTTTCAAAAATGATTACACGGTTAAATTCCCCAATCATCAACAAATCTAACATAATTGACATAAAAAAATGCTTCAATATGCATATACAGTAAATAACATCCCTTTTCCTGGAGAGTTTTTGATATGTTTGAAAATTAACTGAATTGGTCCTCAATGCTTCTTCTTTCGGCTTTCTGTTTGTTAACTAATTGACTTACTATTTTAGCAACAAATGAGATGTCTAGTCTACTTAAAATAAAAAAGATATCATCAAACATGGCCTGAAATCTCAACAAGAGTATCAACAGTCTAAAGAAGGCATGTTTCTTCAAGAAGCTAAGCAGCGCATGACCTTTTGGGAAAGTGACATTTTTTTACAATAAACAAATTCAATTCCAAGAAAGTACTTGGGCCATTCTATATCTTCAATGAAAAACCAATTTTGCTTAAATTATCTTACCTCAAAGATGTTGTGGACCACTTTCACTAAATAACATGTCGTTAACATAATCTGTTAGTATGATGGATCCTACAGGAGCATGCTTAATGAAGATAGTAGTGCTATTGCAAAGAACAATCACATCCAATAATTTACAATGTTTTATCAGAGCACGTCTCTAGACTTTTTTTTTTGAGGCCTTGAATAGCCTTCCTGAGAAGAGAAATATATGGGAGATTGCTTCATATAAATAGATTCATAAAAGCCACCTTAATTACATCAATTTTTAGTATAGTCAACTTCAATTGATGGTCACAAACAAAAAGGTTTCAAATAAAATTTGGGTGCGTAATTGGGGAGAATGTATTAAAATAGTTTATCCCATGGACATAAGTAAACCATTTGAAAACTAAGAAAGCATTGCAAAATTCAATTGATCCATCAAGATTTATTTATATAACCTAAAAAGACCCTAAAATAATAACTTTTTCGAATCCTCCAAAATGTAGCTTAAAATTATAAGTTTCAAATAACAAAATAATCAAAATAGTAGAAACCAAGCCTGCCTTATATGACCAAGTCACTAGCCATGGCTTCTGAATTCCAGCAATGGCCGTCAGTCCTATAAGGAAAAACCACAAAATTCAATAAGCAAAGCATGTAAAACAATCAAAGCATATTGCATGCAACAGATGGCCTGAGCTGTGTAGAAGGGATAACTGCAATAGGCAATAACAAAGCAAGTGAATTCCAACTTGCAGTTCAATCTATAGTAGGGATAGGCAAATCCGTGGCTGAAGGCAGCTGAACCAATGATAGAAAGAAGGCAACTACAACTTATAGGAAGGGAAGGTTGGAACGTAAATTGTAATCGATGTTGATTGAATTAAAATCATATGCAATAGTGAGCCAACTTACAAGATGATCAAAATATTAGAAACACATCATATATATGTTATATTAAAAAAAAAAAGGAAAAAAACATTGAGACAACTAAAGCAATACCATTACGTTGATTTATGTTTTCAATTATAAATACTTTCATATGTGCATTACATCCTGGAAGGAAAAAAAACCACTTGGAAACAACTTATTTGAGTTGGGTACTTCTAAGTTCTATCTGATTGTTAGATTTAAAATGTTATATAATAATTGGAATAATTTAACGATTAGCATTCAAATATTGCATGCACGAACTTTTATTGCTGAGGGAAAAATGCTTATGTATTCTTCACTAGGACTCAGATGGGATTAGTTCTAATAAATCATGCATGAAGTACAAAGAATACAAAGCACTTAAGTCGCCCACACTTCACAGAAATCATATTTGGTCCCTTAAGTTTGATAAGCATGCCTTGGCCCCCCATCTGTCACAGTCTTAGTATGTTTGTCCTAAATTAAACTGCTAAATTTCATTAAAATGGTAAAGTTCACATTAGGCAAGGCTTAAATAACCCCTTAATAAAGTAAGTGTTATTTTAGTTGCGCACTACGTCTTACTTGCACCTCATTCCTTTCACTTTGGAGTCCACTGTGTGCTCCCATATCCTTCCCCAACCCCAAATAGATCCAATTTAGTACAAGTTAAATACTCATATGATTGGATGGATTTGTAATCTGAAAGATGCATAAATCAGTTTGCAAAATATCAATTTGATAGAATGGTAAGGGTTTCAAATGACGCTATGAAACAATGGTATCAAAATGTGATAAAAAAATAGTGAGAAAAATAAGGGACCATAACTTTTGTGAAAAATGACGAGCTAAAGTGTAACTTTCTGAGCATGAAGGACCAATTTGTCACTTTTGCTCAGGTTAGAGTGCCAAATTGGGATTGTCTATTTTCGAGACTTCAGGCTTCCATTTTGGACAACTATTGTTAGAGGAAAAAGAATGCATATGATATTTATTGATTTGAGCACAGGAAAATGTCTGCTCATTTATTTCTAAATTTATTATTTTTATTCTCAATTTAGCATAAATTTAGTTGTCCACTTCTACTGCTTTCAGCATCAGAAACAGTAAGGGTATTTGGATTTTTTTTTTTGGAAGTATATTTGGAAAAATAACTAAGAAAAAACTGGCAGAAAATGCAGGTGGATGAGTGGCTTGCTTAGAGATTTCTTAAAACAGTAGAAGATAAATAGAGAAAGTTATGGTTTGGTCAATAAAACGGCGGTCATTAGGAGAGTGGGATCTTATGTTAAGAAAGGTAGGGGTAGACTAAAAAGACTTGATTAGAAAATATTTATTTTTTTATAAACGAGGACTTTTAATAGCATGGAGAAAAAGGATTCATTGACCCCACGTAGTGGGATAAAGGCTTGATGTTGTTGTTGTTGTTGTTGTTGTTGTTGTTGTGATACTAATGATTTAATATCTTAAAAAAAAATCTATATTTTTCTTTTAAAATCAAATAAATTAAGTTAATTTGGATTAACGGCAGCCCCATGCCGGGTAGGTCGACTATGGAAGCCATACATTTATTAAGAGGTTTGATGGAGAAATATAGAGAAAATAAAGAGGATCTACATATGATATTTATTGATTTAGAAAAAGCATATGATAAAGTTCCAAAAGAAGTGCTCGACGAGACAAATGGAGAGTTCTTGAAAAGAAAGGAGTCAATAATGCTTATATACGAGCCACACCACTCCAGAAAAACAAGCCCTCATCAAAGGGGGATCAAGTGAAGAGAGAGGAGGAGAAAAGATCGACCACCGCCGGATGTATGCAGAATTTGAGTTTGTAAACTTGCTTGAAGAAACGAATTGTAATCTAATTGCCCCGACTTGTGGGACGAATCAGCCATTTGTAATTTGCAAAACACTAGTGGAATTTTTCAACTGGGCGAGGCCCTGTGGTTTTTTCCCTTTTTGGGTTTTCCACGTAAAAATTCTGGTGTTCGTATTCTCTTTTCTGTTTGTGTGCTGAATACTCGTACAACGCTCGGACGCGAATTTATAAACTCTACCGCCGCGTATATTCTAGCACGCAACAACAATAATTGTATAAAGTTACAATAATATTCATGGTAGTCATTCAATCAAACCATATACGTAACATAAAACCATTTTACTAAATAGCCACTTTACTTTTACAACACTAAAAAGTAAGAAAACCAATCTTAATATGATTTTATCAACAATCATTTGTTTTACTCAATAACAAAAATAGCATAGCATCCATTATACAACAAAAAAGAAGATAATAATGCCAAAAAGAATAAACATACAAGCATTACTAGTAATTACTATCATAACTCCATTTATTTTGGCACACTTAACACACACGTCTACCAAATAATTTAGGGGTTGTTTGACTACAAGTACGTATTAACTTACCAAATCCTATAAAACAAGTTTTAATAAATGCTATCTAGGTTAAATCATCAAAAACTGTTCCGCATACAAGATGTTAAATCCAAATATTCAAGTAAATTGTTTAGCTATTTGTTTTAGGATTTAAGGACTTATACGAATGGAATATTTGAGACTTCTTAACTTTTAATTAATTTAATTAAACATCCCAACTAATAATTGATTAGTAATTTACTACGACAATTAAATAATGACTTAAATTTAGACAAATTAAATTAATAATAAAAATAACATCAATTAACCTAAAATAAGAAATTTTTAGTTAACTGCACAAAAAAAAATTGCTTTTTAATTACTTGATCAAAGGCGATAGGTAAAGAGGAAAATGCTGGTTGAATCTTTATCAGAGTGAATCGACATATGCTGTTCGGCTGAAGCTCTTTAAATGTTTCATTAATTTTAATAGACACTTACAAATCAGCAAGGAAATTAAGATGTGTAGCAGAAAACATAAGGAAATAAGGAACGCATACATTTAGAAGCAGAAGACCGGCGACTGCGATATCTTCTCAAACTCAACTAGGGTTTTTGCGAGGTAACGCCATACTATGTGAAGGTTGGAGACGGCTTCGTGTCGCGAAGATTCTACTGGCCGTTGGAACGTAAATTCTCCGATCCAACGATCTGGAAAAATCAGAATAAGTTGAATGACACAACAGCCAATTTTTTATATTTATTTATATAAAATACCTCTAACATTAATTTATTTAAATAAAATGTATATTTTAATATTATTTAGATGATATATTATTATCTATAATCAGAGGCACCGCCAAAGTTATTTTTAATAGAGCATAGAATTGTTATTTTAAAAATAAAGATAATTGTTAATAAAATTTAAAGTTGACAAATAATAGTAATTTTTTATAAAAAATAAGTTTATTTTATTTTAAAAAACATAATTATTGTTAATATTGATGTCATTATTAATAATCATGATTTGCTAATATTAATGTTAATAATCATGTAATTATTAATAATCATAATTTTATTTCAAGATTTCTAATATTATTTTTAGAAAAAGAAATTCAAATTTTATTAATGAATAATATATAGTTAAAATTATTTTATTAAAAAAATTATGATCCTATTTTTCTAATGAGAATATCTAATAAAAATTTTGTTTACTTTCTATAATTAGTTAGTACACTATTATTATTTTTTTATATTAATATTTATATCAATACAAATTATTATCATTAATATAAAATTAATAAATAAAATAATCAAAAGAAACAAACTTTATTAATCAAAACCTATCTAATATATCCTACAAATAATATACTCTCGTTTAATATTTCTAGTTTTCTATCTCCTCCATTAAAATTCTACTCTATTAAATTTGCTTAGGCCATCTCCAACCAAGAACTCTATTTTTCACGTCAAAATAGCGCAAAAAGCAAAAATGGCGTGGTGCTGCTCCAATCCAACGCCATTTTTTTGCTTCTGCGCCAAGGTAACGACCCTTCTCCTTTCCCGCATTTTTCCGGTTGACAGAGAAAAATGGCGTGGGTGAACAGTGCAACGTCAATATTGACGTTGCACTGTTCACCCGCAAGCAAATGGAGGATTTTTTGGCGTTCGGCTGGAGCGAAGGAGTGACGCCAAACGCTCATTTGACGTTCGGTTTGAGATGCCCTTAGTCCACACATTTTATCACTACACCGTAAAACTCCCAATACAATTTCATGACTATAGCGACCAGCCAACTATCATCACTAGATGTTTAGCTGCTACATACACCTCTCCGTGGAAACCTGTCTTATTGAACTCTTCTATTTTCTAGAAAAAACCTCTACAACATTGCTCTCAAGACCAAAAACAAATTTAATTTCAAGGTTACATCTAGGGGTGTAAGTGAGTAAAGTATGTGAGCCGAGCCGAGCTTGACTCATTTATGGGCTCGCGAGCCGAGCTAAAAATAAATTTAATTTCAAGGTTACATCTAGGGGAGTAAGTGAGCCATGTCTGTGAGTTGGGCCGAGCTCGACTCGTTTATGGGCTCGCGAGCCGAGCTTATCGATCTCAAGAGTTGAGCTCGAGATTGAGCCGGCTCAGCTTGTGAACTCGCAAGCCTGCTCAAATAAATATTAATATTTTTTAAATAATTTTATTTTATTTATTAAATTTAAATATTTTCAAATTTTTAATAAAAAACACCTAAGTTTTATTTAAATGTTAAACAATTCATCTTCTTCTTTTTTTTTTAATTTTGATTAAGTTTTAAAAATTTCATTTAAGTTTTAAAAATCTCACCTAAATTTTAAAATTTCCGCCCATGTCCGGTGAGCCGGCTCGAGCTCGTTTACAGTAGAACTTGCTCGAGTTTGAGCTCGCTTTTCAGTTGACGAGCCGAGCTCGATGAGGCCTAAACTCGACTTGACTCAACTCGTTTACACCCCTAATTACATCTGCTAGCCCCAATGCTTTATGTTGGGACCACTGGTGTAACGGCGCTTGCATCTCTTAGTCTTACTCTGACCAACCTATCCTTAACAAATGCTCTAATTTTGGTCCTTTTTCTCTCTGGATTGTTGATAAATGTTGGGCATTGCTTGATTTTCTAAACCCACATATTGTACTAGTCTTTGATTGCATTGGCTCATGACCTACGAGTTCATTGACCCTAAAAACCTTTATTTGCTCATGGCGATCTGCTCTATTTACCATCTTGACGTGAAAGGGATGATAGGAAGTTTGGTTCTTCTGCTTATGTTGTTTTTTTGTGCCATAAAATCAAAACTGCCATTAGATTGAAGATTTCTAAATGAAAAAAAACAGGGATCTTTTGAGCGAGAGAAAGCCAAATATTTGAGCTTATTTGGAGCTCTTGCTTGTGTTGGTTCTGTTTGGTGATGGACTGTTGGGCCTGATCCTGTAGACTTCCTCATATGACACATTTTTTTTGTGATGAAAATTTACTGTGATGGATTGTTGGTTCCATCATATTTCCTTATTCCATGATGCAGCCTTGTTGTCTTCTAGAAATTTTGGTCTAGCAGGTTTTGTTGGGTTTGGGGCCCTGGATGATGACAAATTATTCTGTGCGGACACCGAACACAGCTTACTGTCCAGAGGCAAATCAGGTGCAACCACATCATCCAGTACCGAGCCACGGTACCGAGTAGGGGATAACATGGCGCATTTTCATTGAGCTCTGAATAGCGTTCAACATCCGCACAAAATAATTCATCCTGATGATAATGGTATCCTGTCTTAAGGCTTCTCCCCTCGAATGGTCCCCCAGCAAGCACCCAAGCAGGGGAGTCTTTTTATGCCTATGTTCTTTACTGCTGTGTTCTAATTGTATATTTTATTATTTATGAGTCCAGGCCTTGATTTATTCTCTATTGTTTCATCTCATTTTTTGTGATTTCTATTTGGTTCTCTCAATTTTGCAACCACTCTTCCCTGGTTTTGAGAATTTTGAAGCTAGTCGTGTTTTTGTGGAAGCTCTTATTTATTATTTCTTTATACACTATAATCATCTCATTTCTGTAAACTTCATTTTTGTTAATGAATGAGCTTATCCCCTATTTTTTCCCAAACAAACAAAAAAACCATCAAAACAATCAACAACAACTTGATACAAATGGCTTTACTCTGCAATAAAGCTTCCTGCAACCTAAAAGAAACAAAATAGAGCAATGAAGTTCATAGTTCAAGCAAAGCAGAGGTATGAAGAATATCAGTTACCTTACAAGTTCCTCTTCGATTCAAGTATAAAATAGCTCAGTAGCAGAACATTCAAACTAACGGAAACATTTATTTAAATAGTTTCAGGCGGCCATTCACTTCATCTTTGCCTCTGTAAAAAGAACATGTCGATTCACTCTCGGATCATATTTTCGAAACTCGAGTTTCTCAGTGATTCTCCTTGGGTTCTTGCGTTTTACGTAGAAAAAACCAGTTCCAGCAGCAGAAACCAACCTGATGAAGATTGAACCAGCCTTTCTAGCACCCTCTTTCCCCATTGCTTGTGACCAGGTACCTGAAAGCACAGTTTAATCAACTAAGATGCTCTAATGGCTTTGATAATCTGGTATGAAAAAAATATATGGAGTTACAATAGTAATGTTGGTATCCTTCTACTAATTTTCAAGTGTCGAAGGAAGCGCAAACGACGAAAAGCTAAGCAAACTTTTCTATAACGCTCAAGCAAACTTTTCTTCTAACAACAATTGTGCAAGAAATCTAAGTATGAAGTCTAAAAACAAACAATCACACTTTGGCATCTAAATCCGCCTAAAGTCAAAATTTTGGTAATTCAGTGAGGAATTTGTGAACTTAGCAAATATCAGTATTGTTTCCCTCGAGTGATTCTAGATCATCAAAATCATTTTGCATAATCCACTCTAAAACTTGAGGACACTTAAATTTCCAAATATCTCAAGAACTAATAATTGTTATATTAATTGATATCATGAGTCATTATTTCTATTCGTCGCCATCATATCTGAGCTAGCATTGAAGAGCTTTGAAAAGAAATTAACAAGACTTTCAGCTAAATATTACTCCCATTTTTTTAAAAAGAAAGGCATTATTCACCTATCTTAATATCCTAACACCCACAAATAATATGGTGTGGCTGAAAGGAAAAGTAAAAATCTCCTTGAAGTAGACTAGGCTTTGCTTTTGCAAAATTATACTCCAAAAAGACTTTGGAGAGAAGCTGCCATAACCTCCATCTACTTGATTAATAGAATACTCTCCATAGTCATTAGCTTACAAACCCATTAATTATCTCACTGAATACTTCTAAAGAAGAATTTTTTAACAAAAATCCTTCCAAGAATATTTGAATGTGCTTCATATAATCACATTCAGATAAGTATCGAACAAAAAGGTAAACATTGATCTAATAGCACATAGGTGCGTGTTCTTAGGATAATCGCCCCAAAAAAAGGATGCAAGTGTTTTCATCCAATCTCAAAATGATTCATCATCTCAGATGTCACATTTAAAACAATCGATATTTTCATCACACTTATCTTCAAGGGGGTAATTTTCAAAAGAAAGATAAAATTTGTGTTTGATATTTCATCATTAAATATTCCATATATAACTCTCAAATCAACTTTTTATTCCATAAAACCAAATCCTAGCCTAGAACTAGTTCCTAGCAATGATTTGGGTAATCATAACAAGCTAAGTCTATACAAGGTCATGCCCTATCCAAACACCCTTGCAAGTTCAAGACTCTATAACCATATCAAGCACCTCCTTTTCTCCACTCTTGATTTCCTCTCCTAACATTTTTTTTATCTTTATTAACTTATTGTTATTAAGAAAGGTGCAACATAATGTAAACTACTATCCTAACAACTCAAAACTAATAATCATATTTGAGACATTGGAATATTAGAATTGGAAGAAAGTCATGAGAAAGAAGATGAAGACTCTAAAAAGGAATAACACCTGGGAGATGGTTAATTTACCAACAGTTATAAGACTTGATGGGTGTAAATGGGGGTTTGTAGTAAATGAAAAGCTAATGGATCATGAAAAGATTTAAACATATTGTTGGTGCCAAGCGCTGCAATAAGCCAACATGTTTGGATTCACACGTGAACTTATGCAAAGCTGGGGAAGCAAGTCAATGGACTAATGTGCATGCAAGTATGCACAGAAATGCTTCGGATTGCACGAGCAAAAAAATAAGGCAGCATTGTGAGCAAAGTTGTGGGAGGCATGAGAGTATAACAAACATGAGATGGAAACTGGGAGCAAGATGTAAGCTAAGAGAAGGGTGGGGTGTCAATATTTGACACGACTCAAAAATCCAACCGAACTTGACCCAAAAAATTTCGGATTTGGGTCAACCCATTTGAGAAACAGGTCGGGTTCGGATTCGGGTTCGGGATTCCAACCCATTTGTAAAACCGGATTAGGTTCAGGTTGACCCGAAACCAACATGGGTTGACTCGGGAACCTCACGGGTGAGTCATGACCTCATATAATCCGCACTGGCATGCCACTGCCGCCATGCCGTTAACATCGTCCCGTTCGTGCTGGCCAGTTTACTTTTATTAAATATCAAATAAATTGATTTATACGGTGATGGTAGCGGTCAACGGCAGCCCATAGAAGTAGCTGGAAAGACGATAATGATGATGGTGGCCACCAACGGTGGTGACCCCGATTGATTTTGATAGTAGATTTTAAAAACACTCAAACTACCTCAAAGCTGTTTTGAGTGTTTTTAAAAATAACTTAGATTAAAAACTAAAAATAAAATAAAATAAGTAAAAAAAATAAAAGACTAAACAAATGTACTCTTGAAAAAATAAAAGATAAATCCCAAACAAATTCCCTAGCTTCCCAAAAGATTACTTCTTATGGATTTTAAATTTCTTTCCTAATTAACTAATGAACTAATTAGTTGATTTTAATATATTTATTAATATTGTGATAGTTTACAATAATTGTATGTAAGTTACAATAATATTCATTGTAGTCATTCAATCAAATCATATAATATCAATTAACTTAAAATAAGAAAAATTTTAGTTAACTAACACACACACACACAAAAACTGTTTTTTAATTACTTGATAAAAGGCCATAGGTAAAGAGGGCGCCAAAAATGCTGGTTGAATCTTTATCAGTTTGATTTCAGAAGCTAGAGCTGGTTTTTTCTACGTGAACCACATAAATTAGAGGAGAATCACTGAGAAGCGCAAGTTTCGAAAGTAAGATCCAAGAGTGAATCGACCTATGCTATTCAAAGAGGAAAAGATGAATTGAAGGCTGAAGCTCTTTAAGACTGTTTGGCAACAGGATTTACGCCGGACTTAAGCAGGATTTAGCGTAAATCCTGCCAAACGAGATTTACGCTCGACATAAATCTCACGGCGAAATAAATCCTCCGTTTCCCTCTTTTTGCCTAAAATCCCGGATTTGCTAAATCCTGTAGTTCGCCAGATTTACGGGATTTGGCCCAAGAAGCGCCAGAAAGCGAGAAAGTTACCTTCACAGCGAGCGAACTCCCGTCCAGAAAGGGAGAAAGTTACCTTCACAGCGAGCGAACTCCCGTCCTTACTTCCGATCAAAATGTCGTAACTTCCTATCCAACAGGAAAAGGGAACGTCGCCTAAGGAGCGTTGAAGTCGAACAACAACGAAGGAGTCGCAGAAGCCACTCGTGCAATCGTACACCTCCTGCAAAGCAAGGAAGCCAAACAGCAACGACGAAAAAAAGAAAATGAAAGGCAAACCCTAGACGTCTTTATTGTTAACTTAATTAATATAACTTAAAATATTAATAATTAATATTACAATTATTGCATAAATTAATTATCTAATTTAACTTAATTAAATAATTGGTAATTAAAAATTAAAAATTAGCTTAATTAATATAATTTAAAATAAAAATTATTAAACATATAATAAATAAATGATAATTAAATAATTAATAAAATTTTAACTAGTAGCAGGCCAGTGGGGGCCGTGCCCCAGGGTCCCAATGTAAATCCATCATTGTTCGAAAGAAATAGAAATGCAAAGTTCAAAAAAAAAAAAAAAAAGAATGCAAAGTAAGGTGCAAGTTGTGTAAACTATTTTAGTTCTCATTTTTTAGGTAAATAAACTCGCTCAATTTTGAGCGAAAAATGTTTATGCCACAAGCAAGCTGGATTGACCTCCCCCACAACCACAGATCGCCGCTACCCTCCGCTAGCCACCACCAACCGTCACCAACCACCTATCGTAGGCTGCCACAGCTGCCTGTCGCCACCCGCCGCTTGTTGTCACCACCCGTCGTCGGATACGTCACTCATTGCCAACCATCACCATCGACCACCATCTTAAGACTTTACACTACATTCATTTAATTCCAAAAAAATAAAAATATTTACTTAAATTTATTTTACACTCATCTAAACAATTCTAAAATATTCCTTTTACACTATATATTTTCTTACACTATTTTTCTTTTTTAGTCACCCAAAAGTCCCTCAACTATATAACTAAAACATATAACTTGATAATATACCAAATTATACTTTAAAAAGTTCTAATCTTTTTTAGTTCTAATCTTTTGTTGTTGTTGTTTAATCAAAACCCAAAAAAAAACCCTAACTAAAGCATTATGATTTGATAAAAACATCATTGACAGATAAAGGCTTTGTTTGGGAAGACTTTTTTATTGCTTCAAAAATAACTTTCTACTTTAAAATTTCAAATTTTTATACTAGAATCTTGCTTTAAGAAGCAGTAAGAAAGCCGTACCAAACGAAGTCAAAGCAATCTCCAAAAAAAACAATTTTTTCCAATCTTGACCAGCAATTTCTTATAGCATGTTGGAGATGCTGTGGTAGCACTGAATAGAACCTTATAAAAAGGATATATGATTGAATCGAACCTTATAAAAAGGATATATGATTCAATGGTCTCCTCAAGCAGAGGATAGATGTGGTGACCATCTTATAATTCAGATGAATGGAGAGCTAACTTCTATGACCATGGGTAGATTCTTAAGTATGCACAAGACCAGCAGATTAAACAGACAATAAGGAGAAAGATAGTATCAGTAGGGATTCTTCGAAACCAAGGTATTCAATGGCTTATATTTCTTGGCTTTGTTTTTAGAGGTAATATGGCTCATAGTTATATTTTTTTAAGAAAATAAAGAAGAATATGCACAAACTCCAATAGTGGCACCATAGAATCAATCCAAAAACCAATGCACACATGAAATTATTATAAGTGTTTCAAAAAGGATTGTGCATGCTCCAAAGAATCAACACTTTGAAATTATCATGCAAGTCAGAACATAATAAGAAAGTTAAACATCAACAACAAAAAACTTATAATAAAAAACCTTAATAAAAGATAAAAAAAGATATCAGTGCTTCTGGAATTGTTCATTTTTGCACTTCAAACGCATGATCGAAAAGAAAATTTCTTCACATATTGTAGACTTCTGCTGAGTTGTTTTTTTTTTTTTTTTCTCATGATTTTAAAGATTTAATTGATGTTAATGAATAGATTCGTTGCTAGTCACTATACCGCTCAAACTATATTGCATTCAGGGGACATGTATGGGGAAAATTATTCTCTGTGGATGCCGAATGTAGTTTACCGTTCATAAATCAACTAGAATGTGTCACATCAGCAGTACCGAGCTGGGTACCAAACAGGAGATGATCTGGCGCATTCTTCGCATTCTAGATGTACTATAAATAAATCAACAGCAAAACATAAGGTTAAAATTTTTATAAAAATTGTTGTAGATGCCATATCTAAAATTAAAAAATGTACTGTAAATATATATTTACAATAAAAAAATGATTTTGTAATGAATGAAAGAATGGGATGGGTTTAATGATTATCCCTGTAGCTCACCAGTTGTTAATGATGGCATCAGACTCCCTTTCAACTTTAGTAGTTAGTACCTCACAAAAGACAAATACCATGAAATCGTCTAATGATCTCTGATAAGTGATCGAAACGAATATATGTGAAAGCACCTTCACTACGGCTTCCACAGCATGTAAGAAAAAAAGAAGTTTTATTTCTACGAACAGGTTATAAGCTTCAGCAACAGTCATTTCCCAGAATAAGATTGCATCTATAGTTAACTTAATAGGATCCTCGATCATAATCGGGCAATTCGAGCTTGCACAAGCTCCAAGAAGAAAGAACAAAGAGAAACAAGATAGAAGATGAGGAATTTATTCCCATGTCTCATCCTTCGCAAATGGAGGTATTCATATACGATAATTCACAAGGCCAACTGACTCAAGTTACTACTAAGCTAATTACAATTGGGCTTCGATGGTCCCTAGAGCCGACAACATGCATCACATAATGAGAAAAAATCTTAAATCCTTCATGTTATACTTCCGATTATCCAAAAATAAAAAAAGAGAGAAGATACAAAAAACCATAGAATCGACAACATGTATGAGAAAACTTTGGATGATCTCTCAGAAAATAATAATAAAAATAATAATTAAACCTCATGTCTAGGGTTGCAAACGAACCGAGCCGAGCCGAGTATGTGAGTGTTCATGTTTGTGTTCATTTAATATCAGCTTGTTCATGTTTGGTTCATGTTTGTTCGAGCTTTAGCATTTGTGTTCATGTTTGGTTCATTTAAATTAAGGAGTGTTCATGTTCGGTTCATGTTCGGTTCATGTTCAGTTCGTTTAGTGTTTATCGAGCTTGTTCGCGAACATATTTAACTAATTTTTTTTAACTATCAAACAAACACGTTCATGAACATATCTATAAACAAACACATTTATAATAAAAGCAATTGTTTATATAACAAAGGTAATGATTATTTATATTTATTAATTCTATAGTCAAATATTAATTATTTTCATCGAGCTTATTCACGAGCTCAAAATCGAACACGAATCGAGCTTTTATCGAGCTTAATGTCAAGCTTGTTCACGAACTTCAAATGATAATGTTCGCGAACATAAATGAGCCAAACGCATCAGAGTTCAAGTTTGTTTATTTAAGAATCGAGTATTTAAAATATTGTTCAAGTTTGTTTGTTTAGTTAATTAAACGATCTCAAACGAGCTCTAATCGAACCGAACAACGAGTAGCTCGTCGAACGTTTGGTTCGCTTGCAGCCCTACTCATGTCTAGGTCTAACTCGCATAGTATCCATTAAAGCTGATGGCATGCAAGAGCAAAAAAATTCTAAACCCTAAATGATCAAAATTGAATCATCCAAACTCGATCCATAAAAGATCTAGCGTGAGCTCGCATATCTACTACAAACCCACATATAAATGAAGAAATGTAGCAGAAATCATTAGAAGATAAGGAATACATACATCCAGAAGCAGATGAAATATAGTAAGGGGCTGTTTGGTTGTCTGAAAAAGAAATGCAGTGTAAAGTAAATGTAATGTAAAGTAAATGTAATGCATTCTAAATACTTTGAGCATGTTTGGTTGTATGCAAAATAAACGCAGGAGAATTGTTTCCCTTGTTTGGTTAGGTATATCCAGAGTAAAGTAAAAACATTTTTTTGTAATAATTTATTGTAACATTAAAATAAGTATATTTATAAAAGTAATATATTGATAATAATTATTATTATATTTATAATAATTTATAATATATTTATAAAAGTAATATATTGATAATAATTATTATTATATTTATAATAATTTATAATATATTTATAAAAGCAATATATTTAAAATCCATAATATTAAGAATATTTTCCCTTGAATGATTGTGATAGAGATTCTCATCTACTTTCTGATTTTCTCCATATTTCTTCGTCTCATCCAATTTGTTGATTTGATTGTATTCTTCATGTATATACAACATTTGCATATTAATTAATCGACAGTAATAAAAATATATATTTACTTTGAATTGAAAATGCAGAAGCAACTTGAAAGCATGGTGGAGAAAGCATCAAAAGTTTATATTGATATATCTTTACTGACGTAATCAATTTATGGTGTGAGCCATCATGGATGAGGCATGTATTAGCGCCTTCAGTTTGAGGATACTAAAAATAAATAACATAGTATTGAAGATAATGATAATTATATGAACTTAAAAGTCCTCGTACATGTAAAAGATAACAACGATGGCATCTAATATGCCAACTGCAACATCCTTCTACCACAAATATTATCACAATGCAATTACAAATACATAAAATAGTAGTGACAATCACTAAGAATTCATTGGGGAATCTTAACTTACAGGCTTCTAATATTTTTGAAGAATGTAATGAAAAAAAAAAACATATGGAGTGCTCTTTCTTCAGCAGCAATCTTCAGCGATGTGACATATTCAAGCTGCTGTTTCAGAACTAAAGCTTCATTCTCACCTGAAGATCCAAATCTGAAGCCCTGCAGCAATCAAATTCTTGTAAGTCAGCATAATAGAGAGCTGTGAATCTGTCCAAGTCTTGATCAACACATCACTGCAGCTTAAAAAAAAAAGACAAAATTCGTAAGCTACTGATCTGATTTCTATTTCTAAAATGATCAAAATAAAGTATCTGACCTGCAACCAGTCCACTTATAATCTATTCCTGTCATGTTGGCGTGCATAGCTTCCTGTACATATATTAATATTACATGTTTATCACCCATAAAACAAATTTGCTAGGGGGTGACAGCTTAGTGTTTAGGTGGTTAAGTCATTTGGTTGATGAAAAAGATACGTTGTTGTAAGCTGAAATGGGCCAAGAATTATTTGGTTAGCATTTTTGTCTTTCATCACATTTTTATTTTAAATCATATAAGCCTCAAAGCCAACACTTCGATCTGAAGTCGTTTGCTGAAGAAACCATTAAGAAAAGGATTTTTTTTTTTTCTCTCTGAACCTAACTGCAGACATTCCCTATCCTTTAGGTCCTAACTCTCTCTCCCAGCCGCTCTTTGTTAACTGCTTATGAATGGAATGATGCAAGTAGCCCTTCAAGTTTCAGTGCAAGTAGCCCATGGAATGATGCAAGGGAAATTTGCAGACTAGTAGGTTTAATATTCATTATTATTAAATTTATAGTATTATCGTTTAAAATTAACTCCTTTATAAAGTAAATCTCCATCTACAATTTGAAATGCTTTCTATATGTATTATGCTATCCAATGTAGAAAATTCCTTATGGGCATCATTCTCAACATTCTGCTTCAAGGTCTGTTGAATCTGAAAGCAACTTCAGTGATATTGAGTTTGAGAGTCCATTTTTGAGTGCTTTATATGATGCCACTAATGTAAAATACATAGTTGGCGAAACCTCCCCTGGATTATCCCCGACAACCGATGATTTTGTTCATGAAACTAGCTGTAGTAATAGTATCGAGAGCAATCATTTTGAAGTTGTATGTTATTGTCATTTGAGCAAAACGCAGACTTGTATGTTTCAAAACTTGTCATCTTCTTCATATTCTGAGCACCCAACTGATCAGAATACAAGTATTTGTTTCGTTGATATTGGCAAGGGGGCTCCTGATTCAATTCACAAGGATGTTAAAAATGGCCTTAAAGCGGAGCACGTGGCTGGCAATTTAGATGTTGAAGCCTATATGAATGTGAGTTCTCTAAATGTTGGATCCTCAGAAGATAATCAGCATTCTCAATCTTCTTCTCCTACTTTCTCACATCTTGAGGTTCATAGTGTTGTAGAAGTTGAACCATGCAACACGAGACAAAAAAGTTCTGTTTTTGAAAATGCTATTGCAACCTACAATATGGCTATGAAGAATAGATTTTGAAAATGCTATTTCTCTTCACTTGTGGACGAGCAAAACAAGTTTTCAAGAAGTCTAATAGATCCACCTGAGAGAAACCAAAATGAACTGGCTCATACTAGTTTGTGTTCTATAGAGAACGATTTTGCACGGCTAAGTCAGTTTAATGATCCAAATAGTATGGAGAAAAGAAATTGTGGTAGCCAGAGCACCAATCCCTTGATTTCATCTTTCATTGAAAGTGAATTTGAATGCTCATCTTCCTCTAGCGTGTGCTTGACGTGCAGTGATGCAAATATTGAAGAAGCAAGTTATTTGGTTACAGACAGTTACATGCAGGAGAATGATGTCCACAAAGAAAACTTTAAGACGGACTTGAATAAACCTTCTATAAATTCTTTGGTGCATGTTGTCCAGGAAGATGTGGATATTGCAGCACATAGCCTATCATTGGAAGAGGGAAAATTCTGCAACGATGCGAGTTACAGAAGTTTTCAGGGCCAATTCATGTCAAGCAGGGCCAATTCATGTCAAGCTACTGATCTGATTTAAAATAAAAATGTGACGGTATCATCGAGGACGGTGATCTCCTCTACACCCGTGAGAGGGAGGTGCGGCCGGTTCTTGCGAATGGGGCTAGGCTGGGCTTCGGCTTTGGGCTTCTTGCGGCACAGGGAGACGATGGGCTTGCGAACTAGGAGGAGACGGAGAGGGAGTTGATTTGCGAACTGCAGGGGCGAGCTAGAGCTTGCGACGGAGTGGAGCTGCTCGCCGGAGCGAACTCTCTCCGGAGCTGCTTGTCGAAGTGAAGTCGAACAAGAACGAAGGAGTCGAAGAAGGCTGTCGTGCAATGAAGCCGAACAGCACGACGAGAACGAAGCTTTTTCTTCCATTGAATTTGTAACCCGCTCAATACGAGCGGGTTTCTAATTCACGCAAAAGAGCCCGTGTAATACACGCCTAATGCATCCGATAATTTCCTTTTGTTCCACTCAAAATTATCCAAACAATCAAATTTAATAAATACAGGTAATGGTTTTACTTTACACTCATAATTCAGGCAACCAAACAGCCCCTAAGAGAAGACAGGTCCAAGAGGAAGGGAAGGTCGGTCGGCCAACAAAAGGCGAAGGCTCGGAGCGACGACGATATCTGCTCCCTCAACAGGGTTTTGGCCTTTTGGAGCTATTTGGCAGCAATTAGGACTTAAGCTTAGCTACTAAATTTTGCTAAAATGTATCATTTTTTAGTTTGTTATTTGTAGAATTCAGTATTTAAATAAATATGAGATTTAATCAGAAGCCCAAATATTAGAATATGATATTAAGATTTTATTTTGCATGATTTTTTTATTGCTTCTTAAAATAAATTTTTTAATAGCAAATTAAAATTGAGGTGGCACTATCGAAGAAGCTTAATCTATTTATCAAGTTTGCATTGCTTAGAGATTAAACTGTGAATTGATATGTTTGAGTCATAGTAATAGAAATAAAAAGTGAAAAATGATTGTTACAAACTCTAAGCCAATTATAAATAGATAATTTTTTTTTTACAAAACAATAAAAATTTCTCAGTTAATTTCGATAATGATAAATTGATCCTCTTAGTGGTTCTTTCTGAAAATTATTTAGGGGATGATTGGTAGCACTAAGAATTTGATCTAAGTAGGATTTTGTAAATCCTCTAAATCCAAATTTTGGAAATCCGGGCAAACAAGAAGCAAGAAGAGAAGAGAAATATCGTGTGACTGTTTGGCTATAAAGAGAATTTAGAGAGCGGACTCTTCCCTCTCGCGCTCATTGATACTTGAATATGGCAAAAAAAGGATTTTAGAAATACGGGATTTAGCACGAAAAGGGGGAATTTTTCATCTACGGTGACTTTCATTTGCCGTGAGATTTGATTTTGTATTTTAGGCTATTTGGCTATATTTCGCCCAAAATCCGTATCAAATCTAGCCTAAATCCTAGAACCAAACAGCCCCTTAATATAATGTGTTTTCATGTCTTTCTTTAGCTATTTTTCAATAGATAAAACAGATGTGTTTTCCTCTCATAAACTCAGAATTAATATAGAATTTTTTTGAGAAAAAATATATTTTTTTCAATAAATTAAGAATATTATTATTTTTTTAAATAATGGATAATTATTTTTTATAGCTATTACATTATAAAAAAATATTTTATTACAAAATTTAATGAAAAAAGACAAATTTATAGTCAAATATGTTTGTGATTATTGTTTAAAAATATAAATATGAGAATATTATATCAAATGAAGTTTTAATTAGCACAATTAATTATTATTATTATTATTATTATAATCATCGTGAGCACAATCTCTTATGATTAATCTAAACAAAGTAAATAATCCTTCCATCATCATTTCTAAGCCCTACAAAAAAATCATCTTTCCATCTCAACCCCTCATCAAAAATCACATTGAGGCTTAGTTTGGGACGGCTTTCTTAATGTTTCTTAAAGCTATTTTCTAGCACACAAATTTTAATTTTTTACTAGAAAATTATTTTAAGAAGCAGTAATAAAATCGTCCCAAACGAAACCTGAGTCATAGTGACCAATTCCAACACCAAACTTCTTTTAATGCTTTCCAAAAAACTAGGGGTGTCAACTTTTGACACGACACGAAAACCCGACCCGGACTCGACCCGGAAAATCCGGGTTGAACCCGACCCGATTTCAAAACGGGTCGGGTTCGGGTTCCAGAAATCGACACGTTTCAAAAACGGGTCGGGTTCGGGTTGACCCGGCGAGTTGCCGGGTCAACCCGCCAACCCGTTTAATTCAAAAAAATTTGAATTTTTGCATTTCCCGCGCCTGCCCGAGCTGCCGCCCGCGCTGCCCGCGCCTGCCCGCCGCGCGCCTGCCCGCGCTGCCTGCCGCGCGATCGCCCGCGTTGCCCGCCGCGCGCGTCTGCCCGCGCCTGCCAGCGCTGCCCGCGTGCCTGCGCCCGACCGCGCCGCTGTGCGCCCACCAGCGTGCCCGCGTGCCCGCGCCCGCCGCGCGCCCGAGTGTCGCCGCTCGCACGCGTGCCCGCGCCCGACCGCGCCCGACCTCGCTCGCGTCCGCCGCCGTCGGCCGCCGTCGTTCCGGCGCCGGCCACCCAAACCGGGTCCGGTCGTGTCAACCCGGAAACCCGCCGGGTCGGGTCCGGGTTCGGTTTTTCGACCCGTTTCTCTACCCGGGTCGGGTTAGGGTCGACCCGTTTCGCACCCGGGTCAGTTCGGGTTCGACCCGAACCCGACCCTTGACCCGAAATTGACACCCCTACAAAAAACCATAATCATTGTCTTCTTTCCAAAAATAGGCAGCCACATATTCCCAAAACCCTAATCCTATCATCAAATGATAATATCAATTTTATATTTATAGAATGGTCCCCCTAACTCCTAAAGTTAAAGCAAAGCCATTGGTATTTTAATAAATTATATTATTAAGTATAGGACCACAATTCCACATGAGCCAATCCAAACATAAATGGTAATAAAAGGGTCCCAATTTCAAAGATTTGAATAGTTTTGGTAGAGATGTGGCCAAATGGATGCTTGTGGGCTTTTGTCACCTCACTATGCATTATATTTTGATTGTTTTATAGTGGAAGACAAGATTGCTTTTTGAGCTTTGTGTAGTGTATCTAATTAGCTCCAAACTTTGAGAAGGAGAAATGCCAAAACCTTGGCATAGTTCATATGAAATTTTGTATGAGGGGGATAGTTGGATTTAGAGATATGGCTTTGTGAGGGTATATTTTATGTGGAGGATAGAATTAAGGAGATTTTTTTTTTTTTGCATATATATATATATATATATATATATATATATATATATATATATATATATACACACATAAAGAGATTTTATTAAAATTGAGCTTAAATCGTACCTAACAAGTCAAATGTTACTTGAATAGAGATTTGACAGCATATAGCTATTTTTAGTGGCAAAGTCATAAAACTTTTTTTAATAGGGGCATATCAATTATTTTATTATTTTTGAAAATATGAATTGAATATAATAATTATTATTATTATTATGTACTAGAAAATTTATGGTGATAAGATGCAGTGTTTATTGTCTTAACTTTATACAAAAATTCGGCCAATACAAAGATAAAAGAGGATTCATTAGAGATGTTAGAGTTTTTACGTGAAAAGCTAAAAAATTAGAAAATCACAAGATCTTACTCAATTGAAATGATTCGGCTGATATTCATCATTTATTATAAATGATGTTCTTTCATATAATTGGGAAGGTATTTATATAATATAATATACATAAGCTATATAGAATGAATTCCATGATAAAAATTAAAAAAGCTTTGGGGCTTAGGGGCAATCTGTAAGAGATTATTTGATATTTGCTCGGTCATTCGCTTTTGAGGAGAGGAGATTAGAGACCAAGAGCTAAAGCATAAATCTAAGTGTTCATGTCATGGGTCAAAGTTGGGTATCAATGATATGCATTGATCATATAGCATTGGCATACATCAATGCTGATGTTGTTGACGATGAATTTAGTAGACATTAGTCTTTACTATGATAGTATGCATGGTCAATTTTATAAGTAATGGCATGCGTCATTGTTGATGATCACATGCAAGTATATGTATAATGGGAATGATTCGATGATCATAGATGGATGAAGGTGTTTAGAGAACTTCAGTTGGGGAATGGTGATTGAAGGAATGCAGTTGAGTGAGATTGGTGAGAGGACCATAGTTGGAGGAAAATAATTAGATGATTGTAGTCGGGCAATAAGGATTGAAGAACTATTATCGAGTGATAATGGTCGAAATATTTTAGTTAGGGGATAGTTGTTGGAGGATTGTTATAGAGCTATAATAGTTAGAGGACTGTTGTGAGATGCCACATAATCTAATGGAAGGATTAAATCCCTAAACTTAAATTTTCTCAATCACAATACATAATAAACTAGAGCTAACTATAAAATTCATAATAATAATAACTTTATATATAATAAAAATCTAGTGTCAAGGATATTAGAATATGCTTGCTATAAGAGTATTGCTTTCATTTAAACCATTCTTGATTCATCAAAATATACACAAATGTTCTAGGATTATCAAAATATTTCAGAGTACCATTTTAAGAAATGGTTATATATGTGTCATTTTTATTTGGTACTGCAATGCTCAACTTCCTGTAATTAGAGATGAATCTTGAGCTTATACTTTGATTTGAAATTATTGAGAGTTCAATCATCGAACCACCCTAGTTAGACCACCTATGTCGGACTAGTGGCATCCGACCACCACCATTGGACAACCTTTGATAGACCACCCCCATCTGACCATCAATTTCAAACCATAGCCATCAAGCCACCACCATCAGCTATCATTATCGAACTATCATCTTCTACCATTACTGCATGAGCACTACTGTCAAACCTCCATCTTTTAACCATCAACAAAGATCATATGACCATCATCACCCAACTAAATTTCTTCAACAATTGTATAATGGCCCAAAGTTCATAAAAGAGATTTATTTGACAATCCTAGAACATTTGTGCATTTATAGTCCTCCAACCACTATTACTCGACAACGATCATTGGTCCTACACACTTCTGGCCATTGTTGCTTGATTATACCACCACTCACTGACTTCATTACCTACTATCGTGGATAAAGTCAATGCACGTCATTGCTTGTAAGATTGATGCAGCATCAACTCTGACTCCCAATATTAACTTTATAATTTATATTGGAATTCTTAGCATCTGATTTTCTCTTCTCAAATAAAGATAGCTCCTATGCCACGTAATATATTTTTTAAATTGTATCAATGTTTTCCCTCGAGGAAGAGAATCACTTGTAATCGATAACCACTAGTGTAATCATTTTTATTGAATCTTTGTTAGATTTTTTACTTAAAAACTCTAATATTTCTTACAATGATAGCACTCCTCTTTAATCTACATGTGTTTCATGGAACTTCTTAAAAATGCCTAGACGAACAACTCTCTATCTCTCTACTGCCACGAATCTTCAAAAATGCAATACTTACAATTTTAAATTTTAATAAATACAATGAATTTCATCAACATGTAAATCTCTCATCAATGTAAATTCATAACAAAAAGAACATTCTAGAAGACTTCAAATTATAGTACATTTCCAAGACAATCAATCTATTTTTAGGTTAATAGTAGCCAAAATTCATTCCCCATTATTTATTTACAAAACTGTCCTAAATATTTAATTTTTTGTCCGTTGAAAGAAACATCGTCATTGCTCACCTCATAAATGTAACGACATTTATATTTATAATGTGAAATTTCGTGGAATACAGCCGATATTAACCATTGATATAGTACAGCTTTCTTGACTACTTAAGTAGCTAATTAGAGGATTAAAAGTAATTAATTAAAACAGGTTACAGTCCGACAGATGGAAGGATAAAAGATTCAAAGGATAAGAGGATGAAAGAGATTGAAAGGGTGCATGAATTAATAAAAATTTATAAAAGTTATATCAAGATATTTAATTTAAGTTTTATTTTATATTAATTTAATATTTTAGCACTTAGCTTTCATAAGAGAAAAAAAAACCGTGAGAATTGATGTCAACAAAATTTGCCTTGATTGGGCACGAATCTTGATCCATATATGAATTGAAAATTTTCATAATTCAATTTCGGGTCATTCATACTCCAATTTTAGCAAATTTATAGTCAAATTGAGTGTTTACATGAGACGAACCCAACAATACTGAAGTCAGTCCAATTCGAGCCCAAATGGGTCTAAATCAAGAGATTGAATGATATTTGAAAGCTTCAAAGCATTAATTGGATGAACAAATGATATACAAATATGACATGCTTATTAAGACGATTTTTTGTGACGACTGGCTACCGATGTTGGACCTCCACCCTACCATCGTCATCGAACCTCTGTTGGGTCACTACATTCGGGTCTCTGCCTGGCCTCCATCACCTACTGACTACACTCCTTTTGACCTCTGTCGGCCAACTACAATCATTTGGCCTTAATCACTCGTATAAGATTCATTCGACCTCTGTCGCCCACCAACTTAGATCTTTTGGCCTTACTCACTTGACTATGGTTCTTCCGACCTCTATAGCAAGACTATGGTCCTTCCAAACTCTTTCGCCTATCGATTATGGCCCCCTATACCACCATTGTATGAGTACTGTCCCTCAAACCACCATGGCTTGATTGTGGTCCCTCCGACTACCGTCACATGATAATGATCCGTTTGACCTTCATCACCCACTAACTGTTGTCCCACTAACCTTCGATGACCACCGATTATGATCCCTCAGACATTAGTCACCCGACTACGATTCTCTCGACATCCGTTTCCCGCCAACTATTATCCTTCCGACCTCCCTCGTCAGTCGACTAAGGTCCCTCCAACCTCATTTTTCCACCAACTATGATCCCTCTGACCTCAGTAGTCCGTCTATGGTCCATGTGACCTCTGTTGCTCCACTATTATCCCCTAGACCTCTTCATCAAACTACTGTCTCTCTGACCTCAGTAGTCTATCTACAATTTGATCTTGACAAGCTTTGTAGTTAGAGTCAACTAGCTCCAAATGTTGAAAAGCATATCTATAGTAAAATATATAGCAGCATCAAGCATAATAAATTTGGAGTTCCATCTCATTGGAACATCCTATCTCAAACCTCTTTTTGAATCAAGATAGCTTTGCTTGACACATTCTAAAATTTTTGTAATTTTGCCATAGAATCTTTTACATATTTGATACTCTCTAATATTTACAATAGAGTCATCTATCTCTTTCATACCCTCTTGCACGACAAGGTTCATAACATGAGCACAACATCTTACATGTAAAAAATATCACTCATACAAAATAGTCCACCTCGTAGATTTAACTAACTTTTTAAGAATTCAATGAAAACATTGTTAGCAAAAGTATTGTCCCGAGTAATACTAAAATATTATTTTGATTTTTTCATTCAACCAAAATGTGTTGTAGCTTCTCAAATGATACAATTACATAATATGATTGTGGCATGAAACCAAAATTAGTTATATATTTTTTGCAATCGCCAGTTATTAGTAAAGAAGTGTGCAGTCAAGAAAATGAACCACATCAATATTAATTGAAAAGCATAAGTCAGAAGTCAAGCAAACTCGACTAGTACATTTTAAAACCTCTTTTTGAATATGCACTTTCTCTTTAAAAAGTAATTTATTACCGTCAATTCTTGCAATGTTTCTAAAAATACTCATAGGCCAGCCCATTCAACACACTAAAAAGGAAGATCATGCATAATTATGCAAGCCATAATAATCATGAAACTCCTAAAAGACAAACCTATAATCAGACATGGAGATTGATGAGATGGCATTTGATTGAAAAATAAGCTGCCCTATATCATAAGGATCTCTTTTTTATAATTTTGCAAGTGGGGTCTTAAATTGTTAGTGTCATTCTTGCTATCACATTGATATATTGCCCCATATGTCTTACAATTACATCTTTATTTTTCATCATTAGAAAGAGATAACATCTCATAATGACCCCAAACTATTAAACTCATCCTTCTTCTTCTCTTGAGGGTTGGCAACCCATCCAATTATTTTCCATCAATATTACAAATACCGGCATATTATTATCATTATTATCTATCTCAATTGCATTATAACCACTGCTTACTTACACATTATCATCAAAAGGGGTACTTTCAATAACAATGTTAAAATTAAGGGTGTCAATATTTGACATGACCTGAAAACTCAACCCAAAAAATTTTGAGTTAGAGTCAACCCGTTTGAAAAACAGGTCAGGTTCAGGTTCCAAATTTTGACTCATCTAAAAAATTTTGTCACGTCCAGGTCAACTTGCTAACTCGAAGTTGACACAGATCTAACTCAATTCGTTGCCTCTGATAATCCGCTTACACTCTCGCAAGCATGGCTTACGCGTGACACAGATTAATCACCTAGCCTGCCCCATGCAGTGTGCTTTGTCTTCTTGCTATATATGCCTTCGACGATGTTCCCTCCTATTGGGTCGATAAAAGGCATATTCTCCTCCTTCGATGACACTCCTTCATATTGGGTCAGAAGTCACGATAGGTCGGCAGTCAACAATTATCATTCTTTCGTTGGATCTAAACCCTAAACGAGTCGTTAAAAGGCTTATTTGGCTCCTTCGATGGAGCCGTTCCTTCCTATCAACATGTCGGGTCGAAAGTCACAACATCTCACCATTTTTTCGATGGATCAGAAGTGCCTTCAACGATGAGAGGGAGATTGTTGCCTCGCTCATTGCGAAGATAACCATTTTCTCCCAATTGCCTGTGGATTGTAGTTTCATGTTGGGTCAGGTCAACCCGAAAAGCTCGAAGGGTTGGGTTGACATTTCTGACACATCTACAAAAATGGATCGTGTCAAATAATAGCGGGTCAATTTTGGGTTCGATCTGAACCCGACCCGCAATAAAGTAATACACAAAATTAAACACAACTAAAAGAATGCAAATGTAATCCTTACATTCAATATTGGAATAAATTGTGTGATGTATTGGAAATCTCAATACTAAATGCAAAACATATAACCAAGATTTTAAAAACTGGACCGGACCGGCCAGTTCAACCGTTAACCAGTCACAAGACCGGTCCGGTGCAGTCTTAAAACCGCCTCTGCATTGAATCGGGCTGAACCGGTGATCAACCGTGAACCAGTCATAAGACTGGTCCGGTTCAGTCTTAAAATCGCCTCTGCATTGAACCGGACTGAATCGGTGAGAACCGCCGGTTCAATCGGCGAACCGGCCCCGGTTACTTTGAACCTACCGATTCAAATTCCACCATTTTTAAATATTTTTTAAATAAATAAATTAACATATATTTAAAACATTAAAAATTTATAATACATCTTTTATTATTAACATTTGTCCCAATCATCATGAAGCATTTCACATGGCCTCACCACTCCATGTGAGCTCTTAACACAAGAAAACTCAAAATGCTATATAAACAATAACAAGAAAGTCTTTCCAAGTGATGTGAGACTAAATAAAAGAGTTGAGATGTGTATGAGCTCATAACATATATAATGCGTATAAAAACTATTTTTAAACAGATTAATTAATTATTTTTTTTGTAAAAGATACTTATTTATTAGTTAATAATAATAAATTATCATTAATAATTTTATATGTTTATTAATGATTTTAGATATAAATTTATAAAATAAATTTGGTATACAACATAAACATGTAAAATATATTTAATCATATAATATAAAATAAGAATAATTTATATTAAATTTATAAACTTATGTTAGAATTAAATTTATATTAAATATGTATCATAAATTAGTAATAATTTATATTAAAGTATATGGTTATATGTAAATTACGTTTAAATTAAAAATTAAATTTAAATTTTGAAAAATATTTAAATTTAAAATTATCATATTTTTATTAGTGTGAATTCTTATAATTATGAGATTTAATTTTTTTTTCCTTTTATGTGAGATTTTAAAATAATTATTTTACTTAATTATGTAAATTTTATGTTTCATAGTTTTTTTTTAGTTTAATTTTTTGCCTCAAACTTTAAATGATAACATTATTATTATGTTAATTTTAATAATATTTATTATTTATTACGTTATCCGGTTCGACCCTGATTAGACCGGTCGAACCGATCTAACAGTGAACCTCTCCTTCTTCCGGTTCGTTGTTCGATCTGATTTTCACAACCTTGCATATAACATTTTCTCACCATTAAACCTTCAAAATCAAGCCATTTACAGTTGACCATAATTTATGAAATAAGTTGAAGTGATAATGAAAGCCCATAAAAAACATTTATTAAATCATATGTCAATCAAAATATTTTTCAAATAAATCTGAAGCTAAAATATAGAAGGGTGTGAAATAATGGTCACAAATGACATCCAAAAATCATCCCTAATATGCACGACAAAATACTCCACAAGCATTGTATCAATGAGCACAACAAACTGAAATTCATATCATAATCAAACATATTAAAATATGTAAGAAAATGCCACTGTAATAGAACCCAAAATGGATCTTCCCTGAGATTCATTAGTAGAAAGTCAACCATTCCTTCATAAAAGAATTACATAACTAGGAAATTGATCACCTCAACAAGACTGCTGATATATAATCGAAAAATTATTTTGATCGGGCACGAATCTCAAGGCAAAAATCAAGTTGGAAACTTCAAAAATTAAATCTAGGAACATCTGAACTCCAATTTCAGCAAACTTATAGTCGAACTGAGCGTCTCAAAAATACGAACCCAACGACACCAAATTCAACTCGATCCTAGCCCAAATGGGTCCAAATCGAAGATCCGAAGCACATTTTTTAATCCATAATTTGGATTACCAAACAGTTTCCAAATATGACATGCTTATAGTCGAATTGAGTGGCTCGACGAGACGAATCCAACGAGCCTAAGATCGCCGAATTCCAATATCATTAAAAGCTTCAAATGTCTGACGAACGGTTTATAATCAAGTGATTCAATATCGGCCGTCCATCCAAACCATTTTATATTTTCCCTTGATTCTCCTATTTACTGGCCATGTCATCCTCAAAAAATTATAAATAGCCCCTCATTTTTCTTGAGAGGGGCCCCAAGCAAGAGAAGCAAGAAGAAGAAGAGAAGAGTAGGAGGGAAGAAACTCCTTGACCACCGTCAGAGTTCCGCCCGACTTCCAAGTGACGCTGAAATTTCGCCTTTAAAGTGTCATTGGAATTCTGCCCGACTTTCAAGTGATGCCGGAATTCTACCCGACTTCCAAGTGACGTCGGAATTCTGTCAGACTTCCAAGTGACATTGGAACTTCGCCTGATCACCAAATGACTATGGAGTTTTGCCTGAATATCATCTAACGCCGGAGTTCTCCCCGGCTGCCGTCTGACTTTGAACTTCTAAATGACGCCGGACCTCTACTCATTGCCATATTTATACCCGACACTAGGGGTGTCAATATTTGACACGACACGAAAACCTGACCCAAACCCTACCCAAAATTTTCGGGTTGGACCCGACCCGTTTGAAAATTGGGTTCGGGTTCATGAATTCGACCCGTTTGAAAAACGGGTCGGGTTTGGGTTGACCCGACGGGTTGCCGAGTCAACCCGCAAACCCGTTTGAACAGACCTGCCCGCGACCCTGCACTGGCTTCCCGCCCAGCTGCCCGCCATCTGCGAGCGTAACGAGGTCGCCCGCGCGCCTGCCGAGGCCACCTGCGCGCCTGTCGAGGTCGCCCGCGAGCTTGCCAGCGCACGCGACTGCGGTCGCACCCGCTTGCGCTCGACCACACGCACGCGCCTGCTCGCCCGCTCCGCCATGCGCCCCTGCGCCCGCTCGCCTGCTCGCCCCTGCGCCCTCTCGCCGGTGCGCAACCGCGGTCCGTGTCGAGTCGGGTCAACCCGGCAACCCGCCGGGTCGGGTTCGGGTTCGGATTTCCAACCCGTTTTCCTACCCGGGTCGGGTTAGGGTCGACCTGTTTCAACTCGGGTCAGTTCCGGGTTCGACCCGAACCCGACCCGTGACCCAAAATTGACACCCCTACCTGACACCGAACTTCTACCCGTTGTCAGACTTTTGCCGGACATCTATCCGATGCTGGATTTCTGTCAATTGCTGGACTTCTACCTGACGCCATTCTTCCGACCTCCGTCGCCCGCCGGCTACGTTCCTCCTGACTTACGTCGTCCACCAACTACAGTCCTTTCGACCATCGTGGCCCGCCGACTATTGTCCTTCTGACTTATATTGCCTACAGACTACAGTCCTTCTGACCTCTGTAACCTGTTGGCTATCATCCTTCTGACTTATGTCACCCACCGACTACAGTCCGTCCAACCAAAGGAATACGTCAATAGTGACTCTTAATTTGTATTCCCACCATGTAATGTATTCCATAAGATGTACATCAAGCTAAGGCATTCTCCCAATGAAGTACCTCATTTGTAATCAACTATAATACTAGTGGATGTGGGTCTCTGAAAGGATTCTGCTCGTGTGGCTCAAATGCAAAGAGTACGATCACACTATCTTGTAGGATAAAATGGTCGTAGGCCTTTACACCCGACACAAGCAGGCCGATGGAAGAGCAGATTGAGTTATAGATATGATTAGCCATGGAGGATAGCGACTTTCACCTATCAACCTCAATGGATAATAATATCTATAACCCAAAATTTCATGAGATTTCCCCTATTCGATACATCATCATCGAATAGGGTTTATTTGATTGTGGGGATCGGTTTCTTACGAGCATAAGCCCCCGTAGTTAATTACATCCTAAGTCTACCAATCTGCGTCATATAGATTATCTTCTCCAAATGGGTTTAGTGCAAAGGAGTTTCTAGGCTTTCCTAATCAAAGGAAAGAAGGTCCCAATTTGGCTCAATCAGATCACACGTGATTCAGTCAACATTCGGTCGGCTCGAAGAAGTGAAAACTAGAGAAAAAGGAAAGAGATCACGCATCTCAAGCAAGCATGAGAGAAATAGGGAGGTGGCGTCATCTATATGACGCAGATTGGTAGCCTTTATAGTCTCCGAAAGAATAGAGAACTCACCCACCATTAAGGTGTGTAGGGGTACACTCGTACCCCTCACCTTTAGACCCTAAATCTATAAAAGATGTAGTATTGTAAACACGATACTAACATCTACGACCTAACTAGTGCAATCATGGACTTATTCCTTGCCTGAAAAAGGAAGCCAGCTAAAATCCTAAGCTCAACCAATCGTCTTATATGTATGCAAGATAGGAATGCTCTATCCTAAAGAATCAAGGATTTGTAGTTCAGAAGGATTAAATCAAGAACTCTATAATATGCAAACAAATATATCTAACGCTGTATGATGCATGAGATAAATACATGAGTAAGAAATATCCTTAGGTCCACTAATGTGATGCATGCATGTAAGTGAGGTGCATTATGGTAAAAGGTGTGTAAGAATGTATGCATGACATCCAGAGTACAGAAAAAATAAATAAACACACCCTAAGGGTACCTTCCAAGCAAGATATTTGCACAAAAAATCATTCAAACGGTGCCCACTTTGTGTGGAAAAACAACGATGCCAAAATAGCACAATAGGTGGCCTACTCTACAGGTCTAAATGACTCTAATGGTCTCTAGGGCTCACAGAAGGTGGGGGGGGGGGGGTATCACACCCAAAACTTGAAAAAGGCCGAAATCCTAGCAGAAAAATAATGATGCCCACTTCGTGTGGGAAAACAACGATGCCAACTGGCACAAATAGGTGGCATACTCTACAGGCCTAAATGACCATAATGGTCTCTAGGGTTCATAAAAGGGGGGCAAGCTTTGACCCTATAGGGACAAAGCTTCGCTAGTGAACTACCCTAAGGCCAGCTACCTAAACATGCTAGAATACCTATTAACAAGTCGTGTGTGATGTGTAGCAATTTTGATATCTAATTAAAAGAATTTGTTTTATAAATTACAGAGATTATACCTGATTGCATGTGGCGCTGCCATTTAAAAGCTTATAAGCAAACAGTCCCATTTTGTTCCCGATCATTAAGCTCCAATGTACCTCGCAAGAAAAGAAAACAGAGAAATACATATATGAGCGTAGATGCCGTTCAAAAAAGAAATGCAGGTAAATAACAAAAATATAATCAATAAAAAAAAATTATGAATTACATTTATAGAATATGTACATGTAGAAAATATTGGATAACAAGAGAAAATGTAAGCCTAACCTAGAGCTAAAGGTCTTGTCCTAACCAAACGAGTCTAGGTGTGTAGTTTTGGATAGGTCTTATGCAGGATGATTTAGTTATAATTGCTTGCATTTGATTTGTTAAAAGGCCAAAAGAGAAATTTTAATTTAAGTTGAAATATTAGTAGTTTAGGATTAATTTTAGAGATTTTATTTTAGGATTTGATTGATTATCACCTTTGTTTCACACCGAGGCCGTGAGATTTATTTCACCCTCATTGGGGCTAACTTAATAGCCTCGTAGGTCTAGGTTAGCCAGTGATAATCAACTTTGTTCAATTATTTTAGTTGGTTATAAATTAGAAAAGAAATATAGATTAGCCGATTTATTATCAATTAAGGTTTGACTTAAACCAATTAAGAAATTAATTTTAAATTTTAACACCCCATTGGATCCATTCGTGGCGTTGTGCCACCAGGCTCGAGGAACCAGGCTTCCTTAGGACACTTAGCCCGCAGCCCGGAGTAGTATATCCAATAAACTTCATTTTTGGAGTGGTTGTTATGTATTAAAGGATTTGTTAATTGATTTTATATGATTAATCTAGAGTTTGATATTTAGAAGTCTTTTACCCTAATTAATTTTAGATTTAGATTTGATCTCCTAATCTTAGTCTATCTTTTTTAAATTATAGGTTAGTTAGGAGTTTATTATTAGATTAGTTATATTTGATTTTAGGTGTATGTTTTAGGCTTACAGTTTAATTATTACAAATGTTAATTATAATTCGATTAAGAATTAAATGTTTTCTCAATACATTTTAAGAGTTAAGTTATAAATGATTGGTTGATTATTACTGGATTTTAAAAAAAAGGGCTAAACCTAGGAAGACGTGTCGCTAAGTTTAGTTTTGATGTCTCTATCCTATAAGGAGCATGCACCCTAAGTCTATATTTTCTAAGATTCGGTCCTTAATTTTTGTCCTTATGTGTCACTAAAGTCGTAGGGATAAAAGGAGGTTTTGTTTTCTAATCCTTAGAATTTTCGTACATGTATCACTAGATTTAGAGATTTATGCATGAAAGTATGATAATAAAATAGAAAGATGATAAGTGAAAAGAGAGATGACTAACCGCGATAAAGAGAAAAGAATGAAAATCGTATATAAAATGGATGTAGACATTGTTGTTTTGGACACACTTCTTTAAAGACAAGTGTATCCTAAAGCAACATCAACAATGCCCTTTAATATTTCCACAATCCAAATGAGGCACTTGATATGTTTGAGACATCTACCTACAACACCCAACAAACGGAGCCTTAAGCAACTAAAGGAAACAAACCTCTAAAATTAAACTTAAAATTAGACTCATCCAAAAATTCTTTTCATCTTTAGAGGCTAACACTAAATGAATCTAACTCAAACAAGTGAGGATTATCTCATTCCAAAAAAAAAAAAAAAAACTTGAGAATTTCAGACACAAAGCTCCCTAATATCTCAAACTCCAAAATCCCTCTTATAGAAAGACACACTAAGGGAATCTAACTCAAAACTATCTAAAGCTTTAAACCCCGAAATTCATCTTTAGAGATAGCCACTAAAAGAATTTAATTCAAATAAGAAAGCACTAACTACTTTCCAAAAGACACTGAGAGATCCTACTACACAAGTTTGATCATGAAATTATACCTCTCAAAATAACTTGCAAGGACCTTCCAAATGGGCTGCTACACAAAATTCTACAAGGAGAAAATCTATCAAAATCTTTTTTTTTTTGTATTTTGACACCAAAACTCTACAAAATCTCTACAAAATCTCCACAAAATCTTCTACCAAAATTTCCCCTTTTGACATAAAATCCTACCCAACAACCTATAACCAAGTGCCTCCTTTCATTTGGAGTGGGGTGAAAAAAAACCCAAAGCTTTCCAACGAGAAGATTTTATAGAAACCTCTCATTGTAGAGCCCTCGTCACAAAACATTCACAAACATTTTTGATAAAGCCTCTCGATGTAAAACAATTCGCAAAACTTTCAACCATAAATACATTCACAAAACTCTTTTAAAGCCAAGCATTTCCTAAAACCCTCCAAAGCATCTTTAATATAAAACAAATCAATATAAAACAGCGAGAAACTTAAACATAACTTACTCTTAAAACAATTCGGAAGCTCAAAACGGTGGAAAACTGCACATATTTTATTCCCACAACAATCCGGAAAATTAAAACAATGAAAAAATTGCAAGTATAACATTCCTACAATTATTCGGAAATTAAAAACTATTAAAAAAAATTGCATTTATAACATTCCTACGATGATCCGGAAGTCAAAAACATTAAAAAATCTGCATGTATACCGTTACCAAAATGGTTTGGGACATCGAAATAGCAAAAAAAAAAAATCTGCATATACCTCGCTTCCAACACAATTCGACACATGAAAACAGTGAAAATCTGCATGCTACTTATTCCCAAATCCATTTAGACAGTTAAAAACAGTAAAAACTGTATGCATCTTGTTCACAATCAACTTAGAACATAAGAAATAGTGAAAAACTGCATAAAGGCCACTCCCAAACCAGCTTGGAGCTAAAAGGACATTAAAATTCTGCACTTTGACAAAGAGTAACTACACTTCTATCACATGCGCATTGGGCTTTTCCTATTACTTTATCAAAATACCAACAATCAATTTAGCATCACACAATACGATTATTTCCAATAGGCCTCAAAGAGACAAACTCATGAAATCTCATAGAAGAACAAAAAAAAAAACTACAAAGCCCCACACGTCTCAAATAGTGGCTAAAGGTGTATTTGAAATTCAGATATCAAAATACTATGCAAGATTTTAATAACTTCAAACATCCTAACTCTTAAGCAATAAGAGATCATGCTTCAAAATAAAAGAGGCAGTGCGATAGCAATTTTTCATACAAAACCCAATCAAGTAGAGAAGAAAACATAGAAATATTCCACCATTCGTAATCCTTTTTAGCTATACATGTTTCCAACAATATGACACATGACTATTTTTTTAACGTGCTTCCGAATTCCGCATTATATGCCATTGCAAGTTCAAAAGAAAGCTCTAACCTAGATTTATAAACATGCTCTTGTACCAAAGCGTAGATATTGCAACAATCTTTTTGTTTGAAAGAAATATGTAGCTCAAACTACTAAATCTCTTTATGAAGAAAAATATTCATCAATCATTTGCAAGGTAGATAGGCTTAGAACATATGCTCTTTATGCAATCGGAGCTTCCACATAAAATCCATACATCGAGGCATAAAAGAAAAAGTTATGATAACTTAAACCTGATCATCAATCCAAACTTAGGAAAGGGCTCAACAAAACTTCTCATGGAAGTATCAACGATAAGAGGGCACCAAACTCTTTGTTAGAGAAATTTAGAGAAGAGTTAATAAGCAAAATGATGTCTAAACTTACAAAGGACAATATGAAAGAAAGTTCATCTAACATTTAGTTAAGCGGCTACACATGCTTCATGAGTCTCCAACCAAATATCAGCAAAATTTTCTTAAAGGCATTTCACCAAACACCCTATGTGCATGCTTTGACAAGGAATCAACATGATTTCTTATGACTTGCCACTACTCACGCCTAAAACTCAAAATCTTATAGCAAAAAGCAAAGATAAATCTCATACACCAATTGTTCATTCTCAAACAAAAATAGTTCAACCTATTTGAGAGATTCATAAATCAATACATAATAGCAACCTCAATCATACAGGATATCATAAAGCCCAACAAAAGGAATGAAGATATTTACCACGAATCAAGAGGCATAAAGGTGTAATGACATATACACCATGAAAGCCTCATCCACATTTTTTAAAAAAAGAACACATATAAACCGTCGACAATATCTTAAAGACATGGAGCAACCAATCTCAATATTTAAAAAAGCAACATGTATATACCAATGCCAAGATCCATAGAACGATAAATCTTTAACTCATAAATGGGATTCCAAAATATATGAAATATGCCACTAGCATCAAATTGAAAGTTTGAATATTCAAGTCTAGATATAAGCTTTAGTTCTATTCATTAATCTACAATAGATTTAGAAACTCTAGGCTTCTTTAAACTATTATGCCAATGCCACAAAAGCAAAGTTCTAATGACTATAATCAAATCAAAAATTCTTTGCATCACATAAAGAGTTGATCCCAACTAAAGTGCTTAATATTTCCAAGCATGCAATCTTTCATACAACCTCAAGTGGAAGATGTTTCAAATGTAGTGAAGGTAAGAGGTGGAAGACAATAAGTACCAGTAAAAAGAACTCAAATAATACCATAATCTCTTGAAAGAGATACCCAATGCTTGCAAAACATTTGCATAACTATAAGCTATGAGTTATAAACAAAATAGATAATCAACTTGAACAAAAACATCACAACCCTCCTATAGTGGCATTTGAACAAACAATTGATATGCAATATTCATGAAATCACATGGAACAATCTAGTATAGAGATCCAATTTATACACCTAGTAGATTTTTACCTTCTAAGAAGTCTACACAATAAAAAAAAAAAAAAAAAAAACTCATGACCCTCATGACAAATCAGCTCAATAAGGAGACATGAAAGTATGAACATAAAAAAAGAAAGTGAAGAGGATTTTATTCTCAGATTTTTGCAAAAAGTTTTGATGCTGCCATGAAACATATCATAGAGAGTATGCACCTTCACTTAGAAATCAAAAGAATCAAAGGTGTGATGACATACACACCATAAGTTTCAATCCACATTTAAGCTTAACAAAAATAAGATAAAATAAAATTCCCCATAGATGCAACTTGCTGCCCATTGAAATCATCCATAAGATTTTAGATTAAAATAAGAGGAAATCATGGTAGTTATAGTAAAAGAAGAAGAATAAGGCAAAGGGGAAAAGAAAGGGAGAAGAAGAGGTAGGAGAAGGAGAAAGAAAGAGTGACACTCATCTTGCAAAGGAACGACTAAGGCGAGTCGATAGCATCGGGTTCGGCTAGAGTAAAGGACGGAGGAGGCGGCTTTGGCTTCAACGCGAGAGAGGGACGTCGGGCTCGGTCCGGAGAGGGAGATCAGGATCCATATCAGGCGGCGTCGGGTTCAGCTAGGGTAGGCGACGGGACGTCCGGCCTTGGCTTCCGCAAGAGCTAGCCGGAGGCGTCGGGATCGGTCCTGGAGGCCGACCGGACCTCAAAGGAGGGAGATCGGGTGAGTTGCTGTTGGCTAGGGGGTCCGGTCGCGTGTGAGGGAGAGAGGGCTGCCGTCAGCTCCTTTGTGTTTTCTGCGAACAATGCCCTAGCCGAGAGTTTTCGCTCTGAGTAAATCGAGCCCATTATCGAAAGAGGAAGCCCGCCAGTTTCGTATTCGTGCTCCAGTCTTCCAAACATCACGCAAATGGGCATATCCTGCTTCATATCTCTGCGATGCCTGAGGAAGATCGCAGAAATCGTGCTGGAAAGCTCGAATAAACGGTCGATTCGACTCAAACTGTTCGATCCATTTCCCGAATTGATAAGCGATTCAAATTGATTAAAAAAACTTTGGAATTTAATCAGAATCGATCTAGGCTGATTTGAGTATGAACTTGATTCGTATTTGCTTGATTTAGAATTGAGATTAGGCTTAATTAAAATAAAATTAAACTCAAATTGAGACAAAATTAGGTCAAATTGGACTCGTCGTGGTCAAAATAAATTACCGGGTTTGATTGAACATGATCGAGTCTAATTCGACTCAATTCGGATCGATTCGAGTTCGAATTGAGCTCGACGAGGACCAATCGCATCGATCGAATGCACTCGAGGGCACTCGAGCGAAAATCGAGGTCAATAGTGGATTCATTCAAACTGGGCTAGGCCCCGTGGTTTATCCCCCTTTTTCAGGGGTTTTTCACATAAAAATCTTGGTCTCTTATAAATGCAACACCCTCTCTCTTATCTAATTGCGTACCGGATTTTCATACAAAGTTAAGACATTAAATTTTATATTTCTCTACTGCCGCGAATACTCCAAGATGCAACAATACTTTTATAGTTCTTGGACCTTGAGCAAGATTTTCCATTTCAACTTTATATAATATCTGCTTCTAATGAATATTGCTCAATCATAAAAGATATTGTTAAAAGATTCTTCACTATGACACTTAAGAAACAACTCCGTGAAAGAAGTATCTCCAAAAAAAGGATAGAAAAGACCCATAAAATAATAACAACAAAATCAAATAACTACAAAAGCAACTGACCTTTTGATTCGATTGAGTTTCATTACCTAGGGTTTCATATCCCCTAGGTTTGGGTATCACACAATCTAAGATTTCTATTTGACATGCTAAAATATGAAAAAAGAAATTTATGAAAAATAGGAGAATCCTAGTAGAAAGCTTGCTAATCTGTCAACCAATTATCTCTAATATGAAAAAAAGTTACCAGTTGTCAATATATCCCTGCGAAATATGAAGCATAAAGGGGACAACCGAACTAGGAGAGGAGAAAAGGAGACCTGGATTCGTATTCTACGCTTAGAGCTTACTTTCTTGAGGATTCGAGGCTGCAAGACAAGCCCATGCAACTCGAAGAATGCAAAGGTACATGGGCAAAGGCACAGAGCGAAACAGGCATGCAAGTCAAGTTGCAAGCAGACAAAAAATTAAGAAATGCACGTGGTTTGCCCTAACCTTAACTCTATTAAATATTAGTGAAGGATTCATGTTACATTTGTGTCATTATCAGGTTTTCGGGTTGACTCAAACCCAACCTAAAGTTAAAATTGGGTCAAATATATGAACATGAACCCGACTCGTATGCTAAACGTGGCGACCCAAACCCAAAAAAATTCAGGTTGTGTAATATATTGACACCCCTAAGGCCAAATTTTCGGAACAAGCATCTTATATGCGACATTTAAAGATTCAAGCAGATTTATTAAAAAAATTTAAAAAGATCAAATGCGCTAGATAGGTTGACGCATTCAAAGAATGCGCCATCTTATTCGGCGCATTCTTTGAATGCGCTATTACATTGAACGCATTCTTTAAATGAATTTTTTTTGCATGAAATGCGCGTAAGCAGTCGGCGTATTCAGCTTTCTACACGCTTTGATCTTCCTCGTTATCAGTGTGCATAATTTTCATTGTATGAGGTTTGTTTATTTTCGTTTTCAGTTCCACATGTTATTCCTCTATACCGTTCCACTTGTAAATCAGTGGATGATGTAGTGTGTTTTATATTGTTGATTGTCAAATTATAATTTTATGCTGAGAGTGGGAGTATTGTGTAGGGGAAATGGGTCTTAGAGTTTTTGAGTTAATTTGGAAAATAAAAATTCAGTTAGTTTATTAAATATAATATTTAGAAGAGTTGATTTATTGAGATCTTAAAGAATAAAACATTTATACCGAATTTATTGATTGGACCTTTATAAAAATAATCTCCAATATGGCTTGAGAAAGAAGAAATTATCCTGAAATATTAAATACTTACATATGTATCTCCGTTGACGGACCACAAACGTCACATTGATTGATTTGTTCTGCCTCAACGTAAACAACGACAGGATCAATTCTTGCTTCTAATAACATAAACTCACAAACCTCATCATCGGCTACATGTGTTGTGCAGTATCCACCATGATTAAATAAAATTAAATTCTTGATTAAATAAAATTAAATTATTTTATAAGGGTTGATTTATTTGAGATGTTGAAAATTAAAACATTTATACGGATTTTATTGCTATAATGTTTAGTTGTAATTAGAAAATTTAATTATTGGCCAAATTGTTGATTTTCTCATGTTTAATATAATTTAATTATTTTTTAAATATTTCAAAAATGTAGAAATTTTATGCTTATGTTTTTTCCTAATTGAAATGAAAATTATATTAGATAATATAAAGGGATTATTTTATTTATCACTTATATTTTATGCAAAATGATTATAATAGTTTTAAATTTTATATTAGTGATCTTTAAAATAAATTTGAGTATCCAAATAAATTTGTGATCTCATCATTTTAAAATTTAATTATTTCTTAAGAATTATAAAAAATTTAGAACTTTTATGTAATTGTTTCCTAGTGATTGAAAAAAAAATTAGATTAGATAATTTCAAGGCATTATTAAATGGCCAAATTTTTGAATCAAGCATTGTAAATGCGACATTTAAAGATTAGCGCAGTATTTTAAAAAAATTTTAAAAATTTAAGTAAGATTCGAGGATATTTTATATTTAAATCTAGCTAATAATTTTAGAAAATTGGGAAATGAAAGTGACAAAAGGCATTAACAGAAATTGAAAAAAATAGAAGATTAGTTCAGTAATAAAATGGATGACATATCATAAAAATTTAGATATGGTAAACAAATTATTATTACATTTGGCTCAGAACGATATGCATACGCGCTTGGAGTTGGGATAGAGTTGGACAGCATAAGAATTTTGACGTGAATTGGTGTTGGATATATTGCCAATCTTTTATGTTAAGAAACTCCTTCTTCTTTTTACCATCTATAATATTCAGCTCTTTATATTTTTTTGATAGAAATGCATCTTGATTAGTATGCCACCTTTTATAAAGGATACAATATTGCACATCGGTTATTGGATTCTCAGCATTGACCACAACGGAACCATCTTTCTTCTGTGTGATTTCATAAATTCTTGTACTAAGAATATTTATAGGAGCAAAATGACCATTATGATCCGTAAACCTTTGTCGTACAAATTTCCAGCCCAAATCAGTAATTGTTTTTCCATCCACATATATGGGATGATGACTTTTGATAACTTCATGATATGTATCTCATAAACTATCGTCTTCATACCAAGACCATTCATGTAAACAACATCGAAAAAATTCATTTGATCTTGCTTTATCCTCCAAGAACTCATCCATAGGGTACGACATTGATTCTGTCAATCGAATTGTTCCATCATATATCAACTTCTTTCTTGGAATTATGTGAAGGAAATCCCTAGATGGTGAGCGCTTTATTGCTGATGTCATTGATGAAGATGATGACATTATGGGCTGAAATTTAAGCAAATGTGAAATGAGTTATTATTTATGGAAATAATAAAAGTAAATATGTAAAGGCCAATAATACCAAAAGTAAAGACAATAAGAATTTTTAGATAGTTAGCACCATAATGTTATACATCAAATATTAATATTTTCTTACATGTTAGAACACCTCATAGTCATTTCCTAAGCAAATGTCGTATACGACCTTGAACTTGTGTTTGTGTTGGGCAACATTTGAAATGGTACATAAATCCGTGTTGCAGGTGGTTCCAATCTTCGCCATCTAAAAATTTTTTATCCTTTCCACCCTGAGAACATTGCATTAGCATTTTGTAGTTATGTAAGAGCCATTTATCTTCTTTATGCGACCAATGTTGATATAGAATACAGTGATCCATATCAAGCATTGATATTCCTATCCCGGCTCAACTGTACCGTGTTTATCGCAACCCAATTCTCGAATACGATCTTTTAGAAAATTTAATGAGACTAGGTGGCCGTTCATATCGCAAAATCTATCTTGTAGCAACTTCCAACCACTCGCTCGAAGTTCATAGCCGTTCCTATATTGTCTTAATTTCATAATATCATCATTTTCATGCCACAGGACAACATCCTCGTCTTCCCCCCAAGTATGTAGAAGACATTTATAAATTTCATTTCTAGTTGCTTTTTCTTCCAAGATCTCATCTGTGCTATAAGCCAAACTTTCATGTATACGGGTACTTCCTTCTTCTATTAGTTGCTGTGTTGTTGCGCCTCTCATATTTTCATTGACCTCCGAGTATATTTTGTAATAATATACCTCTTCTTCCTTCACATGTGGATTCCTATGAACAAAGGAGCGAAATATGTAGTGAAATGACTTGGAATAATATTCAACTCAAGTATGAAACAACGTAGATAATACTATATCTTGCATGTTGAATATAAATAAGAGAGCATAAATAGCAGGTTTTAAGTTGTCTTACAGATTATCGAACATTCACATACATAAAATAGTAAGCATAAGTAAGATAAAATTTTTGCCCAGACCATCTATCGATGCCGAGGAAGAGCCCTACTACCAGGAGTATATCTATCTGGAGCTCTTCTCCTACGTCGTTGTAGCTGTTTCTCTTCCTCAATAAATTCCTCATCTTGTGGTGGAACTTCAGGTCGATGTTGCCTCACATCAGGATACTGTTCTGAAGTTTGTCCTCCCATTAACAATATATCTTGCTGCGAGGGGGAGGATGGTAACCCAACCCTTTACATCTACTCTGGTATTGGTATGGGTATAAATGTTTGTGTTGTAGGATTTTGAGATGGTGTACCATAAAAGATTTCATATGCGCTGCTCTCTTGTACTGCCAATGGGCTCCAATGTTGTGTGGAGGGTCCTGCCCCAGACATGTCAAAGGTGCTCGATGGAATGTGCATTGAATGTCTTGGTGGTTCTCGTTCAGTATTCTGCTGTCGTCGACTTCTCCTGGATCTAGATGGAGCATCAGAAGTTGATCGTCTTGGTCCTTGAGAGCCATGAGAACCTATTCCTTCTGCCATGCTTTGAGTCATCTCAGGTGGTGTGCTGTCAAAGGTAGTATAGTCGATATAGACTGAACGATGCACTCTAGTGGAAAGCTCCGAAACCTGGTCAACTGCTAACTGTAATGAACTTGCATTTTGTCCTTGACCCCCCGCCAATGGCTCAAGAATAGCACTCGAATGTATGCAGTAGTCAGCCTGGGCGATAAAAATATTTTGTCAAGATATGCTTTATATGAACTTTGTAAAAATATGTATTTTTGCGACGTACCACTAATCGTTCGCCTGGTGAGCGAGGAAAGAAAGTTTCAGGCTGCTCTGTTTGAGGTTGTAATAAATAGATCGAAGCCCATGATCTATACCACCGTAGGTAAGTATCTAACTCCTGATTACATGTCCCTTCTTGGCGGGTTACTGCCACTACATATGCTCTCCTATCTTCCCATATCTCTAGATAATCTCTATACTGAACTGTCCAATCCATATCCGCTCTACCTCTTCCATCAATCATTCTAAAATTTAATTCCATCGGTCGTACATCCGTGAATTGTATTCCCCCGAATTGCCGCATTACACGATCAGGAAGATGCCACTCGGTGCGCTTCCAGCTAATTAGGGGCACTCTAGCACGCCATATGTCCATCCCCTCCAAACATTCGGCTGGCAAAGTTGCTAGAATGTCTTCCGTGTACGGAGTCATGCTCACCTACATTTATAGAAGACAAGGATTTCTATTGATTCAATATAAAGGAAAAAGTAACGAGCGCCATAATCTAAAAAATACCTGAGTTAGCCGTAAACCGTCAAAATCATCTCGATATGTCAACGTGTTGCCGGAGGGGAGCTCACGTATCCGATCTTCAGCCCACCTACATTAAATAGGTTGTAGCATAAGTATTACAACACCCCCGGTAATATAGGTTCAAACTCTTGCTACAAATTAATAAAAATACCTGCAACCAAGAGGTCTTCCATCAAAATCATGAATTTGTGGTACACGTAGTGTGGGTCGGCCAATGTACAATCTCTCCCAGGACCATACTTGTAGTAATGCAACACAACCGGCAATATAAGTACGTGTGGGCCTTGTCGCATTACATAGCTCTCTGTACAGATGTGCAAGAACAGCAGATCCAATAGACATTTGACCGAATGAGTCCACATCCATAAGCAAGGGCAACCACTGCAAGGATACATGTGACCGCGATGTGTCTGGGATCAAAAAACATCCAATCATGAACAGGATGTAAGCCCGTACATGTTGAAGAAATGGACCAGGAGCTAGCTGTTCATATGAATCTCTGTAGAAAGTCCATCGAAGCCAACGTAAGAGGAGCATTGACTCGAACTGTGAACTACCCATCCTAAAAGTGGCCGTGTCCTCTTCATCGCCTGGAGCATGGTACACAGTATCTCTGCCTAGATGTGTACCAAGTAGTTCATCACAGCATTCCAGCCATGACTCCCAACGACAACCATTCCCAACAACATTTGGTCCTACGACTGCTGGCCCATCAATTCGCAGTCCTAGTATAACCTGCACATCTTGCAGCGTTATTGTCATCTCTCCAACCGTTAAATGAAAAGTGTTCGTAACCGGACACCATCTCTCGACAAGTGCTGTTATGAGATTGTGATCCAAACGTATGAACTGTAGATACCGAATGTTATGTAGGCCGAGGTTTCGTAGAACATAAATCATGCGGGGGCACTCAACCGGCCACTCACGTGCTGTACGTAAGTGGGTCGAAGCAACCAAAGGAGACGCTTGTGGCCAGGATAATAAGAAGAACCAATTAAAAGAAGGATAGAGATGTTTGCACTTTATAATATACACAAATACACTTGAATTACATTTATACCTGATCAGGATCATGAGCCCTATGAGATGCCCCCAGCGATGCTATGCTCATTTCTCGAATCGGTTCGTCCGGGATCTCCTGTTGGGTGGTACGACGCCCACCACGCCGCCGTCGAGATCTTTCAGCCATAGCTATATTTCACAAATTGAAGCGATTTGTGGATATTCTAAATTCAATAATAACAATGACTGAATATGTGATGCGCGTTTGTTAATTAAAGAAGTTATATTAAAAGTTACATAACAGTTCGTCAAAAATACGGTCAGATCTAACAAGTTATGAATTATACACCACAACCCACAAGTATGATATTTTAAAAAAAAACATACATTACGACGGTGAAATATTAAAAATTTACACATATTAGAACACTGAATATCGAAAGTGCGTCACAAGCTCAACTCATCACTAGCAGGAGCAATGAACATTTTCCCTTTATCGCCAATCAAAATCCATATGCCTTGAGTTATCGACCGTATCTTTACCTCAAGAATAAAAGTAAATGAGTTCTTTTCAGTGTATAATTTAGAAGGAGCCCAAATTAATGTTATAAAAAAGGGATTATATTCATTACCTCGACGATGCTGGATTATACGGACAAGTTGCCCTATTATGACCATGTCTCTTACAATGTCCACACTATTTATTTGAGCTTGATTGTGCCTCATCCATTGTATTACAAAATCTGGTTGTCCTTGGTCTACCTGCACGTCTCCTAAAAGCTGGTGCAAGCAAAGGTATGATTCCAACTCCTTCATTAAAATTTGGCCAAACATCGTTAGGCGGGACAATGTGGAATAGCCCGGAGTATATTGCCTTATATGAGTTTAGTGTGTAGTATTGAGACACGAAAGCATTGTGATTCCATCGCCTATATCCAGCAACCGCAATCACATGAACACATGGTAAATGATGTAGTTGTGGTTTGTTACATGTGCAAGCACACTTTTCAGGTGTAAGGACTTCAACTTTATGTGTTTTGCAAGCCGAATCGACAACTTCAAATTCTCCTCTATTAATGGTTATTGGTTCAGGGCAACGTCGTGCTTCTCGTTCAATTCTTTGTAACATACCCATTATTCTAGGAACAAGGTCAGATTCAGCAGCCATCATCCACTTCTCAACTTCTGTAGAACACCGCATGAATAAAGACACGAGATTATAGTATATTGACATTACTAAACCTTGAATTAGCAACCCACGAGCACGTTTAAGAACTCCATTAAAACATTCTGATGCGTTCGTTGTCATGATGCTATATCGACATTCATTGTCAAATAATAAGGACCACTTACTAACATCACGTTGTAACAACCAATCATATGCTTCTTGCTTTGCATTTTTAATATGCTCCATCATACGTGTAAAGCTCGCACTGTCTTTTGTACTACCGGCCAAATACATATTATTGCAAAGGCCTTCAACATCAACAATACCTTGGCGACGTAAAAAATTTTTGAAGTTTTCACGCAAGTAACGAAGGCAGTGTCTATGAACGGCCTGCGGAAATATTTCTCGGCACCCTCTCACAAGCCCTGGATGCTTATCTGAGATTATGCATAAATTTGGACGCTCTTTAACAACTTCAACCAGATCATGTAGTTTACGAAGAAACCAAACCCATGAATCATTGCTCTCTGATTCAACTATTGCAAAAGCCAATGGGAACAGTCCACCGTTCGCGTCAATTCCAACTGCAGCAAGAAGGGTACCACGGAATTTTCCTAGCAAAAAAGTTCCGTCGAGGCTAAGGACAGGGCGACAGTGCTGCCACCCATATATTGATGGGCCAAACGCCCAAAATAATGCCTTGAATCGTGAACCTCCAACTAATTCGACATTGTATATTGTGCCTGGTTGAGACAAGTGTATCACTTCCATGAAACGTAGGAGCGAACGATAAGAATTCTCATACGAACCAAATATTGCTTCGATGGCTTTCCTCCGTGCATCCCACGCTTTCATGTACGAGATCTTCATTTCGAATTTTGACTCCATTCTTGCTATTATCTCTTTTGGTTTCATGTCGAGTTGTTGTTTTATAATAGGCATGATATGCCTGCATATAAATTTTGAGGTGCAATTGTGATGGCCACCAAGTATTACAGGTTGAGTGCAAGTATGTGGCGGACCCACGGATGACACTTTCCAAAGACCACATAATCTTTTACTTCGTGATGCATGTAGTCGCCAATAGCAAGGCCTATGAACATTATTATGTTGTGCACATAATATTGTGAGACGACTTTTATTGGAAGTTGAACCTACGTATTAAACATTTTGTGAAATCGACCAACCATTAATTACAGCCTGTAAGTCTTCTTTGTTATGAAAGATTTGACCTTCATAAACTTCTGATGGAATGTTTGCTTTTGTTGAGCTAACAATATTGATGATAGGAGGATCACATTGATCATCACCATCCCATTGTTCGGTTGTTTGAATGGTTTCCTTGAAATTATTATTTACATCCATTGATTCTAATCCAGCAACATTGCGTCTAGCATGATCAGCAATGAACTCAACACCTAAATTCTCATCGTTCGTACAATTGTACATTTCTTCCTGTGTTTCAATTTCAGGATGACTAGTACTATCCCCTGAATCAGTGCTACCACTATCCATAGTTTCGTATGAATCTATGTCATTGTTATCGATGTCATCTCCTTGTAACAAAACATTATCATTTTCCTCTATTGGAGGTATGAATGGGGAAGAGACTACGTTTTCTTCAGATATATTACGACGTTGTCTTGACCAACGTGGACGATGGCTCACATTGGTACGTGAAGGTTGTTGTTCCTGCACCAAGTTTGTTCGCTCTGACAAACTCAGTCGGTCATAAAAGTTTGGTGGCATTTTAATCGTATTAGTTCCACAGGCAGTCCACGAATTTGGACTAATTCAAACATAATAAGTTATGCTTAATATTTAGATATCGAATTTAATCACAACAGCAATATGTAATGAAGTTGTTAATACTCACATATGAATCTTCGTTGACGGACCAGCATGGTCACATTGATTGATTTGTTCTGCCTCAACGTAAACAACGACAGGATCAATTCTTGCTTCTAATAACATAAACTCACAAACTTCATCATCCGCTACATGTGTTGTGCAGTATCCACCATGATTCCGAAGTCGACATGTCAGGTTGACAATATTTGTTGCAGAATTAATCCTAAGCGCACCCATAATTCTATCTTTTAGCATTGTGAGAGAAATATCGTAATCAACGATTATTGGGCGATTCTGTCCACCGATATAACTCGCTGTGAAATCATCCCCGATACGAAGCTCCCCACCGTAAAATAACATTAGGCGTGACATTCTGTCCTAAATTACACAAATTTGAGGATTACTTCAAGGAATGTCATTTTTCGATAACATTTTTTAATTTACAAAAAATGTCATAATGTAACGAGAGTGAATGTTATTTAACACGTATCAATATACTAATTCTATTCCTACCGATGAGGTCAAATTAATTCATTCTTCAATTCAATCGCAATGATGTATTCAGCTTATAGCACAAAAATCTACTCAATTTTTTTTTTACCTAAAATATCCACCAAATATGTAAACATTTAATCTCCTTAAGGATGAATTTAATATTCCCAATTTAGTTATTCAATGAAAGTCAATTCAGTAATTTAATTCATTACTATATTTATCAAATCATTAACAAATAGAATATAACTCAAAATGCTTGAAAACTTTTAGGATTTTCAACTTATGTCATTTTAAACAAATATTCATAGTTTCAGGAAGATTTGAGACCATTTGGTGGTCTAATTAAAAAACCTCAAGTTACTTTACGTATAAAACCTTAATAATAATGGCCTATTTTAAAATTTGATAATATATTCTACAAAAATTCTTAATGTATAAACTCACTTGTAGTCAACTTTTGATGAATTAGAGAAGTAACCAAAAAAAAAGTTTATCGGTGTAGGCCATAAACATTACAATTTTTTATCTACAATTTATCTTCTATCAACATCCTTGTTTAATTGCCCAAACATTTCTTCATAGTTAAGATTATAAAAACCTTAGATACATAAGGATTTTTTTTGAAGGCCGCATGATGACAAACTATAAGATTCATCAATTTTGATAAAGGTTTCACTAGATATAGTGAGTGTGCCGGTTCCTTTTGAATTATTATTCTTCCAATAATATTAATAATTTGGTTATAATAGGTTGAGAATATCTTCTTACCTCATCATTTTTTCCTTGTAGTAATGAGATTTTTCTTCCATCAACATTTAATTGTGTGTGTGTGTGTGTGTTTAATTTTTTATTTTGGATTGAAGCAATTGATATTAGTGTGGGTTTCAGCTCAAGAATTTTCATTGACATCACTCGACTATGATTGATATGGTGATCAATAGATGGGAGAGTAATAAAAAATTTATTGGATATTATTTGTATTTCCCAATTACCACATACGATCTTTTTCAATCACTTCACTTTATCATATTTGAGTTTTTGTTGAAATTAAAAAAAAAATAGAAGAAGATGAAGTATTACGCTAAGGATTTGATAATTGCAATAGTAATCATGCATATTTTCAAATTTTAACTCTTATTGATAACAATTCTCTATAGATCTAATTAATTAATTCAATTAATATTATCAAGCTATATTGATATGTATGTTTATCTGCATATAAGCATAATTACACATAATGAGCAGAGTTTGAGCTAAACCTGACTTAACTTGTTAGCTCATGTGCTAGCTAGCTCGTTTATGAAATATCTATATAAAATATAATTAAAATATATTATATTTCAGAAGTTTATGTACATAATTATTAAAAATATTTAAAAATTATATATCACTTTCATATATTAAGTGATTTTTAATTATTTCTCATTCTTTCACCATATTTATATTGCAATAAATATTTCAATCTAAATAACTTTTCTATATACATAATAAAGTTGTAGCAAATTCGATTGATTAATCAAATCCAAGTTCAAATCAGAAACAACTAAAGCCCGATTTGTCTCAGTACATCTGGAATACCTTATAAGACTGTCTTATTGCTTCTTAAAATTTTTATAGTAAAAAAATAAATAGAAAACTACATTAAGAAGCAGTAAAAAAGCCATCAGAAACGAAACCTAAGTCAAGATATGCTTTTTCAAATATTTTATTCGAGTGAGTCTCAAAAAATTTGAATTTATTTTAAGAATAATACAACAAAATTTTTAATTAATTCTCTCTATTTTATGCTCATTACATAATAAAAACTATTTTTAAAATTCATATATTACATGCTTCTCAAAACAAACCTAACAAAAACTTTAAAGCACCTCCTTCTCCATTTTTAATCATAATACAAATTTACTTTCTTTAACAATTAAATAACTTAGAGATCCATTAAAATTAATTTTGATCAAAATAATTTGATAGAGAAAGATAGAGAGAGAGAGAGGGAGAGAGAGAGAGAGAGAGAGAGAGAGAGAGAGAGAGAGAGAGAGAGAGGGAGCCATATGATAACAAGTATAAGACGTGTTACCAACCAGATCTATCATAAGCTCCACAATCATAAGCCAAAGAGTTGATATTTATAATTTTTAAAATCTTAATCAAGAATTATTTTATGCAAAACAAAAAGATGATAGAGTCAGAGTTTGGCTTATTTAACTGAGTTCTTTCATATGCAATGGATGAGTGAGTCTCTGATTATAATAGTGTATGTAAACTCTTAAAATTAGAAAATTTATTGATAATTAAAATACAATTAAATATTTATAAATAAAATGTAGTGAATTTATAATTCTTAATGTAATTAAAGAAACATAAATTTTCACCGGATTACATGTCAAGTTTAAACTGAGATCGGAAACATAAGTTTAGCTCATAATTACCGAGGTTTACGACATCTACCCTACTATAAAAATTAAAAATTAGTGAATTTGCCTGTGTACTACAGATTTCTAAAAAAATATGTTACATAATTGGAGGTCTTCTGAGAAAAAAAAGACATCCAACTACCCACAAAACATTGATTAATTTCTTCCCACATACCAGATCTAACAACAAAAATTGCTAAAAATAAATACAATAAACCAAATTTTTTTTAAATAAATTACAAATTTGCAGAGAAAAATTGATACTAGTTACTCCTAAAATAATAACACATAAATCTGCCACAAAGAAATATATCCAACAAAAAGTGCGGAGCTAAATACAACTTCATAATACATAATTTCTAAAAAAATATGTACAAAACTTTTACATCACAAGCCAAATAAATTATGAATTAAATTAAAAAGAAAACAAAATTAAACATACCTCTCTCCGGATGAACACAGCAGGAGCAAGGCACACAGCAAACAACTCGAACAAACTTGTGATTTCCCGTCAGCCCTTCTCCTCCTATTTATAATTGAAATTTGCATGCAACTCCCTCACCCACTCCCCAAGCGTCCAACCAACCGCAATTATTTGCGTTTAATTTTCCGCAACGGTCCGCGGATTTCGCGGATCTTGTTTCCGCTAAAAACCAAACAATCCATTCAACCAGCCAGGCAAACTGAAATTTTTGCTAAATGCGCTCGGTAGATTGGCGCATTCTTAAGAATGCACCGAACCATTAAGCGCATTCAAGAATGCGCTTAATGGTTCGGCGCATTCTTAAGAATGCGCTAAAAATATTAGCGCATTAACACTGCGCTACTTGATTTGGCGTATTCGCTCAAATTTAAATTTTTTCGTAAAACCGCTTCTTCCACGAAAATTAATTTGCATGAAGCTGCTTCCGAAAATTTTGCCCACCCCTAATTCCTAGAGATGTAAACTATCGTTCCAGTGCATACATTAAAACAATTTTTTAGAAAATATTTTAGATTTACTCTTCTAAATCATTCAAGAGCTATTTTTATGGCCATGTTAATAATTAGCCAAAAGATAGTAGAATTACATAAAAAACATCTATAAACTGCTTATTTAAAAAATCAACACACTTTTTTTTTTTTTTTTTTGAACTATTAATTTCATGTATTTTGCTTGTGTCAAGATCAAACCATTAGGAATTTGATAAAAAAAAAAAAACATGGATTGGTACTCTATTGTGAATTTATATATTTAAATAAGAGTTTAAAACATAGATGTAAGAGAATATTAGTTTTATAAATAATTGCTCTAAAAATTTATTATTATTATGTATATTATTGCTCTAAAAAAGGTGAGTATTACCTTTCTTCTTCAATCCAAGAATTCAAATTTCAAAATTTTCTAGAAAAAATAAATAAATCATTTTTAATTAAAATTTTAATTATATCCTTATCTAAGATCTAATATTTTATGATCAAATTATTAAACACAATTATGTCTTATGATCCCCAATCAACTTAAAATAAACATTATTCATTATTCAATTAAAAAGTGTCCAAAATTAATCAACTACCTAGCTAATTACATAACATAATTACATTTAAGTAATCTATCAAATACAAAATAATCTCTACCTACCTAATCTATAAAAAATAAATTTTAATTAGCTTAATTAAACATATTAATTATTAAACAATCTCAAAAGTAATTTACAAAAATTATATTTTTCATAATTACCATATTTTAAAATAATTACGTAAAATTTCCTAATTTAAACACTAATTAATATCACTAAACTCATATTAAATCCTTCATAGTTTATCATTTAATGAAAACCAAGATCCATCCACCCATTTAAAAAATAACCTTCAGCCACCCATACCCTCAAATAAAAGAGAGCTTATTAGGTGAGGAGTGCGGACGGGGAGAACCGTCCGCACAAGCATTGAATACCTAGCGGTTCCCGCACTTGGTACCGCTGAGTATTGCTAGGTACTCAGTACTTGTGCGAACCGCTGAGTACTGCTAGGTACTCAGTACTTGTGCGAACGGTGCGCACTCTGCACCTAATAATTTTTTCAAATAAAAACCCCACTTCTCCTCTCTCTCAAACTCCATGCCCATCAAAAAATTCATTTTTCACTCCAAAATATAGTAATACACAAAAATGCAATAACTTGTCTCCAAATAAATTCCATTGGCCAAATTTTCAGAACGAGCATTTCAGGAGTTTATTTTAGCAGAAAAAGCAGGTTTGGAAATTAATTTAAGAAGCAGCCGATACGCGCTATGAAATGGCGCATTCTTTGAATGCGCCTAGGGATCTGGCGCATTCAAAGAATGCGCCGAATGATTAGGCGCATTCTTTGAATGCGCCTAATAGGTTAGCGCATTCAGCCAAATTTAGTTCACTGCGCTATTTGCTCTGGCGTATTCAGGTTTATAAAAAAAAAAAAAATATATATGCCTGCTTTAGCGTGTTCAGTGCCTTTGAATGCGAAAATCTATTCTCAAATTCCGTGTGACCACACATTCCTAAATTTGGAGAGGTGATAGTTTATAGAAATCGGAGTTGATATGTTTATAAATTTAATATCCTTAGTTTCCAACTCGATTTTTGCGAGATAATGAGCAGACCTAATCAATGGCTTAGCCAAAAAGATTTATTAGGGGGCTCAAATTTAATAACTTTTAAAAAAATCTTTTTTTTTATTCTTTTACCCTATTGAATAATAGTTCATAATGAAATATTAATTTGAACTTTTAAAATATTAAATTTGTTTTAAATATATTATATATTTTATAATCTATTGAGTTATTGCATCCTGTTTGGGGGGGTGAGTAGATGGGGGAGCTGGATGCTCTCTCGAACGACCGGGGTTCGAATCCGCACAAATTTGGTTGGCTTTTATTCTTGTTGCATAAGCATATTAGGTTTTATTTGACAAAAATTTTTTATGAAGAAATTAAATTTTAATATATGTAGCAATGAGCAGGAATAATTTTTCTGTAGAATTTTGCTTAATAATTATTTGACAAAATTTTATACAGATTTCAATGAGTAGGAATATATTTTAATTTTTTAATATATGTAAAATTGAAATACAATCATTAAAAAATAATTTTTTTTGTATAGAATTTAAAAGCTTGTTTTTTTTTGTAATTAATTTGATGTAAACCAATGTGTTTAAAAAATTTATACGAGATAATAAATTTGGTTTAGATGATTAAACTTATTGGAAATATCATATTTTCCATGAAATATATAATTATGAACTGATCAAATGAGGAAGACAGTGTTAAAAAATATATATTTAAACGTCTTTAAAGCTAATGTATAGTTAGAGTGAGATGTATTAAAAAAATTAGGATCTTAAATTTGGTAGTTGAGATAGACTGTGTTTAAAACAACCATACTTTAGTGAATTTAAAACTTAGAAGTTGTTTAATTGATTTAGATATGTTATGTTTATAATTGTTTTTTTAAGTAATAATTAAAAATATTTATTAATGAAAACTGAAGTGTTGTGAATTACTAGAAGAAAAAAAAATACAAGTTTGAAATAGAAATAGTGCGAGAAGTATTTAACAGTAGCTCATGTTAATACATATATTGATGATTGAAAGCAACAACGAAGTATTATGCTAATTACTAAAATTAGTATTACATATGGCTAAGTACTATGCGCATACGTGATTGCAGCTGGGTTAAAGTTGGACAGCATAAAAAATTTTCTGTGAACTGCTTTTGGATGATTTGCCAATCATTGCTATCTAAGAACTCTTTCTGTTTTTTACCATCTTTAATATTTAGCTCTCGATATTTTTGTGATAGAAATTCATCTTGATTTGTATCCCAACTCTTGTAAAGGATGCAATGTTGCACATCAGCTATCGGATTGTCAACATTGACCACGACTGAACCATCCTTTGCTCGTGCGATTTCACAAATTCTAGTTCTAAGAATACTTATAGGTGCAAAATGACTATTATGATCCCTAAACCTTTGTCGTATAAATTTCCAACCCATATCAGTTATTGTATCTCCAACCACATACAATGGATAACGACATTTGATAACTTCATGATATACGTCCCATAAATTATCGTCCTCGTACCAAGACCATTCATGTAAACAACATCGAAAAATTTCATTCGCTCTTGTTTTCTCCTCCAAGAATTCATCCATGGGATATGACATAGAGTTTGCCAATCGAATTGTACCATCATAGATCAATTTTTTTCTTGGAATAATATGTAGGAAATCCCTTGATGGTGAGCGCTTGATAGAGGAGATTCTTGATGATGATGACATGATATGCTGAATATTTAGAAAATGCAATTTGAGTATTTATTAGAAATTCAATATAAATATCTTTTTGTCAAAGAATGATTTGGAGAGCAAGAGTCTAATAAATAAAACAAATTATAAGGTGAGTACTAACAATAATCATAGATATTAAGCAGCAACAGAACAAGAAGAAGTACATATTCGTAGAATGTTATAAGACCATAAATTGCATTTCTGAGCCACGGTAGTAGGCCTGTTGCTGAACATATTATTTTGTTTTTTTTTTACGCACTACTTCATATTATTTAATAGATATCGTAGACGAGTTTGCAGCTGTGTTTGTGTAGGACAACAGTTGAAGTCGATCTGAAATTTTTGTTGTATTTCCTGCCAATCTTCTCCATTAAGAAATTGTTTTGGTTCAGCATGCTTAGAAGTCTGTGTGAACTGTTTATAAGAATCTAATATGTGCTTATCATGACGAGGGTTCCAGTTAGAGTATAAAATACGATTGTCTATATCCATCATAGACCTTCCCAAACCGGGTTCAATGTCACCATTTTTAGTACGATAAAGTTCTAGAATTCGACCTTTTAGGAAATCTATTCCAACCAGGTGGTGCTTAAAAATTGGAAAACCTTCTTGTATACATTTCCAACCCAACTCTCGACGTGCATGGTTGCCTCTATATTCCTTCTCCTTCATCGTATCTTCATGTAAGTTCCACAATAAGTAATCTTCATCTTCATCCCAAGTATGGATAATACACCTGAATAGCTCATTTGATGCTACCCTAGATTCAAGGTCCTCATCGACAGCATAAGATAAGCTTCCACGCACCCGTATGGTACCCTCTCTAATCCATTGTTTGATTTCGGAACTGCTGCTAGCATCTAAGTTGTTGGAGTACATCGTAGAATAATGAACCTGACATAAGTATTTGCAGAAGATCTTGAGTGGTATAGAATTTTTCTTTATTATTGATCACAAAGTAATGCAGAATTAAATTAAGTCGTTAGAGCAAAATATTTCTTGTAACTACTATAAATGAATAGTCGGACAATTTAATAAAGAGATTTCATATTATGCAAAAAAATTTTATAACATATTGTTCATTCCCAAATATCAATACTAGAATACATTTCAAATCTCATTCTAACGATGCCTAGGTAATGCCCCACTCCCTGGAGTAAATCTATTCGGTGCCCTCCGTCTTCTCCGCTGTAATTGTGGCTCCTCTGATACCTCTGTCTCCTCCTGCTCAACCTCGGTGCGTTGCTGTGAAAGTTGTGTGCCTGGTTGAGCTTGAATGCCTCCCATTAACATGATGTCCTGCTGCGTTGGGGATGAAGGTATTCCTACTGATGACATCCACTGTGGAATGGCCATTGGAAATAAAGATTGTCCACTTGGTTGGTGGTATTGTGTCTCATAATAGATTTGATCTGCATGACTAGCCTGACCAACGTGTGGGCTCCAATGTGGGGTCGAAGAACCTGCTCCAGTGTAATCATAGGCCATGGATGGTATATGCATGGAATGACGATGCGGGTCCGCCACAACAGGTCGACGGTGCCTGCTTCCCATCGAACGTGACGGAGCATCAGAAACAGATCGTCTAGTATGTTGCGGCCCATGAGAGGTCTCTGCGCGATCTTTCCTTTGTTGCTCTGCCTCCGTAGTTGTATCAAAGGTTGTGTAATCGATATAAACCGATTGTTGAACTCTGGCAGACAATTCAGCAACCTGATCAACGGCCATCTGCAGTGAACTAGCATTTTGTCCCCCACCCCCGGCTAGTGGCTCAAGTATCGCTGATGATCGTATATAGTAATCGGCCTAAAGAGTAAATATATATGCATTAGTACAAATGATTTAAATTATGTGAAATTTTTAATATATCATAGAAAACAAATAAGTACGTACCACCAATCTCTCGCCAGGTGATCGAGGAAAGAAGGTCTCCGGAGGCTCAATTTGAGGTTGCAACAAGTAGATAGATGCCCAAGATCTATACCACCGTAGATAGGCTCCTACTTCTCGGTTGCTTGCCCCAACTACTGGTGTGATAGGAACTACGTAAGCCTTCCTCTCCTCCCATATTTGGAGGTAGTCACGGTATTGTACTGTCCAATCTTGATCAGCGCGACCCCGGCCATCGATGCGCCTAAATGATGGATCCATAGGCTCAATATCAATGGTTGGCATGCCTGAAAATTGTCTAACAACCCGGTCTGGTAGGTGCCACTCTGCACGCTTCCAACTGATAAGAGGCACTCGTGCCCTCCAAATCTCTTCTCCATCATGATATTGTAATGGAAGGCTGGCAAGAACCGCTTGGGTATATGGCGTCATGATAACCTATGCACATGTTACCAGTCATATTTTTATAAAGTTGTGATGAAATTTTAATTAAACTAATGACATCATAAAAATTCTATTATACCTGACTCATACGCAACCCATTAAACTCATCTCTATAAGTCATTGTGTTGCCTACAGGAAGCTCACGTATCCTGTCTTCTGCCCACCTATAAATTTGTATGAACCATTGTTATTGAAATAATAAGAAAGCTTGTATTGAATAAAGCGTACTAACCTGCAACCCAGTGGACGTCCCGCTAAGTCAATAATCTGAGGGACACGCAATGTTGGTCGACCAATGTACAATCTTTCCCATGACCAGACTTGTAGGAGTGCTACACATCCCGCTATATATGTCCTCGTTGGCCTAGTCGCGTAGCAGAGCTCTCTATAAAGATGTGCTAGAACGGCACCTCCCAAAGACATCCTACTGAAGCTGTCAACATCCGCAAGCAGGGGTAACCATTGTAGCGAAACATGACTCCGTAATGTATCTGGTATTAGAAAACAACCAATCATGAAAAGAATGTATGCACGAACATGTCGTAGGAAAATATCAGGTGCCAAATCATCATAAGATTCTCTGTAAAATGTCCAGCGGAGCCAACGTAGCGGGAGCATCGAATCAATTTGTGAAGAACCCATCCTGAAGGTTGCCACGTCATCCTCATCATTAGGGTCATGGTATACTGTCTCCCGCCCGGGATGCGTACCAAGTAACTCGTCACAGCAATTTGGCCATGTGGGCCAAATACGTCCTTCCCCAACCACATTTGGGCCAACAACTGCAGGTCCATCAATTCTGAGCCCCAGTAAGATTTGTACATCCTGCAATGTGATTGTCATCTCGCCGATCGTAAAATGGAATGTGTTTGTTAATGGGCACCATCTCTCCACCAATGCCTGAATTAGGTTGTGATCCAACCTAACAAACTGCAAATGCCTGAGATTTTGAAATCCCAGGTTAGTCAATATGTAAATCATCCGTGGGCAATCAATTGGCCATTCCCTAGCCATTCGCATATGAGATGACGCCACCAAAGGAGATGCCTGAAAATTTGAAATGAGTTTAAATTAAAATGATATTTATGAATGGCTTAACTAATAAATTTTTTAACTGCGTTTAGAAAACTTACATGATCAGGATCGTACGCCCTATGAGACTCCCCAAGTGACGCAATGCTAAGGTCTCTCGGCACATTTTCATCGGCTGTCCGATGAGATGTGCGTCGGCTGGAACGCGCACGTCTAGATCTATCGGCCATACCTAACAAATAATAAAATTAATAAATTTCAGTTATTTATTGTCAGTAAATTTTAAAAAAATATAATATGTAGTAAGTAAAGATAACCTTGATGAAGAAGGATTATGCGGACAAGTTGATCTATTATGGCCTGTTCGTTTGCAAAATCTGCAAGCTTTATTTGAACTACTCGGACGCTCATCCATCGTGTTTCGAAACCTATTCATTCGTGGTCGACTAGCACGACGTCTAAAAGTTGGAGCCAGTAAAGGAAATAATCCATGCTCTACGTTAAAGGGCGGCCATACGTCTTTCGGGGGGAAGACATGAAATAAATTGGCATACGTAGCAATGTAATTCTCTATCGTAAAAAATGGTGTCACAAATGCATTATGATCCCACCGCCTAGCTCCAGCTACTGCAACGACATGAACGCAAAGGACATGATAAAGTTGTGGTTTCAGACAAGTGCATGTACATGAGGCTGCATTGATTATCTCGACCTTGTTTGCTCGGGAGGTTGTATCAATGACTTCAAATTCATTTCTGTTGATCGTTACAGGTTCAGGACAACGTCGAGCATCACGTTCGGCTCTTTGTATCACATTCATTGTTCGTGGAACGAAGGGTGACTGGCCTTCCTCAACCCACTTTCCAGATTCAGCTGATCTCTTAAGGAATAGAGCCACGAGGTTGTAGTAAATTGACATAATTAGCCCTTGAATTGGAAGTCCACGGGCTCGTTTAAGGACGCCGTTAAAACATTCAGATGCATTGGTGGTCATAATGCCATATCGATGTCCTTCGTCAAAAAGTAGTGACCATTTAGAAACGTCACGTTGTACTAACCAATCGAAAGCCTCTTGCTTTATCATTTTAATTTCATCCATCATTCTATTGAAGTAGGAGTAATCATCTGTATTTCCGGCAAAATACATTTTGTTACTTAGTCCCTCACTATCCGGAGTTCCTAAACGACGAACCATCTTTTTAAAATTTTCACGCAAGTGACGAAGGCAGTGCCTGTGAACTGCATTTGGAAATACTTCCTTGCATCCACGTACAAGTCCTGGGTGTTTATCAGAAACAATGCATAACTTTTCCCGAGCAGCTACAGTTGGTACTAATTCTTGTAGTTTTTGTAGGAACCAAATCCATGATTCATTGCTCTCCGATTCCACCACTACAAAAGCGAGTGGAAATAATCCACCATTCCCGTCAATTCCTACCGCAGCCAATAGGGTACCTCGATACTTCCCAAGTAGGAAAGTCCCATCCATGCTCAAGACTGGCCGGCAGTGTTCCCAACCACATATACTTGCACCAAAGGCCCAGAAAAGACCTTTAAACCGTGTGGGAGGCACAACTTGAATACTGTATACAGACCCTGGTTGTGATAATCGTAAGGCCTCCATAAAACAAAAAAGAGAACGATAAGATTGTTCGTAGCTACCAAAGGTGGCTTCAATAGCTTTTCTACGTGCGTCCCATGCCTTCATATAAGAAATCTTGATGTCAAACTTGGACTCCATTCTCGCAATGATCTCCTTCGGTTTCATGTCTAGTTGTTGTCTAATTATTGGAATGATAAGTCTGCATATAAACTTCGCTGTGCAGTTATGATGTCCACTAGCCAAAATTGAATGGGTGCAGGTATGTGGCGGACCACATGTAGAAATTTTCCATAACCCACCTAAACGTTTACTTCGTGATGCATGTAAGCGCCAAAGGCAAGGACGATCAATATTTTCATGTTGGGCACACATGATACTCAAACGACTTTTGTTTGACGTTGAATTTAAAAATTGAACATTATGACTGATGGACCAACCGTTTACTGCGGCTTGTAAATCTGCCTTTGTATGAAAAATCTGCCCTTCAAATAAGTCAACTGCAGAAGTTGCTTCTATCGGGCTGATAATGTTTACACATGGAGGATCAAAATTTTCATCATCATCCCACTGTTGTGTAGTCCTAACAGTTTCAACAAATTCGTTATTCATGTTCATTCCTTCTAACCCCCCTAAATTTTGTGTCGCGTGATCTTCAATGTACCCATGACCATTACATTCTACGTTGTTAAATTCTTCCATAGGACACTGGGAGTATAATCTTGGGCTATCATCATCCGATGAATTACTACTACTGCTATTCATCGTTTCATACCCTTCAACTTCATCTCTATCACCATCAACACGTTCACCCGTGTACGGCTCGTGCTGTGAATTACGGGGCATTGAAACTACTGAGGGTAGGATGTTTTGTGATTATTCGTAGTTAGTTGTTTCCCATGAGGGATGTTCAAGAACACTACGTCTAGGTACAGCTCTTGGAAGCTGTTGCGTTGAATGAATAGGTTGCTCACAAAACCAATTACGCCCATGTAAATGATCTTCAAGATTACTCGATATATCTCTAACAATAGGCCTAAAGGCCTCAGAGGTTGGTGTGGGCCTAATATGCAAAAGTTAAATGAGGAAAATGAAGAAGTGCGTTCAAATAATTATGAAAACTAATGATTGGAACTCACATGTAAGCTTGTGCTGAGGGGCCATCAGGTTGGCCCCCACTAATTTGCTCAACCTCAACATATACAACGACAGTGTGTGTTCTGGCCTCCTTCAACATGTACTCACAGACCTCATCATCAAAGACATTGGTCGCAGAAAATCCACCATTATCTCGAATCCGACATGTGAGGGTAATAGTGTTTGTTGTTGGATTTATTCGTAGTGCACGCATAATCCTTAATTTTAACATTTCAAGACTAATTATTTCTTCGATGAGGAGCGGTCGATTTCTTCCCCCAATATAGGCTGGTGTGAACTCGCCCGAAATGCGTAACTCACCATCGAAATATAGCAACAACCGAGACATACTAAGAAGAATAGAGAAACTTATGTAAAAATTTTGCTGATGATATAAAGTACAAAGTAACTTAAACTTTGCCCAACTTAAATGTCAATTAATTATAAAGGTACTGGGAACATTACCATAAGTTAAATATACAATTACTTAAAAGACTTAGGTAACATATATAATAGAATTTATGTTCAAAGTCAAATAAAATAATCTTTTGGATCCTTCTTGCTTAGCTACGCTAAACCATTCGTATTTGCTTGTTGTTTATGGCGTGCCTCTATATTCTATCGTAATGTCTTGCGATTATACTCAGCTATTTTATTTAAAAATATTTGGCTTTTAAACCTTAAATTTTCAGCCAAATTTAAATTTAAAAAATATGATATAAGTACAAAATATTCTAATACACATGAGAGAAGCCTTTATATTCTATCGTGATGCTCTTACACCTCCCCTCTACATAACCAAAAGCAGTTAGTTAAATGGATGACTTCTATTTCGGGAAACACCATTCCTCACTTCGAAATTCTTTTTTTTTTTGTTAAACTTCCTAACCCAATTTGATAAGAATTAGTTTTATAGTTTTTTTTTTAAAACGTATGCTTGACTTATTTTTAAATATTTAGTACTGTAAAATTCATGTGCAGTTTCGGAAGAAGATTTCTTTGTCTAAAATCTTTTTAGAAGATTGAATATTGTAATTAAAATCTAATTTATTTTTCTACTCTAAAAAAAAATGATTATAATGCTTTGGATCTAATTAAAAAAAAAAATTTGAACACAATAATTATTCCTATGATTGAGAGTAATCGAGGTGGCTAGCTGAGCTGTGGGTGGCAAGCGGAGGCGAATCAGTTATTAGTACTAACAGTAGGATCAACTTGAATTGTATTTTAAAATTCGGTAGAAAATTACCAAGCTTCAAAATAACCAAAAAATAATTACAAAGTCAAATAATAATATTATATAAAAAAAATTGATGTCATATTTTAAAAATATGGTTGAGCATATGTTATGATGTGATACTAATATTTCTCAATAATAACCTGGATTCATACTGGGTAATTATGTTATGAAAGTTATATATTTATTAAGAGATTTAATGACTAAGTGTAGTGTACCTACATATGATATTTATTGATTTAGAGGAAATATATGATAAAAATCCAAAACAATTAGTCTGGTGAAGAGTTCTAGAAAAGGAGTTCATTATACTTATTTTTAAGTCAATAAGAATATGTATATGCATATATAAATTAATACATGTGTTTAAAAATGAGGTGAATTAATATTGGACACATAAGCAAGTGAATTAAATATGAGGTCAATCTTTATAATTTCTATGGTTTGTCATTACTACTGGACACATAATTTTCTACAAGTTCAACAAATAAAAAGCACGATTTTTACTATCCTGATAATCTGCTAAAAAATTTTTTTGCAATACACTAAACAGCAAGGTAAGCAAAGTCTTATGCCTCATGATATACAATAAATATGAGATTTATATTAATTATTTATCATGATATACAATAAATATGAGATTTATATTCATTTTACTATTAGTCCCTATGTCCATTGTAGCGAGGAAGCAACATAAATTATTTATCGAGGATTACATACAAATTGCACAATACTTTTGAAGAGCAGATGGAAAGCCTTTTATGGTCGAGCAAATGTTTTGCTTAAAGATCTCCATGAGACATATTAAACATACACCTTTTTATAATTTGGCTTATTTTTATTATATTTTTAGATAAAATACTTCTTCTCTTAGATATATGCTACTATTGATTTTTTAATAATATTTTGCTCTCTTTTTTAATATTAGATAGTAATAATAAAAGTGATAAAAATGATTGAAGTCGTAAAATACTTTTTATAATTTTTTACTTTTTATTTATTATGTATTAATGTGATATTAAAATATTGATTGACTGAGATTTGATTTAAGAAAATTTTTTAAGCAGCAAACAAGCTTTTTATACTATTTTTAAAGCATTTTTTTATATTAAAATTTCTAAAAAATAGCCAACAAGCAATGGTGAAAAGCTTTGTTTGATACAACTTTTTTACTTTTGTCTAAAGTAGCTCTTTGTACAGACAAAAGTTTTTTGAACTAAATTTTTTTGTTCAAATTTTTTGTAAAGAACAACAAATTTAATAAGAAATCAACTCCAAACAAAGCTAAAGTCTATTAAAAAAAAATTGTTAGTGCTTTACTTTTTAGATTGCAACCACCATTTTTCTTTGGAATGGTTATAGTTCTACAGAAGCTTATTAGTATTCATAGGAAGAAAAGCTTGGATCATATTGTAGGCTGGTTGGGCATATCCCTTTGATTGTGTGGGTGCCCTACAACTATGAACATTATAGGGTGGAATTAGGCTTCGTTTTGGACAGCTCTCGCATCTTTTTAGTACCAAAAAAAAAAAATGAAAAAAAATTGTACAAAAAAAAATTAAAGTTTTGTTTGGAACTATTTTTTTATTGCTTTATGAAGTAAATTTCTAGTTTATGTGTTAGGTTGATTTTCAATGTAAATATTCCGTAATTAGCTTAAAAGCCTTGAAGATGATGCCACTTTTATTAAAGAAGTTATGTACAATGAAAATGAAAAAGAACCAACAATGAGCAGGATGCACAGTTCATACAAATCAGTTATATACAACATGTTGATGGTTTTTGCCTGAATATGTCCACTTTGATAAATTTAAATTAGGATTGAATATTTGATAACAAAAAAAAAAAAGTATTGAAGACATTGCAGAGTATCAAAGTCCTTTCCCTTAAATATGGAAGAAGCTCGTTGGCCAAAACTTTTGGACAACTTAAAAGAATTTTCTTATGGTCAACTTGCCTCCAAAAGCATGAGAGTTACACCAACAAATATGAGATTATAAAATATTTATATAATATATTTATTTTATATTAATAAGCTGGATATATAATGTATTACCTATTTTTGTTAGTCTTTGATTTACACATTAGATTTAATTAGTGAGCTCTACATAAAACTGAGCAATATCTTTATGTGAACAAATACAAACTTTTGTCTTGTGTGAAAATCTTTTTAAGGGTGCACTCCACCTCAAGAAAACTATAACATTACAATATCTACAACATTTGCAACAAATAAACAATAATAAATTACAATATCTACAACAGCAACATCTAACAATACTAATACAATTAACCAAAACTAAATAATCTTACAATAAATTAGGAACAGTTAACAAAAAAAACCTTTAAAACAAAATCAGAACTTAAGAACATACCTTTTAAGATGAGAAAAAACCGGCTGTTTGAGAGAGCAAACGCTGGGAGATGAGTGGGAGAAAACTAAAATCGGCAGCCCCATTTTATAGGGAATTCGCTGCCCAGCCCCGCATTTACTGTAACTATCATCTGCCAACAACCAACTCACCGTCCACCATCAATTTCCGCAACTGAGCACATGATCTGCGTAAATTCCGGATCTTGCCTCCGCTATAGACGAAAACTCACTAAATTCAAGCTGGAAACAGCTGTTACACATAATGTCTTATACATAATGCGCTTAAACGTTGGGCGCATTCTAAAGAATGCGCCCAACAGTTCGGCGCATTCTAAAGAATGCGCCCAACAGTTCGGCGCATTCTTTGAATGCGCCAAATAGGACCGCGCATTCATATAATGCGCGCAACAGTGGAGCGTATTAGCTCTTTTTCAAATTTTTTTTTATACGAGCTGCTTCCGCCAAAACAGCCTACAAACACGCTCCTTCCTAAAATTTGGCCAAATTCCATTTTCTAATAAAAAAAGAATATTCTGAATATATTCTTTCTGATACTTCATTTTATATATTTTTAATCATAAATTTTATTTATCGAATTTTTAATTAAATCTATTATAATTATATAAAAAATTCTTCATATTTCGATATCTTTTATGTATGAGAATTTTATCTTGATTTTTATCTTAATGTTGTATCTTAAATTAATTAATTTTGTAAAAAATATTTAGATTTAAAAAAAATAAGATATTTCTAATTTATTATCTTAATTAGTAATAAATAATTTTTAAACTTAAATCTTTAAAATTAATGATTAATTTTCGAATTAAAAAAATAGCGGGTGAACAGTGGCGTGTCCATCTTCGATGAAATGGCATAAAAATTGTTGCTCGATTAGAGCGATAAAAGAACGGCAAACACTTATTTGCCGTTTCATCGGAGTTGCCCTTACCCCCTCCAGCTCCCCTTCCTCGCCGGACGGCCGCCAGAGAAGGTACCTCTTCTCTCTCTATCTCTAACAGCTCTCTTTTCTCTCTCCTAAGCAGCGTCCGTCGTCTTCTTCAATGAGAGAGAATGGCTGCCACTGCGTTCGTTTGACGGTTTGAGATTAAAATAGCTATAAAGTTACAAAAAAATTCAGACATTCTATGTCTGGTCTTCTCGGGGGCCTCGACGCGACGTCCCCACAAAAATTAAATTTTTTTATTGTTATGGGTTTTTCTGTAAGAATTCTTAAACGGTGGGCCCCAGCTCTGTCCGGGCTCTTAGGCCAGGTCGCCAGGTTCAGGCACATGGGAGAGAGAGCTGCACTCCGCCCCTTTATTTTTTCAAAATTACAGTACAAAACTATTTATTTTGCTTTATACCCAAATTTCATTTAGAAGTGCACGTATTAATAAATTTGCAGCACTCTCTGTCTTTGTTTCTTTATTGCAGCTTGCCCATGCTTTTTATAATATATATTGAAATGTTTGGGGTGATTTTTAAAAATTTTTATAAGTTAATTTTGTTTACATTCGTTTTAAATTTATATTTATAGCAATTTTATGTGTTTTCAAATGATAATTACTGTAAAAATTTGGCAGAAGTCTCTCGGGCAATGCAATAAAATCTATCAAGTTTTGCAATTTTGGGAATAATCAAGTAGTTTTACGCAAAAGATTTGGGAAATCAATATCTGCGCAGGCGAGAACCGCTTATATAAACAACGGTGCATTTAATTCTAGGCGCTGAACAGAGAGAGAGAAAGAGGAAAGAGGAGCTGTAGAGAGAGAAAATAAATTCAGAAATATATAACGGAATTTTTTTTTTTTTTAATTTTCATTTCTTCTTTTCTTCAGGTCTAAAGAGGAGACTCAAGAGAAGCGAAAAGGTCACTGCTTTAAACTAAGCTAACTCGAAAGAGACTCCAAGGAACCGAGAAAGAAGTAGGGAGAAGTCATGGGAGGAGAAAGCTCGCCGCCGGTCGCCGTACCGGAGCTCAAGCTTTGGTTCATCGCCGGCGAGGAGGAGGAAGACGAGGAAGAGCAGCTTTTGCTCCATTAACTATGGTGTAGTTACGGTGATATTGGCGCTGAAGGCTCAATCAATTCTTTCCTCTCATTAACCGCCTTTACTGTTTTTTTTTTCTTCTTTGTTTTTTAAATTTCTGGGTACGTGTGTAATTTTTACTTTAGTTTCTTAGGGTTAATTACTGGTTTGTTCTGCAGCTTTTGTCACACTATGAAATGAGATCATGATTTTTTTTTTTTGAAAAATGTTTATTTAATGATATGATGGTGATGATAAAAATAATATAATCACTCATCATCTTCTCATTATTTCTCTCCATTTTGTTCTCTTTGTATTTTTTTTTTTTCGTAAGCCTTTGTTTATTCATTAAAAGCTTTAATCAAGCTGATTTGTGAGTTAACTCATATTGTTTAGGAGCCGATGAGCTAATAAGTCAAATTTGAATCAGATCACTTATACAGTTTGATTAAGAAATATTAATATAAAATACATTTAAAATATATTAGCAATTAGGAACTTAAGTGTAAATTTTTTTAATTCTTATATTCAATGATTTTTATTTTTCTTCTAATTTTTATTAATTTTATTATAATGATTATTTAAATTATAATTATTTTTTTAATAATTAATGAATCAGCTCTTAAATTAAAAAAAAATAAAGCTCAAATTTGAATTTGATTAATTAATCTAGCTCAAACCAAACCAAGTGTCACTCAAGACTCTAGAGGTTCACATCAAGAATGTTGAGAGAAGAAATTATTAATTTTTTATTGGAAATGAAATAATGTGTTGCATGATGGATTTTAATTGCCCAACTTTTTCTTTAATTATGATAAATAATATGATTTGGATTATTATTATGGGAAATTTACATACATACCATTTTATTTTATACTATTTACATATCTAACACCCAAAACATTAATATTACTTACCTACTGTCACGACCCGACCCGACGGGGACGGATCCCGCCCGAGCCGGATCGCGACGAGAGACTTACTAAACTTGCTTATCCAGGATCTGGCTTTGGATTAGGTTACTGAACTGATCTTCCAAATACTTAACTCAACAGAAACACACAGAACAACAGAGCTACTAAAAACATCAAATGCAGCGGAACAAAACATCTATCTTTTCATTTCCTCAAAAATAATCATCTACAGAACAGTACATGGCTTTCAACAGAAAGAAAGACAGAACAGAAAAGCCATGACTGTACAAAAATCAAAAGTACAAAAGTACCTAATCGGATCAGACTCTGAAACTAATCCTGGACCTCCTTGCCCTTCCCAGAACCTGAAAACCACCAGAAAGCAAGGGTGAGCTCAACAGCTCAGCAAAGCAACAAACCACCAATCTAAATTCTCAGAAACCAAAACCAAATTCATCAGACAGAAGTCAGATCAGAAATCGAAACAGAATCGGAAATCAGAACTTATACGGACAGATATCAAATCAGAATCGGAATCGTACAGATCATATCAGAACAAATCAACAGAGTCAGAATCAAAATTCAGAAATCAGAATCGTACGGAGCATATCATATCAGAATCACAATTTCGTACAGAACAGAACAGATACAGAAAACAGATCAGATACATATAGCTAAATGCCCTGACACTGACGGAATCTCTACGGATTCCGGCCCCTTATGCCTCCCTTCCCAGACACTAACTGAATCTCACAGGATCCAGGCCCCTTATGTCTCCCTTTGTGCTCACGGCACCAAAACAGATGTGCTTATAGCACCAAAACAAAATTCATCGGATCCGGAACAGAACAGATATCAGATTTCAGATTTGAGCTCATTTCAGATTTCCCGTTTCACTAACTGAATCTCATAGGATTCAGGCCCCTTATAACTCCCTTTTTATAGCTTACACACATAGCATTTCAAATCAGAAGAAATTCGGACATTTCAGAAATTACCCGAAAATCGGGCAGCACAACGGCAGTATACAGAATTTACACAAAAATTCCTGCAAAGAAAATTTACCGAATTCGCACAGAACATAGATAATCACATTCCAGAACATTTATTCTACGGCACAGAGAATTTACGATTTCACAGAAAATTCCGGTCGACTAAAAACACAGTCGAATCAAAAACACCCGGACAAAAATCTTCAAAATATAGTCAAAACGTGCACACCCGGCACGGCAACGATATACAGAAACTTACGCGGTAAAAAAACTGAACCAATCAAAAGTTACGGACGAAAAATCGTAACGAAAACGAAATCCGGACAGAAAATACCGCCAACCGCGACGGAACTGAAAATTGAGAAAGACGGAATGTGCCTTACTTCGAGCACAGCAATTTCCTCAACAGTCACTTCGATCGAAAACGGCTCCGCGTCTTCCCGAAATCAACTTTTTCTTTTTCTCTTTTTCTTCCTCTCTCCTCGGATCAAAATCTGATATTTTATAAAATTTTCTCTCTCCTCAAAATGACTCATTTCCCTTTAAGTAATGCTCATATCGGCCCGGCCGATCGTCTCGATCGTCCTGGACGATCAGACCAATTCCCATCGTCCTGGGACGATTTTTCAGGACGATAATTACTGTTCATAGGCGATAAAAACCCCTATTCTCTGACTTGTGCCATCCACTGATCGTCCCGGGACGATACCTCGATCGGCCTGGACGATCCCTACATGAAATCACCTGGAGCAATTCTGGGCAGAATCTGGAGCTGAATTCCACTGATCGTCCCAGGACGATCCCAGATCGTCCCGGACGATACTGGAGCAGATTGTGATATTACACCTACCACTCATATACAACTTTAATATCAAATATAACACTCCTATAATTTATTTCTAACATTCATATCATCCTATAAACTTTAATATTTCATTCCATGCACCCAAATTTATTCTGTGGGTGGTAGTCATGTAATATTAATGTTTTTGGTGTTTGATATGTAAATAACATGAAATAAAGTGGTATGTATGTAAAACCCCCTATTATTATTTATTTATCTTGAGAATTAGTTAATATTTGTTGTTTTTTGGATTTTTTTAAAACAAATATTTTTCTATGTTAGCTTAATAATAAAGTTTATAACATAAAATTAAAGAGTTATTATTATTATTATTATTATTATTTTAAGTATAATGCGTTATTTATATATTTTAAAAATAATTTTTATTATCTAATTGATTTTTTTATTTTTTTAGTATAAAATAAATGAGGATGGTGTATACTGTATAATTTAATTTAAAATGATATATTAAATTAGGTTTTGCTAATAATTAATTTAAGTTTTAAAAATTAAATCTAATCATTAAAAGTTGAATTTATAAAATTAAATTTCATTAAGGAATTGTTTAATCTCATAAAACATTTGATAACTTGTTTGGAGATATTTGAGATTCGATTAAAAATTAAATTTAATACCAGCTGAAATATTTTAATAATGAGTAGAATTCTTTTTTTTTTTTATCTTGTAAGTTAATTAAGGAGAAAAAATAATAAAAGCATTATATAAGTTAGTGATTAGAATGGATATATTAGACATTAAATGAACGCAATCTTCCATTTTTTTTTTTCATGATTTTAAATTTTTATTAGTAAATTTCCTTTCTTATTAAAGGAATAAAATGAGAGAACTTGAGAGTTTTAGAAAATTTAAAAATAAAAAATTTATATGAAATTATTAGGTATTTTTATATATTAAATGTATAAAATTAATTTTAAAATATATTTAGGCTTCATTTGGGAAGGCTTTCGTACTGCTTCTTAAAGCAATTTTTTAGTACAAATTTTTTTTAAGTAAAAAATTTTTATACTACAAAGCTGCTTTAGAAAGCAATTAGAAAGATGTCCAAACGAAACCTTAATAATGAAATTTTGACTTTTTGTGTCCCATAATAGAAAATTTGGAGAAATATACATTTTATTTAGTTTCTTTCGAAAAATATATCAAAAAGTTCATTTCAGATTAAAATACTTCTGTTTGTGTCCCATAATAGAGAAAATTAGAAATATACCTTTTATTATTTTAATGACTTTCGAAGGTTCTTTTTTTTTTAACCAAAAACAAATTTATTCAATAAGAAAGAGGGTTACAATAATTCGAGACCAACAACCGGTGGCACAAAATAATAAGACAAAAAAAACATATATAGGAGTAGTGAAAAAGAACTCAGTATGGAGGTCCCCTACACCAAACTTGTAGCCAAACATGGACCATCCATAGGTGTCAGTTAACAGAGTCGAGAGGCCACCAAGCAACAGAATGAGGAACCCAGGTTGCAACCAGCCCAGCCAGCAAGGGGACAGGGGACCTCCTCCTCATCGTCCGGTAACATTCAAAATCCACGAATGAAATAGCAAAACCAAAGACTAGCTATTTCTTCTTATCTTTATCTTTATGTCTTTTTTCCACCCACATTTAGAAAACCACGATTGATAAAGCAATCCACTAGTTCCCCCTCAAAATTCAGAATGTACGATTCCTCAGAAGAAAAGGAACCTCAAAAACCAACTAGTTAGTTTGAAACAAAACATCATTTTTCTCAAACTTAGCCATATGAGTTTTCATTTCAATATTAGACATAACTGAAATAGGGATATTAACGAAATTAACATTGCCCTCAAAGCCATCGTTAGAAATTAAACCCGATTGATCATGAACAGTCTGCCTATACGACACCAAGTTAACAGAGGAAGAAACAACATCCGGACTCACTACAGCAATCAGAAAGGATACGACATGATCAATTAGTTTCTGACTAGTAGAAACAAGAGAACCAAAAGGCACACCATCCTCAGCCAAACCATATAGGACAGACACATTATCTGCACAAGAAAAAACAAGTTTAGAATTTAAACCACAATTCAATACAGCAGATTCACTCTCACATAACCGTGGGACCTGGGCAGCATGAGCCACCCCCTCCAAAACTACAACAGAGTCCAGTCAGACTAAATTCAAATTATTAAAATTAGGATTAACACCCTAAAAAACTACATTCTCAACATTCTGCACAGGAGGATCTACATCTAAAAAGTCAATAACAACATCATTCGCAGAATCCCCCACAACAAGTATCGGCACAACAGGGGGAGGGGGGATGAGTGAATTAAAGTTGGATTATCAGAAACCTCATTAGGACTTTTTTAGATTGTGACAAATCAATAGGGATCAGTACAACATGAGTAGGATGGCAATTTCCAACATCATGTTCGATACTACGACAAGATGCACAAAAATGTGGGAACTCATCCATATCCACTTGTTGGACATAACCAAGCTTCTCTGAGCCAAACCATATCTTATTAGGGTAGGATTTAGTGATATCCAGCTCCACTACAACACAAGCTAAATATGGCCTAGATCTAATAGAAATGGTAGCATCAATTTTCAATGGTTTGCCAAGAGAGAGGTCAAACCATGAAGAATGTGGGGGGAAAAGAGGTGAGGGTGCAATTGCAGTAAGGATACCCAAATTAGGATCACCAATGACTCAACACCGACATCAACAAGGGGAGACCACTTGGTGAGCTTCATGTAACAATTATAAACCAAATATGATCTATGGCAGAAGACCTGACAATAATCAAGGTCATTAGCGAGCTTGATGAGAACATGCGACAGATCCAGCAAGGTAACCAAAACCTCCCCATTTAGCTTGAGGTTGAAAAAAAATCTACAAATGGTATCAAGAGAGGGTTGTTTGGTAGCAAACAACCAACGAAAACTGAAAAGGAATGGCTAATGCCTGAATTTTCTGATCAGAGATCCAAAGGGAAGGCAAGCCATGAAAAGAGGATTCCCTAAGCTAGGAAAATTCATTAACGACAGAAGAACCCACAAGAACATTCAAAAAAGAACGTGATGAAGATGAACCCCCTAAAAAATCATGGCTGCAAAGCTTCGACGCCATTCCGGCACGAGCCGGAAAGGAAAACACAAACAAACCAAAAGCAAACTAGAAAAGTAAGAAAACTTCCTTGGGAAAATGGTGAAGACCAATGCCACCGGGGCGAGCGGTCTGGCAACCGCGACGAAAATAGCTAGGGCAAAGCCCTAACGGAGCGGGCGAGACGATAGAGCGAGAGTTGTCATATGAAATAATCAAGACTTTAGAAGGTATTGTCAAATAATAGTCATGTTTTATGGGGTTTCATTCCTATTTTGATTTTTCAAATATTTTGAATGGAGATCATATTCATCATTTTCTCTGATAAAGTCTTTTAGTGAGGATCATGTTTTACAACAAATATCCTCTTACTTTCTAACTATTTTTTTGCTATCACAATGTTATTTCTCCAAAGACTATTTCTAGAATTTATTTTGCCTAGGCACTGATCTTTGCACGAGCAAGTAGTTGGGTTTATTTCTTAGATATGTAGCTTATAATATGTGGTTGCTTTTTTTTTTTTTGGGGCCAAATTGAGTTGTGGTTAATTATTATAGGTACATAAGTTGACTTTAGTCATATAGTTAATTTATTTTTGGAACCAAACTACTATCTATTTTAAGCATATATGTATGAAATTGATCATTTATATGCTTAAAATTTTAAGGTTAATTAGTGTTAAATAATTAACAATTTTTAGCACTTATATTAATCCCATTAGAACTTGTCTATATAGCTTTAAAATTTCTTAGACTTCCATTATAGTCATTCTGATTTTTTTTTTTTAAGCTACAAAAATTTGAATTAATTAAAATCTTCTTCAAAATTATTATTTTTTCATGCCTCCAAGTTCAAAACTTAAAAGTTAACAACTACTACCATGATATAGACCTGTCAATATTGGACCCGACCCGAACCCGACTTGAAATTTTTGGGTTTGGGTTGACCCAAAAGCGGGTCGGGTTCGGGTTCGGAAAACCGACCCGTTTACAAAAACAGGTCGGGTTCGGGTTGACCCGACAAGTTACCGGGTCAACCTGAAAACTCGTTTAATTTAAAAAATTTGGAGCTCGCTGCCCCTGCCCGGGCTGCCAGCTGCCCCCGTCCTCGCTGCCCACGCCCCGCGTCCACTGCCCCGCATTTGCTGTCCCGACTGCGAGTCTACGACCCCGCCTGCCCCACAAGTGCCGCTCGCGTCGCGTCGCAGTCGCTCGTGACTTCGCGTCGCATCGTGTCGCTTCGCTGCCTCGCCGGCATCGCCGCCATTGCACACTGCCGGCTGCTGATGCCGCTGCATGTTGCTGGCCTGGCGAAAAAATCGCCGCTGCACGCTGTCAACCACCATTCCGTGCTGTCCCTTGCCGCCTCGCGTGCTAGAACTCAAAAAAATCAAACCAACGTGGGTCGGGTCGGGTTGACCCAAAACCGAAGCGGGTTGGGTTCGGGTCCAGAAAATCGACCCGTTTGCAAAAACGGGTCGGGTTGACCCGAACTCGAATAGTGCTGGGTCAGTTCCGAGTTCGACCCGAACCCGACCTGTGACCCGAAATTGACAAGTCTACCATGGTACATGCGGGACAACTATAGCTTTTCCCAAAGATGCATATAAAGCTGTTGTGAGAAAAATGAGATTTTTGGACGATGCTGTATAAAGCATTTTCTTAGTTCAAATTTATTTTTTACGGTAATTTTAAAAAGTTACTTTCTCTATAGCAGCATGCATATGTATTATGTTTGTGAGTTTGTCCTAATTGACCTAAATGTCCCCCAAAAAAAGATGCACAATAAATATAATCTTCGTTGTTCACGCTAACGATTGATTTCTTACGATGCATATTAGGAATGCTGAAGAAATTGGAGCTATATTAACAAAAGATTGTAGTAAAACTGTAGTTATATACTTCACGTTCATTTTACTTTAATTTGATGAGCACAATGTTAACTATATCGTGTAACAACCATCATCATCATATTATGTTGACAGAGAAAATGGATCTTACGAGGGACAATAAACCATGAACTAATTAGAATGATGATTAGTAATGTGATTAGAAAAATAATTTAAAGCTCATTTAACAGTTAACAAATTCATCAGCACAATCTCCAACATTAAAAAAAATGATAAAGAAAACCTATAAAATGTTAGGTTAAACATCTAAAAATAAAGTACTAATGCATTATGAGATTTAAAAATAAATACAATAAAACTAAACAAAAAAAAATCTCTCATCTATTAACAAAATAACAAACAAATTTCAGCCAATTTTTTATTGAATTCAAAAATAAAACCAACATAAAACTTCAAACAATAAGTACTAAATAAATCAAATATTTCCTACTATAGCTAAAAAAAGCATGCAAATTCAAAAGGAAATCTAACAAAGTTAAGAATTAATTCAAAAGATTTTTTTTTGGATTATTTTTATTAGTATTTATTAGATTAAAAATACTAATCTCAATTTAAATTCAATGGTTCTTAGGGTATATTTGCAGCTATAGTTTTTTATGAATGTGTTTGAAAAATTATTATGTAATATATATATATATATATATTTAAAGCTACTATAAAAAGAAACAAAGAGTAATAGTCAAACCGAATTATAATTATGATTTAAAAAGTAAAGCAATAATAACATTTTTCCAAATAGACCCTTAATGTAATATCTGTTTTTTATTATTAAATTGGTGTGTTTAGATTGAAAGGGGTCTCAAGAGAGGAAGTAAAGAAAAAAAGAAGTTTGTGTGAGCTAGGCTATGAAATTTGATTTTTTTTTTATTCCATCATGATATTTTTTAAATGAATAATTTTGTTTATTTAATTTATTTCACTCTTTAATTACAAAATATTAAAAATATATATTGACATTATAAAATAAAGAGTATGATTAATTTAATTGCATGGTGTATCTTTCTATACGTGAAAAGGTGAGTGGCTTTACCCTTAAAGATAAGATACGAAATGAGCATATACGTGAAAAGGTTGGAATAGCTCCAGTAGAAAATAAGATTAGAGAGAGTCGCCTTTGATGGTTTGGTCACATAAAACGGCGGCCTTCCGATGACCCGGTTAGAAGAGTAGAGGTATTAGGTTTGACTTATGTTAAGAAAGGTAGGGGTAGACCTAAAAAGACTTGGTTAGAAAATATTAGGAATGACCTTTCTTTATTAGATTTAAATGAGAATTTGACTTTTAATAGGACACAATGGAGAAAAAAGATTCATATAGCTGACCCACGTAGTGGGATAAAGGCTTGATGTTGTTGTTGTTATTGTGATGTCTCTTTCTATATCACAAGAAATGCTATGAGAAAAAAAAAAGATAGAAATTTAAAAAATTAAAATAAAATAATAAAAAATTGGATGGTGAGAAGCAATTATTGACTTCCGCAGAGTAAGATTCTTAGCTTAGAGACCAATCATTTTTTTTTTTAACAAAAAGAAGAGTTCTCTTATGTCCATCACTTAAGAATGTTTATATAACAGTGATATATTCCCAACTTTATATCTCTATCAAATATTCCACTGGCTAATAATAACACCTTGGTTTTCATGTGAGCAATATGAGCATAATATTATTTTAAAACTAGATTTCTCATAAAATGGTTTTTTCTAAAACTCTGTTTTATAAAGCCTTACGAAATATTTCTCAAACAAACTCTTAGTCTTTTTAGGTCTACATATATCTTTCTTAATATAAAACAAATCTAATACATCTACTCTCCCAACTAAATCATCGAAAAGCCAACATTAAAGCGTTGTTTTGGACAACTTTTTTATTACTTTTTAAAGAAGAGTTATAGTATATAAAATTTTAATTTATATACTAAAACTCTATTTTAACAAGCAATAGAAAAATTGTCACAAACAAAGCCACTAAAGCTAGTCCAACTCTTATTTGCATTGTCTCTAAAAGTAAAGCTACTCATCCACGTAAACATCCTATTCTCTGCAACACTCAACTTTACTTAATTTTATGCTTAATCCTACAAGTGAAGATTTTTTTTTTTTTTTCTGAAATTCAATATTTAAATATACAGAAAAAAAAAATCTTTTAAATTTTGTGTGCCAAAAAAGAAATTCTCAATAGCAAAAACTAGGTTAATATGAAAAGGACTTTCAACAAAATCATAAGAAAACACAAATTTATGGAAAGCTCACTCAAATCCAAACAAACTCATAAGCAAACACCAACAACAGACGACATTTCTGCCACAATGAGTTTTACTTAAACAAGAACAGTAGCAAGAACCATGCAAAGGAAAAACAAATCAAAAGTAACAGTACCCTGATGGAGATTTGACCAGCAAATCCCATCTAGCGGACATTTTTACTATATAGCAACACCGAAAATTCTCATTCACCAATAACCATAACAACGCTCAGAGCTCCATCTCCTTCATACTCTTCTCCTCTTCCACAGCCTCTTCCTCCCAGCAATACAGGATAGACCTTGGAGAGGTTGCCTCATCCATGGAATCAACAGAGAAGCTTTGGTACAAGAGCAGTCCACCACCTGCAAGTTCCTGTTCCACATGATCCTTGCGCTTGTATCCATGAGTATCTAATTTCTGACCAAATGAACAGGCAAAGGGGCGCCCACCAAAGATTGTGACTGCCACAGAGAAATTTGCAGGTTCAAAGCACCTCAGAACCCTTTCAATCAGATTGCGATAGCTGATCATGCTTGGTTCAAACCCCATAGCTTCATAGCTTGCATAACTGAATCCTTCCTCTGGTGTGACATGGATGGTTGAAAGAGCTTTACCGTTGATCCCATTCATTGAATACCCACAGGGCTCAAATTCGAAGTCACATATTTCCATATCAGGGATGATATGAGAAATCCCAGACCTTAAAGTCATCTCTTTAGCAGATGAAGCATTACCATGAACAGAATTCTTGTAGAAGATCATAGCTTTCTCACTGTGCAATCCAGTCATGCACATCTCAATTGCCACCATTGGAAGTTCAGGTTTCTCGGTTGCATAATAAACATGCCAGTTCTGGTTTGGCACGGATGGATTACCGATAACATAAGCAGCCCCACCAGATGCAAGGCGGCCAAAGAACAGATTAAGAGCCCCGACTTCCTCTGAGAAGCTTCGATGAGGAGCAGGCTGGGCTCCAGGGAATTTGAAGCTTCCTCTGGAGTACTTCACAGCCATAACAGAAAGTGAAAGCTCAGCAGCCAGATTGAGGATCACAGGAATTGACAATAGGAGCCTTGTTGTACCACAGGTCTTCAGAATTATCTTGCATGGGTACACAAAGAGGCTCGATTCAGAGAGCACGTAGGAATCAAAGTCCATGTTGGACAGCTTTGCAACAACGGTGCATTTTGCTGGCTCCAGAATGGAGTCAATTTGGGACCGGCTTAGAGCACGAAGTCCACGACCATGAGGATCGGCTAGCAACGGGGCTTCTGAGAAGGTGATCTCAAGACGCTTCTCATAGCCCTCAAATCCAATCGGAGAGGAGGCCATCAATTTCAAGCTTTGACAGCGCAGACAGACGATGCAGTAGAAGAAAGGAGGACAAGGCCGAAAACAGTGGTTATGGTTACTTGTGAGCAATTAAGCAGTGGAATCAAAGAAATAATAGTACAGGGAAATCCCTGCACTAATCAAGGAAGAACTAGCAAGCTTATCAAGAAGGCTTCCTAGCGCACTGCAAAATACACCAAACAAACGTAAGAGATTAAAATCCATCAGAATTATCATAGAAATCTTAAACAGAACTTGAATAATGGATATGTTTAAGTTCATTACGTTGGAGTAAGCAGCAGACTGGAACTTCTTCACTCCACCATTGGGTCGAACATCCTCAATGCTGTAGCCTAGGGGAACTTCGTATTGTAAGGAATTACTACTGGATTTCTTCTTCCCACCTTTTGACTCCATTAAAACATCCAAACGTCCTAAACCATCACAATAAAAAAATGAGGCGTTATTATGCTAGTTTGTTTAGAAGCGATCTTGCAAATTTACTCAAAAAAAAAAAATGTCAAGTTTCTAGTTTGATCATATCAAACTATCAAAGTGCGTAAATACGATACTTTCACATCAAAAAAATACCAAACAAAAGAAATATAAACCAAAAAAATCTACAAAAATAACATATTGAAGACAATGGATGACACCGTTGAAATTCAAAAGATTAAAAAGTTGTTTTCCTGTAGAATGAACTTCCTGCAAGAAAACTAATCCTATTAACATTATAAAGGCCATATATACACATCAATATGCACGATCATAGCCAAAGGAAGACGATGATGTGTAAAATAAAACTAGAAAACCAAAAAACATATCAGAAACTTAGTCTATCTCAAGCTAATGGTACGATTATATAATAGATTCAACCCATTGCCTAAAAGAAATGTCCAGATTCAAAAGAAATTTTTTTTTTTTAAGATACAATCAACGGAATCAATGAGTCCGAAGAGAACGTTAAGGCTGCGAATGTTACCGTATCAAACTAAAGAATCGAAACTACAGAAGATAAAAATTCACAATTCAAACCACGAAGAAGAATTTGCATTACCAACACATATCAAAGCAACAAAGACAGCCATAGAAGAAGAGATCCAACCGAAAAACAAGTCCGCAACAAAGAACCGAACAAATGCAGGAAAAGAAGGGAATTTTAGATCCCTGATGAGAAAACTTACAATAAAAATGGCGAAAAATATATTCTTTCGCGCAGACGTAGCGCCTCACCGACCTAGTTGGAAAACAAAACCCTAGGACCGCTCCGGCAGAGAGAAAGACGAGCACTTTTAGCAACTTCTTGCGGACGAATTAAGCCAGCCTCTCGTTGGTTTCATTTATAAGCCCCTGCGGTCCTCTGTGAATCGAATCTTTTGAGAAACGCGTTTCCCACTAGTTTCCGAAATTTAACGGTCATCCTTAGCTGTCATCAAATCAATCTCCGTTCAAAATTAAATTAAATTGAATTTAAAATCAAAATCAAATCTTCTTTTTCCCAAATCAGAACAAGCAAAACCAATATATTTGGTTTAAAAACTTAAATATTTAATAAATGATTTTTTAATCCCCCTTCCCCACAAAAAAAAAAAAAAAAATAAAGATTTTTATATTCCAATTTTATATTATTTAGCTTGAATTTATTTTAAATAATTTTTAATTAATTAGACTAATCGGATTTGATATTTTTATTCTAAATTAATGATTATTGAATTGGAATATAATTATTGATTATTCTTCTAATCATATATAAAATTTTATATCATTTGAATATTATTTTTAATAAACATATTGTGAGACAGATGAAGTTGCCTATATAATTATTTTAGTACAAATTTTTTTATTTTTCTACTAAAACTCCGTTTTAAAAGCAATAAAAAAGCCGCCCAAACGAAGCCTTAGACTTCGTTTGGGACAGCTTTTTTCCGGTTTCTAAAACAGTTTTCGAGCACAAAATTTTTAAATTAAAAAAAAAAAGTATTAGAAAGCTGCCTTATAAACAATAACAAAATTGTCCTGAATGAAGCTTTAATATTTTAATAATTATTATTATTATTATTTAATATTATTAGTATGATATAGTGTCCAAATGTCATGATGGCAGTTGATCCTCCAAAAGGCCCTATGTTCTCTAACTTTTTCTTATAACATACTAATAGAAAATTATATAAAATAAAGATTAAGATTTCGTTTGGGACGGATTTTTTAATGCTTTTTCAAGCAGCTTTGTAGTACAAAAATTAAAATGTTTGTACTAAAAAATCGCTTTAAGAAGCAGCAAGAAAGCCGCCCCAAACGAAGTCTAAGATTTCATTTGGGATAGCTGCTTTAAAAAACAACAAGAATGTTGTCTCAAACAAAATCTAAATATAATCAAAATAGTTAATATTACATTAATTAATTTTTTTGAGAAACATAGAACAAACTAATCATTAAAATTAAATTAGATAGAATACATAGAGATAACTCACTTACATAATAAATAATCATTTATGTATCATAGTCTATACTTCTTATAAGGTCCAATGATTCAAACTCATCATTATTGTTTATTGAATTCTCTTCATATATTGTGGTTATCATTCTCTCCTATGTGGGTGTGAGTTTATCTACCTAAAAATGGGGAAAAATTGCGTTAGATTTGATCAATATATATATATATATATATATATATATATATATATATATATTCATGAGACACCATAAGGAAAGTTAGCAGTTTGCAGCGGAATATTTTTGTCAAAAATGACGAAGCATTTACGACGAAAATTTTCGTTGAATTTTTTGTGACTGATTTGCAACGGATTTTCTAAGAACATACTATTCTACCCAAATGATCAATACCATTAAAAAAAAACTAACTATAATGTAATGTTGACTATAAAAAAGATTATTTCATGATATATATTTTATATTAGGATAAAATTTATTTTATTACTCTTATTTCACAAGTCTTGTGTTTCTTAAATATGACTAAACTCTTAGACAAATATGATTAAATAATTATACAAATATAATTAAATTATAAAATATTCATAATCTTTTTATTGTTATATTATACTTTTAATTATGTCAATTAATTTAGTTGTTGAGGAATAATATGTGACTCTAAAATTAAAAATAATATAATAAAAATAACCTAATTTTGATATAAAATATATCAAAATATCTTAATAAAATTTTAGTTTTGATTTTTATAATTTGTATAATTAACATTTTGATAAATTCCAAGAAAAAAAAAACATTTAGGTTGCTTTAGAACTTAGAAGGCCTACGTGGATCTCATTCATCTTATCTTATTAAGCTTTTCCACTCAAGCATTTAAGTTTTTTAATTAAAATTATTCCTCATAACGGCGACGATTATTGAGATTATGAGAGAGATGTGTTGTCCTAAATAACTTAGAAGAATCAATTTTGTATTGTTTGATAGTGATTTGGTTTGCAACATTATAATTGATACGTCATCTCAAAATTATCTTGATCGGGCACGAATCTCGAGACAAAAGCTAGTTGGAAACTTCAAAAATTAATTTCGGGAGCATATGAACTCCGATTTCAGCGAGCTTACAGTCAAACTGAGCATCTCGGAAATACGAACCCAACGACACCAAGATCAACTCAATCCAAGCCCAAATGAGTCCGAATCAAGGGTTCAAAGCGCTGTTGGAAGGTTCAAACCGCAATTTGAGTTACCAAACGATCTCCGATTTTGACGAGCTTATACTCGAATCGAAGGGCTCGATGAGACGAATCCAACGAGCCCAAGATCATCAAATTCCGACATCATTAAGGCCATCAAATGTCCAACGAACGGTGCATGATCGAAGGATTCGATATCGGCCGTCCATTCGGATCACTCCCAATTCGCCCTTGATCTCACGCCTATTTACGGGCTGTGCCACTCCAGAAAAACTATAAATAGAGCCCTCATTCTACACCAAGGGGACTCAAGTGAAGAGAGAGAAGAAGAAGAGAAGGAGAAGGAGAAAGGGGAATAGGAGATTCCTCACCTCCTCGACCACCGCCGCCGGAGCTTTTCCTGCCGCCTGAAGACGCCGGAACTCTGCCGGATTTGGAGGAAACGCCAAGAATTCGCAGAAGAAGAGAAGGAGAAGGAGAAAGGGGAATAGGAGATTCCTCACCTCCTCGACCGCCGCCGCCGGAGCTCTTCCTGCCGCCTGAAGACGTCGGAACTCTGCAGGATTTTCAGAGAACGCTAGGAATTCACAGGACTTTGTGAATTTAGTGGAAGAAAACAAGTTGTATTTGGATAATCCCGACTTGTGGGACGAAATCCGCCATTTGTAACCTACAAAAACACTAGTGGAAATTTGCAACTGGGCAAGGCCCCGTGGTTTTTCCCATTTTTGGGTTTTCCACGTAAAAACCCTCGGTGTTCACCCTCTTTTCTGTTTGTGTGTTAAACTTACGTGCAACGCTCGGACGCGAATTTACAAAACTCTACCGCCGCGTATTTTCTGACACGCAACAGTTTGGCGCCGTCTGTGGGAAACACAATCCCACTACTTCGAGTACTGCTACGATGGTGAATAGGCGCAGCAGTCGTTTAGTTGGAGCTTCTCGCTCCAACTCTCATCAGTCCAGAAATCCGTCTATTAACCATAGACGACTAATGTCAGCATCTTTTCACCCTGGGGGGCAGAATGCTGCCGGAGAAGGGACTTTGGGACATTCTTTAGAAGAAAGAATCCGGAAGATGGAAGAATCGCAAAACGAGATCCTCCAACTCCTACGAGATGATCGACAGCCGACGTTGGAGGAGATCCTTCCCCCTCGGGATCCACCAAGGGTTGAAGATATTCAATTCGAGCGTCGACAAGAACAAATTCGTCTTCCTCCACATCCTCAGTCACAACACGAAGATGAACTTGCCGATACAGCGAGTTCAACACATCCTCGCATTTTTTCGGATCTCCCCGAAGGCTCTCCCCAACCACACATCGCGGGATTCCCTCACAATGTCCTGCGTCGCGAACTGCAAAAATTGGTACGGGAAGAGTTCCCCCGAGGAGAGGTGAGGCATGTTCTCCGACAGAGGAATTTTCAGGAGTCATCACCTCTAACTGAAGCCATTCTTCAGCACCCCATTCCGGTCGGATTCAAAGTGCCAAACGTTGAATCCTACGACGGGACGACCGACCCGTATGAGCATGTTGACTACTATAGAACCATCATGCATATTCAACGAGCATCAGACGCGCTCCTCTGCCAGGTCTTTCCAGCCACCCTTAAAGGACAAGCCCGAATGTGGTTCTACTCGCTTCCACCTGGAACGATCCCCTCTTTTATCAAATTGGCCAAAGTATTCGTCGAACAATTTGTGGCCAATCGAAGAATTGCTAAGGATTCTTCCCACCTCTCCGGGATTCGCCAAAATGAGGGAGAATCGTTGAAGGAGTATTTTCAACGATTTTCCACTGAAGCACGACAGATTCCAGGAGTAGACCCTGAATTACTCAGAGGGGTCTTTCTTGGAGGTCTTCGTCCTGGCCCCTTCTATTCGGCCCTTATGCGAGACACCGTCCATTCGTACGCTGACTTGATCCATCGCGTGGAGGCACAAATCTCTGCGGATGAAGCTATAAATGCTCACAGGAAACAGTTTGAGCAAATCAGCGGGAAGCGCAAAGGTGCACCTGTGATGGATAATTCTTTCTCACAGCAGAAAAAGCATGAGAAGAATAATCTACCTCATAGGTCTCCGTCACCACGACGAGGACCTCGCCAAGAAAAGGAGTACACCCCACTCAATACATCCCAAGCAAATGTATTAATGGCCATCCGGGATCAGGAGAACGTGAAATGGCCACACCCTTTGAAGCCCAACGTCGAAAACCAGGAGCAATATTGCCACTTCCACCGTAGCCGTGGGCACACTACTGAAGCATGTTGGCAGCTCAAGGAAGAAGTTGAGAGACTGATCCGACAGGAATATCTCCGACAATTCATCAAGAATACACCAACCCGAGATGAAGTTGGTCCGACTGGGGGGCAGAATCAGCAACAAAGACAACCATTGAATAATATTCAAATGGTTGGAGAAATTGAATGATCACACACTTTGTGTATTTGTACTAGCAATATTACTTGTCTTGTTGTCGCTCTTATATGGAGTAGAGTGTTACTTTGATGTCTTTAATGTCTTCTTCCAAGTTTAATGTTATGGTATTGTCACCAAATGTAGATCTCGTGTGTTGAGTGCTTTGTAATTTGTAAGTCGTACTAGGGAACTATTGTACTATCTTACGTAATGCAGTAATAGAATGTTCATGTTGTTGTGATATGATTTTTCCTCTTATGAAGGATAAGAAAAAATTTCTCAAACTCTTTCTCCGTGATTCGAGAAATACACAATCCATATTATATCTCAATCACCGGACGATCAATCCCAAGGGGATTTGATCCTGACCTCTTCCACACAGGTTAACGTCGTCGAACAAATGCTCTGACATACAACATCGGATAGGTCTTACATCCTTGGTGGATTCTCTCGACCTCTTCCACACATGTTAATGTCATCGAACAAATGCTCTGACATACAACATCGGATAGGTCTCACATTCTTGGAGGATTCTCCTGACCTCATCCACACAGGTTAACGTCGTCGAGCAGGGCTCCGACATACAACCTCGGATAGGTCTTACATCCTTGGTGGATTCTCTCGATCTCTTCCATACAGGTTAATGTCATCGAACAAATGTCCTGACATACAACCTCGGATAGGACTTCTACCCGACGTCGGACTTCTGCTCGTCAGCGGACTCCTACTCGTCGTCGGACTTCTGCTCGTCAGCGGACTCCTACTCGTCGTCGGACTTCTCCCTGTCGTCAGATTTCTGCTCGTCAGCGGACTCCTACTCGTCGTCAGACTTCTGCTCGTCAGAAGACTCCTACGCATCGTCGGACTTCTGCTCGTTAGCGGACTCCTACCCGACGTCGTACTTCTCCCCGTCGTCAGACTTCTACTCGTCAGAAGACTCCTACTCGTCATCGGACTTCTGCTCATCAGCAGACTTCTACCCGACGTCGGACTTCTGCTCGTCAGCGGACTTCTACCCGACGTCGGACTTTTGCTCGTCAGCAAACTTCTACTCGTCGCCAGACTCCTCCTCGTCGACGAATTTTCGTCGGTCTTCTACCCGAAGTCAGACTTCTTCCTGTCGTCGGACTTCTGCTCGTCGGCAGACTACTACGCGTCATCGGCTTCTCGCAACGCATTCTCGAACTCTCCCCTTTGACTCCACACTCGATCGTTGACTACTAACGGGCTTCAACTCGATCGTCCATCGCCAACAAACCTCCGCTCAGATGAAAAAGAGATCCCGTAGGCTTCTGCGCGCAAGGAGGGGCACTAAGTCGAGCAGGAAAGAATTCCAACTCGCAAATAGCGGAAGCCTCAACCGCCAATAAGCCGGAGGGGGAGGAAGAAATCTCGTAACTCCTGCACCAGAGAGGGAGCGCTAATTCGAGCGAGGGACATTTCCCACGCGCAAAACAGCGGTAGCCTCAATGTCAGAGAGCCAGAGGGAGAAAGGAAATCCCGTAGGTTTCTATCGCCAGTAAACCGGAGGGAGAGGAAGGAAATCCCGTAGGTTTCTATCGCCAGTAAACCGGAGGGGAAGGAAGGACATCCCGTAGGTTTCTATCGCCAGTAAACCGGAGGGGAAGGAAGGAAATCCCGTAGGTTTCTATCGCCAGTAAACCGGAGGAGGAGAAAGAAAATCCCGTAGGTTTCTATCGCCAGTAAACCGGAGGGAGAAAGAAAGAGAATGTGCAAGTTTTCTAAAGGCCTGAGGGGCCTATTTATAGGTTTTGGAAAGAAAGGGGAGGAGTTATTGCAAATTCTAGCATTACCTGTTTTTAAAAATTTTTTACGAATTTTTAGAAATTTTTTAGGATTTTTTCGGACCTAAAAATGACAAAAACGTTATTTTTTGACGTATGAGGGGCCCACTTGAGTCGGTGGGCCGAACCAACGCGTCTTTTTACTCAAAAATGCGCAAAACAACTCATCGATCCGCGTACTACACGCGCGGATCTTGACCAGCAGCCGCAGATCGCGCTCAGGCCCGCGGCAGGCAGCGAATGAGCGGCCTTCAGGCCTCGCGGGTGGTCCACGCAGGCAAACCGAGCGTGTGGTCCACACGGGCGGACCGCGCCAGGCTGACCGAGCAGGCGGACCACGCGGGTGAACCCTGGTTCCGCGCGGGTGAGCAGCGATTCCGCGGGTGAGCCGCGGTTCCGCGCGACAACGGCCCTCGGCCGCTAAGCCGCTCCGCCGGCGGCAGCGGTGGCGGCCGGCCGGCCGGTCCGGCCGGTTCGGTCGCCAGCTCCTTTCCGGGCGTCTTTTGCCCCGACAAATCCAAATTCGACGTTTTTGGGGTCCCCGGACACGTTTTTTGACGTCCCGGACTCAATTTTGACACTTTCGGGGCCATTTGAGGCCCCCACACGCAAGAATAATTCCGGCTCGCTCGGAAAAACTCTTTAAAATTTGTAACGCATATTTTCGGACTCCTGGAGCTTCGACTTCCGAAAATAGGGGGGCAACTGATACGTCATCTCAAAATTATCTTGATCGGGCACGAATCTCGAGACAAAAGCTAGTTGGAAACTTCAAAAATTAATTTCGGGAGCATATGAACTCCGATTTCAGCGAGCTTACAGTCAAACTGAGCATCTCGGAAATACGAACCCAACGACACCAAGATCAACTCAATCCAAGCCCAAATGAGTCCGAATCAAGGGTTCAAAGCGCTGTTGGAAGGTTCAAACCGCAATTTGAGTTACCAAACGATCTCCGATTTTGACGAGCTTATACTCGAATCGAAGGGCTCGATGAGACGAATCCAACGAGCCCAAGATCATCAAATTCCGACATCATTAAGGCCATCAAATGTCCAACGAACGGTGCATGATCGAAGGATTCGATATCGGCCGTCCATTCGGATCACTCCCAATTCGCCCTTGATCTCACGCCTATTTACGGGCTGTGCCACTCCAGAAAAACTATAAATAGAGCCCTCATTCTACACCAAGGGGACTCAAGTGAAGAGAGAGAAGAAGAAGAGAAGGAGAAGGAGAAAGGGGAATAGGAGATTCCTCACCTCCTCGACCACCGCCGCCGGAGCTTTTCCTGCCGCCTGAAGACGCCGGAACTCTGCCGGATTTGGAGGAAACGCCAAGAATTCGCAGAAGAAGAGAAGGAGAAGGAGAAAGGGGAATAGGAGATTCCTCACCTCCTCGACCGCCGCCGCCGGAGCTCTTCCTGCCGCCTGAAGACGTCGGAACTCTGCAGGATTTTCAGAGAACGCTAGGAATTCACAGGACTTTGTGAATTTAGTGGAAGAAAACAAGTTGTATTTGGATAATCCCGACTTGTGGGACGAAATCCGCCATTTGTAACCTACAAAAACACTAGTGGAAATTTGCAACTGGGCAAGGCCCCGTGGTTTTTCCCATTTTTGGGTTTTCCACGTAAAAACCCTCGGTGTTCACCCTCTTTTCTGTTTGTGTGTTAAACTTACGTGCAACGCTCGGACGCGAATTTACAAAACTCTACCGCCGCGTATTTTCTGACACGCAACAATAATTAATATATATAAGTTAAACATGGCATTATATATCTAATACCATATTATTATTGATTGCTTGAATAACTAATTCATGTTGAAAGCTCCTTCAATAATAGACACCTTCGTGGTGATTATATCGCTTGTGTCAAAGTCATCTGTACGTCATCATTATCACTCATTAAAATAGGAGAAAATTAATATATGATCATATTATTGAACATTATTTATTTCTTAATTTCCTTATTAACATTTATTAAATTTTAATATGCCTATCCATTCTCCTCTTTTTCATCATCATCATCTATATTATTCTTCTTCTTTTTCATCTTCCGTCATTGCTTGAAAATCCAAACTCTATCAACATGGACTCATAATGTCACATCCCAAGATCTAAGTTGAAGAAAATCATTTCAATTATCTTTATATATATATATATATATATATATATATATATATATATATATATATATATATATACACAACCACATCAATACAGACATTCATAGCTGATTAATTGCATTAAAGAAAATCAATAAAATGTGAAAAATCTAATTCATATTACTACTGTTAATAATTAAAATATATACCTAGAGTCTAAAATAATATATACAATAGTCACACTGGCTACAAAATATATATAAATTAAAAGCTGAACTAAAAGTTATACACTACAGGAAAATCACTCATTTCCGGCGGCATATTCCGGTGGATATTGAGCCTTTTCTGTCGATTTTGTAATTTAGCGGCGGTTTTCCGGCGGTTAAAATTCGCCGGTAAAAACCGCGCCGGAAAATAAATTCCGGCAGTTTTTTTCGACAGCTTTATGGCGGGCGGTTTAAGCCCGATTAAACCGCCGGGCTTAAACTGCCCGCTGCCCTGTGATCTGCCCAAGTGCAGCTGGTAGGATTCGAACTCTGTCCACTCAACCATTTGGCTGTAATGCAAAATATGTTAAGCTTCTTAATATTTTATATTTAAACTATATAATTTCATAAAATTAATAATCTTTTCAAAAACTGGAATTATATTAAATTAAAATTAATTGTAAATGTAAAATTAAAATTAGTAATTACTTCAACTAAAATATTAACCCTAAAATTAATAATAAATGAAAATAAATTAAATTAAAGTATTATAATAAAATTTAATTAAAACAAATTAATAACTTCATACTTTATTAAAATACAATTAAAATGAAATAAAATTTTAAACTAAATTAAGATTTAAAAAAATATTAAATTTAAATATTTAATTAAGGAAAAAAATAACTTAAATTAGTTAATATAATTTTTAAATCTTTTTTTGTTAAATACTTTAAATAAATAAATTTTTTAACATTTTATTTAAATTATTTAAAAGCCGCCAGAAATCTAGAAAAGCCACTGGAAACTCCGCCGGAAAATTAGCCGCCGGAAATCTGTCGGAAAACAAACGGAAAGCCGCCGGAAAATTCTGCTGGTAATGGGTGATTTTCCTGTAGTAATACTAACATCAGTATACAACCTCAAGTTGTAGGCTCCGTTATATTAAATCATTTAAAAACACATAATAAGCATAAAAGTCTAATAATTATTCAAACTCTATAATTGGTTTCAATGCAAGACAAAAAGGATTCAATATGTATGTTCAGTTCTAGCTAATATAAATCATCACTTAATATGAGAAATAAAATCTCAAAAATTAATACTAAAATTAAAATGATAAGTGGAGTCAAAAGAAATCTATTAAATTATAAGATATACGACAAATAGTATTATCACCCAATAAATTATGTCGGTATGATATGCTATGTTGTATCAATATTAATGTCAGTACAATTTCAATTATACTATCAATCAATTCAACATAGTATCATGTAAATACAATCATGAATGCAATATTTTTAATTTGATATTTTCATTCTTCCACCTCAATTATTATCCATTTGTGTTTCAATCGTAATATAGGCCCAACTATCAATTAATTGGTATTGGTTAATCCCAATTCTTGTCCACTTGGATATCAATTTTAATTAGGCTTAAATGTTAACCTGGTATCAGTCAACCCCAATTATTGTCTAGTTGGGTATTGATCTTAATTAAGCTCAATTGTCAATTAATTAATATCAATCTTAATTTATCTTTTATGTGAACAAACATCCTTTCATCTAGCCTCTCTTACATGCAAATGTTACATTTTGTCAATATTATGTATGAAATGCAGTAAGTCATCAAATGTAGTTAAAAATATCAAATTTATCTATTATGCATTTAATTCAAAAAATCATATATTCCTATTTAATAGGTGAAATACAATATATTTCTTTCAAAATGCTTATATTGGTAAGATTGAGTACATACTAAAAGTTATGAGGGGAAAGCTTTACTCGTATAAAATTATTCTCATTTTTTGATAACTGAAATATAAATTTGATTAAAAAAAATCAAATTTCCTTATCTGCTCCCTGTTTTAGATTAATGAATTAGGGAAATGAGATTAATGCTTTTTGGTTAATAGAATTAGATTTTTTAGATTAAAATAATAAAATAATATTATATAATTATATAATTTAATTCAATTTTCAATATAAATTCATATAAATTCTGTTGGGGCTTTAAAATTTATAAAAAGAATACATGAAATTTCTCATTTGATTTAAAAATTTTTAATAAAATAGGTTTTGCTAAACAGACATCCGACAGTCTCGAAATCTCCACTTGTACCGACAGATATTAATTTCTTAAAAATTTGCACAAGTGCTAAAAAATTATAGAAAAAGTATTATAAGTAAAACACAAAAACATATGTTTGAATAGTTGCTATTTGAATGATTTATATTTGTGCAACTTATGTAGTTTTGATGATTCCAAACATTATTGTTCAAATGAATAGTTATCTCCTAACAATTTCAGAAGATTTGCACTTGCTCTTGTGTGTACTAACATTTCAGGAAAATCAGACTCCAGACTACGAAAACTTCAAATCAAATTCAACATGAGAAATTTTGTTTATTTGAAGTGTCTTTTCTTTGAATTAATTTTGAAAGGGAGTGATTGTAATTGAGTGAATAAAATCTCACACACACAAACTAAGGAGATCTTGAAATTCTATACTGATCGTACAGGACGATATTTATCGTACTGGACGATCTGTCAGTTATCTCCTATAGAGCAGTTGGAACGAATAGGAACTTGCTTCGAAAAATTTTTCTAAGTCCTATTCGTCCAGGACGAATTTTTATATCGTCCCCGGCGATGGGCGCTCTGGAAAATTTTCGTCCAGACGAAAATAAATATCGTACTGGACGAACAGCTCTCTGGAAAATTTTCGTCCAGACGAAACCAAATTATCGTCCCCGGCGATGGGCGCTCTGGAAAATTTTCGTCCAGACGAAAATAAATATCGTACCGGACGAACAGCTCTCTGGAAAAATTTCGTCCAGACGAAACCAAATTATCGTCCCCGGCGATGGGCGCTCTGGAAAATTTTCGTCTGGGTCTGGACGAAAATTTTCCAGAGCGCCCATCGCCGGGGACGATAATTTGGTTTCGTCTGGACGAAAATTTTCCAGAGAGCTGTTCGTCCAGTACGATATTTATTTTCGTCTGGACGAAAATTTTCCAGAGCGTCCATCGCCGGGGACGATATAAAAATTCGTCCTGGACGAATAGGACTTAGAAAAATTTTTCGAAGCAAGTTCCTATTCGTTCCAACTGCTCTATAGGAGATAACTGACAGATCGTCCAGTACGATAAATATCGTCCTGTACGATCAGTATAGAATTTCAAGATCTCCTTAGTTTGTGTGTGTGAGATTTTATTCACTCAATTACAATCACTCCCTTTCAAAATTAATTCAAAGAAAAGACACTTCAAATAAACAAAATTTCTCATGTTGAATTTGATTTGAAGTTTTCGTAGTCTGGAGTCTGATTTTCCTGAAATGTTAGTACACACAAGAGCAAGTGCAAATCTTCTGAAATTGTTAGGAGATAACTATTCATTTGAACAATAATGTTTGGAATCATCAAAACTACATAAGTTGCACAAATATAAATCATTCAAATAGCAACTATTCAAACAATCTCCCCCTTTTTGATGATGGCAAAACAATTATTATTAGTATGGTTTCAAGTTAAGACATAAATCTCTTATCTCCTAAACTCCCCCTGAAATTATGAGTACATTAAAATAAGGAGGCATTAAAGAACAAAAATTTTTGTTTTTCTAAAATTTTAACAGAAAACACAAATCACAAACAAAACAAAAACACAAACATAATAATTTCTCCCCCTTTTTGACAGCAACAAAAAGTGAAGAAGAAAAAGACAAGAAATGTAAATAATAATATGAAATTCATTGTGAAAATTTTAATCTAAATTGTGATTTGACATAGAGTATGCAATTTTAAACTAAAGATATTATGTCAATCATAGAAATTCATAAAATTTATGAAATGATATAACATTGTAAGTAAGAAGAATTTATCAAAGACATGATTCAATTTAGACATTTTGATTATTGAAAATCATTACAAGTGAGATGTAAAAAAAATTCTATATTTCAAAGTTCAATAGAATATAAATGAACATTAGATCAACTTGAATTAAGAGATTAAACGAATTTGGAAAGAAGAGAATTACCTCATGTGGTGCTTTGCACATCTTTTCAAAGCTTTGGGGCATATTTTTGTGCATTTGTCTTTGGTTGGGCTTATTTTGTGCCTCTTTTTCACTTTGCAAATTTTTGCGAATCCCTTTTGATTTTTGTACATTTGTACAATTTTCAAGAGTAATTTAACCAATTCTTTCCAAAATCTATAATCTAACATTTCAAATATTTCTAGGTGCATAAATATCATTTGAGCATAGAAATACAAAATAAGATAACATCAAAATTGCAATAACAATATTAAATTTTATGTAGTCTAAATGAATAGACATGAATTTAACAATTCTAAATACAACAAGTTATAGACAAATTATAAATTTAGAAAGTCTAGATTTTCTAATATAGATAATCTCACATTACAATTGAATTTGAGCACAATGTAGATTAAAAAAAATGAAATTCATAATGATTAGCCACATTTCAAAACAAAACTAGGACAAACAAACTTTCATTGATTAAAAAGAAAATTACATAAAAATATTGATCTTAAAAAAAAAAAACAACAAAACAAAAACTACACCAGACACACAAAAAAAACTTCTACTGTTCTGGAGGAGGAGGTGGAGGAATGCCGCCAAAGAGATTGAAGTAGGAGGCCATTAACATTACATTGGTATTTATTTCATGAACTTCATCTCTAATATTACCAATGTCATGTTGCTGCTGCGTAAGATGAGCATCAAATTGATCAAACCTTTGATCAATGTGAGTCTCTAGTCTATCAAATCTCTCAATCAGATTCTGGTAATCTGATTGAGAAGCAGAAGCTTGCACTCCTTCTTCTTCTTCTTCTGAAGCACTATCATGTGCTTTTTCTTTTTCTTTTTCCTCCCTGAAGAGCAGTCTGAAAGATGCATCGTTGTAATAAACTGGCTCTTCATATTCCTCATCAGGATGAACTATATTGTACTTCTTCTCCAAAACATAAGTAATCAAGTGCCCTAAAGAAATATTCTTCTTCCTCTTCTGATTAGGATGTCCTATTTCTGAAAGCCCATAGATATGATCTAGGATGAGTTGGGCTTCATCAATAGGTTGTCTTTTCATGATTAAAAAAGTTAGACAAGAGAGGAGAGGAGTTATGTTTATCCTATCACCAGCTTTAGGAATAATTGAGGATCTAAGGATATGCTGGATGATTCGGGCATCTTGGGTCATACCGGCCACTCTAGCAACATGATTGTCAATTCCATTTTCTCTAATTACCCTATTGATTTCATACCAATGGAAGACGTTTTCTGACATTAGTGTGTGAGCTCTATATCCTTCAGTCCTTAAGTTTAAAAATGCACCAAGGTCGTGCTTGGTGATCTCAACTTTTTTCTTAAAAACAAAAGAACTAATGATAGAGTGGTCTTGATTGAAACTCATGTTGGCTAGGAAGTAATGGTAGGTTTGCTTATTGTAGAGGTGGACAAGAGAGAGAATGAAATGAAATTGGGTTGAGGCGAAGAGGTGTAATACCCGAAATTTCAACTCCGTTTGGATAAGAATGCGTGACGGAGTGATTTTCGCAGAAGCAAAACGAGGAAAAGATTCCTCATTTGCTTTGGAAAGGAAGTTGTCTGGAGCATTCCTGTTGGGTTTCTTTACCAAAACTTTTTGTCTCTTGCTAGAGGAGGCCATAGTTGATTTGATGTAGAAAGGGATTGAAAAAGATGTTTGAAAGTGTGATTTTCAAGTTTGAAAGCCCTCATATTTAAAGAAAAACGATATGTTCGTCCTGGACGAAAATATTCGTCCTGGACGAAAAATTATTGTTCGTCTGGACGAAGTAATTTCGTACAGACGATCCAATTTGTCCAAAATGTAACGGCTTTTCGTATTCAACACAACTTACGATGCGTCCCTTCGTACAGGCTTTTTGACTTGACCGATCGTACATACGAAAATATTTCGTACAGACGATCAAAAAGCGTTTCGTTTTAATGACTCTTGAAAACCGTTCCCTACAATGAATCGACACATGTTCGTACATACGAAAAAAAATTTCGTACAGACGAAGTTCGTATTAAAAACTGTCTTATCCACTCAACCACTGCATTCAATCGTCCCGACGTTTGAGAAAAAGAAAAATCGTACTGGACGATCACAGATCGTACAGACGATCCAATAAAAAACTGCTCTCAAAACGGTTTAAATTCGCGCAAACTTTTTCTTAACACATCGTCCTGTACGAAAAATTTCGTCCTGGACGATCTCCAAAAAAAAAAAAAAATTTTTTGATTTTTAAATTTTTAAATTAACAAAAACAACAAAAATAATCAACAACACAGAAAACATAAGACAAAAAACATAAATTCAAAAACAATTCATACAAAAACACAAAATTTACAAAATCACAAAAACAAAATACAACAAATATCAATGTTGCAAAGACATTTTGGTTAAGCATTCAAATCAATAACACCAAGCCTTGTTCTTAAAGTACTGAAGGTATCAAAGGCTAAAGATTTTGTAAAAATGTCTGCAAGTTGATTTTCAGTTGAAACATGTATGAGTTCAATTTCTCCTTTGGATACATGATCTCTTATGAAATGATGCCTTATATCAATGTGTTTGGTTCTAGAATGTTGAATAGGATTTTTGGAAATGCAAATAGCACTAGTATTGTCACAATAAATTGGAATAGTGCCTATAGTTAATCCTAAGTCAATCAACTGTTGTTTTAACCAAAGTACTTGTGCCACACAACTTCCTAATGCAATGTATTCTGCTTCTGCAGTAAATAGTGCCACTGAATTTTGTTTTCTACTAGACCATGAAACTAATGAATTTCCAATGAATTGACATGTTCCAGAAGTGCTTTTCCTATCCACTCTACAGCCTGCAAAGTCAGAATCTGAGTAACCAATAATTTCAAATGAAGAGCTAAACTTAGGATACCAAATTCCTAAGTTTTGAGTTCCTAGTAGATATCTTAAAATCCTTTTCACTGCTGTCAAATGTGATTCTTTTGGATCTGATTGAAATCTAGCACATAAGCAAACACTAAACATAATATCTGGTCGGCTAGCAGTCAAGTAAAGTAAAGATCCAATTATCCCTCTAAATTTCTTTTGATCAACAGATTTTCCCTTAAGGTCTTTATCTAATTGAACTGAAGAACTCATTGGTGTACTAACAGGTTTAGCATTGTCCATTTCATATTTTTTGAGGATGTCCTTAATATATTTGGTTTGACTAAGAAAAGTACCTTCCTCAAGTTGCTTAATGCTAAATCCTAGAAAGTAATTTAAATCTCCCATTAGACTCATTTCAAATTCACTACTCATTGTTTTAGAAAAATCATCACAAAGATATTTATTTGAAGATCCAAAGATGATGTCATCCACATAAATTTGAACAATAAGTATATCCTTTCCAATTTTCCTTAAAAAGAGAGTTGTATCTACACTTCCTTTTTCAAAAGATCTTTCAAGTAGAAAGGTGCTTAACCTCTCATACCAAGCCCTAGGTGCCTGTTTCAATCCATATAATGCCTTTTTTAATTTGAAAACATGATTTGGAAATTTAGAGTTTTCAAAACCTGGAGGTTGTTCTACAAAAACATCTTCTTCAATTACTCCATTTAAAAAGGCACTTTTGACATCCATTTGAAACAATTTAAAACCTTTAAAACAGGCAAAGGCTAGTAAAACCCTAATTGCTTCAAGTCTAGCTACAGGAGCAAATTATCGTCCCCGGCGATGGGCGCTCTGGAAAATTTTCGTCCAGACGAAAATAAATATCGTACCGGACGAACAGCTCTCTGGAAAATTTTCGTCCAGACGAAACCAAATTATCGTCCCCGGCGATGGGCGCTCTGGAAAATTTTCGTCCAGACGAAATAAATCATCGTCCAGGACGATCGGCTCTCTGGAAAATTTTCGTCCAGACGAACATATTTTCGTCCAAACGATAAACCGACTTAGGACAGTTTTCAGCAGTTTCTAGAACCGACCTTGTAATAACCGTTCGTACTGGACGAACCTAGTTCGTACAGGACGATCAGCTGTACGAAGTCATTTCGTACACATATACAAATAAGGTCGTTTCAGATCATTTAAGTAAATTCGTCCAGGACGATCCACGATCGTACCGGACGATCCACTGCGTACAGAATTGAAAACTTGCAGTTTTTGGGCGGTTTTTCTTGTCTTTTGTATAAATACTTCAAATTAGACTGCCACCCAATCTTTTTGTCACTTGAACTTCGTGCCTATTGAGAGAATAGTCAAGGGAGAGTGGAAGAGAGCATTCAAAGGAGGATTCCTACCATTGGAGCAAGAAGGCTTCACTTGGATTGCTAAGGTAAGAATCTCTACTTGTGAAATTGGATTTCTTCACTCTTTTCTTTCTTTCTTCTAGGTTCTTGTGAGAAGATCATTCAAAAAGGTCCGGTTCTCTGCCGACACTTGGAGAGTGTGAACAGACGTGGGTTCTCTGCCTACACTAGGAGAGTGTAAAAGGAAGAAGGTTCTCTGCCTACACTAGGAGAGTGTGAACAGCCGTAGGGTTCTCTGCCAGCACTGTGGTTTGTGTAAAAGGACGACGGTTCTCTGCCAGCACTGTGGTTTGTGTAAAAGGACGACGGTTCTCTGCCGCACCGGGGAGTGGTGAAAAGAGGGTTTTGTATAGGCTTCTCCGTCTTGCTGTGGGTGCTAAAGGAGAGTCACTTTGTGGTATTAGTGCAATACTCAGAGGGTGCCTCTGAGGAGTGGATGTAGGTCTGGTTATAGACCGAACCACTATAAATCTGGTGTCATTTACTTTACTGCTTTTACGTTTCCGCATTTTAAATTTTAGTTTTAACAACTCTGTGGTTGAAAAATATTTTTTCTACAAACTTTAAAAGAGAATTTCATTTCGGTTCAACTTTAATTTTAAGAGGGTTTAAAATTTTTAAAAACTACCAATTCACCCCCCTCTTGGTAGCCGTGGGACATTTACTTAGGCTTAACAACCTAATTACTAGATTCAACAACATATATCTTATGTCGAAGTCAGATTTCAAAATTGACTTATAGCGACTCCAAAAAAATTATTTATTTAGATCAAAATACAAGCTATTACACATAATCTGCTGCAGGTAATCCTTGAAATTGTGTTCCTATAGATCTTTATGATGTGGTGGTGTTCAAATCACGCGTGTTATCATCATATTATGGCCATCAAAACTATACACTTGTTCTTTGGTCAAACCTCTTATTACTTTCAATGATGTATACGTATTTGGATTGATTTTACTCCATCTCATACTTAAATAATGTTTCATCTTTTTTCCTTTGTTAATGAACATTGTATTAGCATATATTAATATTAAATTTAAATAAATGAGAAATATGAAATAAAATTATGATGAGTTAGATAAATTTTGTGTGATATTAAAAGTCGGTATATCCATTTCTGCCTTCTTCCTTTTGATCCTTTTGAAAAACTCGATCTTTTTTAGATTGTGCTTGAGGCTAGCCTCGCCCTCTATATGACATATGATAATATGATGTTTTTTTTTTTTTTAAAGTATGGTGATTTATTATATTATAAAATAAAATTAATCAATATAGATAAATGTTATTATGTGGTAATAGTGTGAAGCAAAAGTGATGGGGCCTTTAAAATGCATGGTGCTGGATGCTTCTAAGAAGTAAGAGAATTAAGAAGGATATATGGGATATGTTTGAGACTGCTACAACTTTTTATAAAGTTGGTTGTTACATTATTGTGAGGAACAAAACTTAGCTACTGCAGTTGCGAAAAACAACTTTCTATCTTTTTTTTTTTTTAAATAATAAGAAAGTAACATCCAAGTAATAACCAAATGAAATTGTGATTGCTATTTGAAAAACAAATTAGCAATAAAGCTGTTCCAACTAGACATCATGGATTTCAAAGTGATCAAGTGGATCTAGTTGCCTTGCTCTTGCATGAGGGATTATAAACCTAAAGAGTCGAGCATTCTTGATGTATTTGACGTTACCGTGTAAGTCTTATCATGATCACGATTCACCAATATTCATTAGGTTGAGATTGAGGAATACATATCTAAGAGATTATAAGTACCTAACATATAATTAAATTGGAGGTGTATGCTTTTATTTGTGATGTTATTAAGACCTCATCTCAAGCTATTTCATAGTATTGGAGTCATTATTGCCTATGGAAGAATAAGTCAATCATGAAGTAATTTCTTATGAAAGTAAATCCAATGCAGGGGGGCTATTTGAAAAATCAAGCGGGGGCTGATTTTTTGCCAACTTAATATATCAATAAATATATATATTAAAGGGCTATTTGATTTGTTGGATTACTACTGTTAAGTAAATCCAATGCATGAATTTTAAAAATTCAACTGTTTGATAGGTTGAGTTGTAAATGTGAAGTATTTTATTTATGAATTTCTAATACTTTGTTAGTTCATCTTTAATGTGAAATCTTGATTGAAGAATCAAGACAGGCGGAAGAGGAAGAAGACACAGGGAGAAAAGCATAGCAGAGAATGAAAGTAAATTTTATTATTTGTATAGTTTGTACATAATACGAAATATATATAGATGGGTTAATAATAGAGATCAAATGGGAACATGCCACGTGTTATCTTGATAGCAATTCAGGATAATTACATGGCTAACAGGTCCCCTCAAGCTGGAGCATCCGGAGAAGTGACGAGTTTGGTCGATAGAGTTTTAAACCTTGGTGCAGGTAGGGATTTGGTGAGCAAATTAGTGAGTTGATCCTTGGTGGAGATGTGATGAACTTGAATGCTTTTGTCTTTGATGCAGCTGTGGATGTAGTGACAATCGACTTCGATGTGTTTAGTACATGCGTGAAAGACTGGGTTGTTTGCTAATGTGATAGCAGATGTGTTGTCACAGAATAATGTGGTAGCGGTGGCTTGAGGGTGGTTGAGTTCTTGCAGAAGCTGGCGGATCCATATAGTTTCGGTGGCTGCTACGGCTAAGGCACGGTATTCCTCTTCGGTAGAAGATCGAGCGATAGCGGATTGCTTTTTTACGCTCCAGGATATAAGAGAAGAACCAAGGAAGTTGCAGAAGCCAGTAGTTGATTTTCTGTCAACTTTTTCGCCGGGCAAATCTGAATCAACATAGGAACGAAGTATTGGATTGTCGCGGAAGAGATGTAGGCCGGTGTGAATGGTTCCCTGTATGTATCTTAGTAGTCGTTTGAGAGCTTCGATGTGAGCGATGGTTGGGTTTTGCATGTGTTGAGAGACTTTGTTGACGGTGAAGGAGAGATCTGGCCTTGTAAGTGTCAAATATTGTAGTGATCCGGCAAGATGATGATATAAAGATGGATTAGAAAATGCATTGGAGTTGGAAGTGGTATTGCAGATTTTGAGTGGAGATGGTGTGGAGACTGCTTTGTAGTTAGTCATACCTGCCCGAGAAAGAATGGTGTTAGCAAACTGACTTTGATTGAGGTGAAGCCCGTAGGTGGTGTGTATGACTTGTATTCCAAGAAACTGGGAGATGGTGCCGAGATCTTTCATAGTAAATTTGGAGCTGATATTGTCAATGATTTTCTTGATAGTCGTTTGACAGTTTCTTGTGAGAATGATGTCATCAACGTAAACTAGGAAATACATAATTACATTGTTTTTGTTGTAGATAAATAAAAAAGTGTCGGAAGTACTTAGTTGAAATCCAAGAGTTTGAAGGTGACCAGAGAGCGTAGCGAACCATTCACGGAGTGATTGTTTGAGGCCGTATAAGATCTTTTTCAGTCGGCACACGTAGTTAGGATGAAGTTCATCGATGAAGCTAGCGGGTTGCTTCATGTAGACGGTATGTGTGAGGTTACCGTGTAAGAACGCATTGGATATGTCGAGTTGATGGATTGGACAACCATGATGTAGAGAAATAACAAGAAGAATTCATACGGTAGGTATTTTGGCGACGGGAGTGAAGGTTTCTATGTAGTCAAGCCAGTGTTCTTGATTGAATCCTTTGGCAACGAGGCGGGCTTTGTAGCGAGCGATAGTTCCATCGGCTAAGTATTTTGTGTGAAACGTCCATTTGCAGCCAAGGATGTTTTGATGAGGGGTGGGGGGAACCAGATCCCAAGTGCCTTGAGATTGAAGGGCTTGGAATTCATCGGACATGGCACTTAGCCAATGTGCGAAGCGAGCGGCTTCAGTATAGTTTGTTGGATCGGGAGCATGAGTAGGATTGGTGTGAATTAGATTGAAAATGGTTCGTGGTTTGAGATTGCCAGTCTTATAGCGAGTAACCATATGGTGTGTGTGTGTTGAGCTGGAGGGGAGGAGTGTGTAACGGAATTGGTGTTAGAGTGAGAATTGTTAAGGTGGTTGTGTGTGATGGATTGATTGTTGCGTGAGATGGGGGAAGTGATATGGCTGGGCAGGTTTGACAGAGATTTGGTGCTGGAGGGAAGTGTGGCTGGAACGAGGAGTAGAGGAGATAAGGCGCTCGGAGAAGTGTTGTGGGTGATGTTGTTAACGTTTTGGTGATAGGGAAATATTGCTTCGTTGAACACGACATAACGAGAAACGTAGACGCGTCTAGTTTGGGGATGAAGGCAACGATAGCCTTTTTGAGAAGTAGCATACCCGATGAAAATGCAGGGTGTGGAGAGAGTTTGGAATTATTGTAAGGTTTGAGCCATGGATAACACAGACAGCCGAAGATTTTCACTATAGGAAAATCGCATGTTACCGTCGCCCAAAATTCGTCTGAAAGTGCCCAAAATCCGTCGGAAATTAGTATTACCGGCGGATTTCTTACGAATTTTTCCAGAAGTTAAAACGCGCGTCAGAAAAGGCATTCTGGTGTAAAATATTTCGCTGGAAAGATTTCTGGCGGATTTCTGGAGCAATAATTCCGCCGGTACAATTTCTGACGTAATATTTTACGCTGGAAATTTTAATAAACCTTAAAAAAAAAAAAAGAAACATTTTGATCAGCCAACGGGTGCACTAGAACTCGCGCAGCCCGAACAGCCAGCCAAACCATCCCCCATGCGACCACGCCCGGGGGCTGGAACGAGGAGTAGAGGAGACAAGGCGCTTGGAGAAGTGTTGTGGGTGATGTTGTTAACAATTTGGTGATAGGAAAATATTGCTTCGTTGAACACGACATAACTAGAAACGTAGACGCGTCCAGTTTGGGGATAAAGGCAGCGATAGCCTTTTTGAGAAGTAGCATATCCGATGAAAATGCAAGGTGTGGAGAGAGTTTGGAATTATTGTAAGGTTTGAGCCAGGGATAACACAGACAGACGAAGATTTTCACTATAGGAAAATTGCGTGTTACCGGCACCAAAAATTCGTCTGAAAGTGCCCAAAATCCATCGAAAAGATGTTTCGATGTAAAATATTTCGCCGGAAAGATTTCCGGAGCAATAATTCCACCGGTACGCTGAAAATTTTAATAAACCTTAAAAAAAAGAAACATTTTGATCAGCCAACGGGTGCACTAGAACTCGCGTAGCCCGAACAGCCAGCCAAACCATCCCCGCACGCGAGCACGCCCGGGGATTCTCCGACCCACGCATCGAACCCGCGCCGTCCCGCCACCTTCAGCGAGATTCGAACTCGCGAGTTCCAGCCTTTGAGGCCCTTTTCACGATCGCGCCACTATTGCAGTTCTGCATAATACGGTTGGTTTAATTTTATTTAAACTAAAACGTAATAATTTTTTTAGTAAATTTAACTAAAACGCAATAATATCAATTTAATCAATTTAATTTAATTTAATAAATTAATTTTTAAAATGTTTTATTAATTTAATTTAACACTTAATTATTATTTTATTTATTTTAATAATGAATTACTAATTATTATTTAATTAATTTAATTTAATAAAATATAATTTAAATAATTTAATTTAATAATATGTTATTACATTTTTAACTTAATTTTAAAAATAATTAATTATAAATATTTATTATAGTCATTTTGCAGCGGAAAATTAATTTTCGTCGGAAATTCCGTCGAAAATAAAACCGTCAGAAAGTCAGTCAAAATTTTCGCCGGAAACCCGTCTGAAATTTCGCCGGAAATTCTACTGAAATTTTCCTTCGGTGATCCGCCGGAATTTGTGACGAATTTATTTCCGCCGGAATTTGTGACGAATTTATTTCCGCCAGAAAGTCTAGCGAAAATGAGTTGTTTTCCTGTAGTGTTTGAGATGATCATAATTTGCAGATTTGTGATAAAGAATGTGATATGGACTGAGGTTTTTGAGAGTACGAGTAGGAAGGCGATTGATCAGGTAGACGGAGGCTAGATGAGCTTCGACCCATAGGTTTTGCGGGAGGTGGGCTTCGATAAGGAGACTGCGAATTGTTTCAAGAATATGCCGATGCTTCTGTTCTGCAACACTATTTTGAGATGGAGTGTAAGCGTAGGTGTACTGGTGATGGATACCTAATTGTTTGAATAGCGTTTGAAATTTGTGATTGATAAATTCGCCGCCTCCATCAGACTTGAAGGTTTTGAGTTGAGCATTAAACCGGCAGGTGATCATGTTATTAAATTCTATAAATTTAGTAAAAACATCATATTTGCTAGATAAAGAATAGACCCAACAAAATTTAGAGTAGTCGTCAATGAACGAAACATAATATTTGAAATTCAGAATAGAGTGAACGGGTGCAGGACCCCAGACATCAGAGTGAACTAAATCGAAAGGTTGAGAGCTACAATTTAGAGAACGAGCAAAAGGTAACAGTTGGCTCTTGGCCAAATTACAAGAATTACAATGCATATTATTGTTGTTGCGTATAGAAGGAATATATTTATGCAGGCATTGAGTTATGGTGGACGCCGGGTGGCCGAGACGCTTGTGTTAGAGGTTGGAGATTTCTTGAGCCGAAAAGAGTGCGAGATTTGGTTTGTGAAGAGTAGAGCAAATAGGGTATAAGCCGTCAAGACAAGGACCCTTAAGTAGCAGATGACCCGTCGTCGGGTCCTGGATGTGAAACCCGTTAGTGAGGCGATGAATGGAGATGATATTGAATGAGAGATTGGGAATGTGGAGAAGATGTTGGAGATAGGGATTACCTGTGGGGGTGGGTAAGATACCTTTACTTGAGTTGTGAATGGTTATCTGATTTCCATTGCCGAGGGTGATCTGATGAGCTCCGTTGTAAGGCTTGATAGAGTGAATCTGAGAGGGATCGGAGGTGAGGTGACTGGTTGCGCCAGTGTCGAGGAACTAGTCGTTGAAGCTATTTGATTTGGATGGAGTGAATACAGCTGTTTTCTGGGTTTCTTCTGAGTAAAAGGGATCATGATGATGCCAACACTTAAGGGCAGAGTGACCAGGTTTGGAGTAGATTTGCAAAGTGATGGTTCGGTTGAGTGGTTTGTCCGATCAGTTGCAGGAAGAACGACTAGAGGATCGGCCACGATTTGTGGGAAAGTGGCCTCGGTTGCTACTGCAGCAGGTGGTAAGGGCAGTAGATGGGTCGGTGAGATGCAGGTTCTGAAGATCTTTGTTAGCTTCTTGAACCAAGTTGAGCTCCTCGCTGCAAAGAAGCATGTAGAGGTCATATAAGCTCAGCAGTTGCAGGTTTGTCCTAATGGCAGTTTTAAATGCTGGTATTTGGAGGGAAGATCATTGAGGGTATAGAATTTAACTTCTTCGGGATCGAGCGGGGAACCTGTCGCAGCAATGGCGTCAACTAAGGATTTGATTGCAAGAAGATATTGCGACATGTTCTGACTATTCATGGATATGTGATAAAGTTTGTTATGGAGCTGGATCGTTCTTGAGCGGGTGGAAGATTGAAGACGGTGCGCGATGGTATCCCAGATGTCGGAGCAATGTTCAAGAGAGAGTACATAGGGTAAAATACTCGGAGAGATGATAGAATAGAGTGCAGCAGCGAGGTTTTGGTCAAGAAGGTTCCACGTTTGGGCAAAGAGAGTCGAGGAAGAAGGGGTATCTGTTGGAGATGGGAAAATGCAAGATTCGTCAAGAAAGCCCTCAAACCCGGCCCGTTGGCTTTGAATAGTTTGAAGACTTGATAACGCCATATTGGAAAATTTTCAGCGGTAAGAGTGATGAAGATGATTCCTTTAATGCTGCTCATGAGAAATTTGAGCTGTTGAGGGATAGGTGGCTGATTGAAGTTCGTGATGTGTTGAGCTGAACATATCCCGGGGCGGTAGTCGATGAAGAGGAGAACGCCATTGGAGAGCCGAGAGACGCCGGAGATAGCAGGAGCGAAAAAAGATTGGGTTCATGAAAGAACCTGCTATGATACCATGAAATCTTGATTGAAGAATCAAAACAGACGGAAGAGGAAGAAGACACAGGGAGAAAAGCAGAGCAGAGAATGAAAGTAAATTTTATTATGTGTATAGTTTGTACATAATACGAGATATATATAGATGGGTTAATAACAGGGGTCAAATGAGAACATGCCACGTGTTATCTTGATAGCAATTCAGGATAATAACGTGGCTAATATAATGTACTAAAAAAAAAAATTAATGCCACTACTAAAAATGAATGTTTTTGTAGCACTCAATAATAGTAGTTTTTGAATCGCTTTTAAAGATCACTTTAGGTGGCGCTTAAAACCGCCCTTCTAATAAACCGAAAATTTGATAGCCCTAGCTCTTATCACACGCACGATCGACTGAACTTCTTCTCATGCGCTACCAAACTTGTTTACTCACAATCATCTTCTTTTTCTCCGAGCCTCAGCAATCCGTCGAGCAACTCTTGCATAGTATACACTCTTCAGAGCCCTAACATCGCACTATTAGCCGCTGGATTGAAGGCTTTTGAGGGCTAGATCATCATTTGTTGCTTCCATTCTCCATGCTTGAAGCATCTAGCGGCGACTAGAGTAGAGAGGACATTTTGGCGAAAGGGGAACGTACCTTCTCACTCTTCATTCTCATCCAAAGAAAAAAAGAGGCGATGCTATATTTTTATCTCTAGCATGCGTGTGGTTGAAACAAAGAACTAGAGCTCCTGGGCTTTGAAGATCGATTGAATTCTTGAGGTTTTCTAGGGTTCTTTGTTGATTTTTTGTATAATAAGTATTTTTTTGTAGATCTAGTTTTTCTCTTATGTAGAAATTTTTGAACTTTTTTGTGGAGAGTTATTGTATGCTCTGAATTTTTCACCACTCCTTGTTGCCACAACTATCACAGCCACTTATTGCTACCATATTTCCACGATTGTCTGCTATTTTTGCCATCACCCTCTTCCACCACTTATTAGTGTCGCAGGCACTGCTACCATTAACTACCAGTCACCTTTGCTGAATGATGTCATTAGATTTTACAGTAAATTTATTTTTTACTTCAAACCAGACAAAAAAAAAAATTCTCATATTTATTTCACACTCAGCCAAATAAATTTAAAATATGTTAAATATACCATATTTGTTTTACATTATATTATTTTTATTTGACATTCTAGTTTTCATAAATCAAATTGTTCCTTGTATAAATTTATATATAGCTTTTTTTTTTTTTTTTTTTGTCAAATTAGATTTTCTACCCCTATATATTAGAATGGGCTATACACAAAGGCTTCTCCATGCCTTACATTAAAACCATTTTAATTCAGATAAATTCATTAATATATGCTTAAACATGGATTTACCAAATCTTCATTTTTTTTAGAAGAAAAATTCAATCGGAAAGTAATGTTTTTTAAAATCTAGCCCTTCCTGCAACTTTCGGGCTTTTGCTGTCGCTTTTCTTTATGGGCTTCACAGATTAAAGCCCATTCCTTCCGGGTCACGAGCTTCTGCTCTTATAAAGGGCCCAATTCTTCTACTATCCCTCTCTCTCATATATATATATAAACTTTAATATTTACTTAAATAATGCCAAAATCCTTACAACATCGAGCATTTATCTCACTATGCGGGGCCAGTTACATGAATTATTTTTCCATATTGTATTATTTTCAAAAAGAAATTCTCATTTAAATAAAATAAGAAAATGTCATTTATAATAACTTCTAAATCTTTTTAGATATATCTTTACATTTCTTAACATGGGTTAGATCTAATGCTTCTACTCTTCTAGCTGAATTATTCGGGAGACTAGCGTTTTATATGACCAAATAATCTAAGACGACTTTCTCTAATCTTATTTGCAACTTGATTTACTCCAACATTTTCACCTATATATTTGTTTCACAATCTATCTCTAAATGTAAAGCCACTCATCCGCTTGAACATCCTCAAATATGCAACACTTAATTAAATTATATGCCTCTCTTTTAATGGCCAACATTCTACACCATAATGCATTGTAGGTATTGCCATAATTGTTTCAACAAGTTTTCCGTTAAATGTTGACCATCTAACACATCCTTTATTTTTCTCATACAGGGTTTCAGACCCAACAACAACAGGTTCCAAAATCTTTAAATCACATATTTATGAAAACATATTTTCATGTATATATTTTGATGTTACTGAGATTTCAAAATATTATATGAATATATATCAATATATATATATATAATCTACCACTATATAAATAGCTCAAAATTTGATTAGTCTTTCTCCACTCTCTTTTACTTTTTAACCTACTTGCAAACATCTCAAAAGTTTACGCTGTAGGCTTGTCTAAGGCTTCGTTTGGCAGAGCTTTTGAACACTATTTTCTTCACTGCTTCCAATAAATTCTTATACTAGAAAGTTGTCTCAAACAAAGTCTAAATTGCAAGTTATCACCTGTGCTCTATTTTTTTTAACCTTTTTTTTTATTGTTACCTTAATGCTTGAATGGAAAGTTTGAAAAAATATAACAAGGAAAGAAGTTGGAAGGTGATGCTTTGAACTTTGTTAAAGCAACACATTCTTTCCAACATCAAATCAAACCCTCAAAGCTTCCTTTATCCTCTCTCATGTCTCCTCTCCATTCCTTTTTTGCTCAAAAGAACTCAAAAAGCCAAAATAAGAACATGGTTGAAGAATAAGGATCACTTGTTAAATGAGCAAATGCTCTTCACCCAAAACTCCACATAACATCCAATCTTTTCAAGTATTCTATATTTTATCTTTTATTTGTTAGTTTATTAGTTACTTTATTAGTAGCTAAGGATGATGAACAAGTTAAGAGCAATCTATGCAACTGATAGCGAAAAATATCTGACTTAGAATATTTTTAGTCAACATGTTATGATGATGATGATGATGACGACGACGACGATAACATGAGGATTTTGATTAAGGATTACTAAACAAGATAAGTTATTGTTGTGATCTTGATGAAGTAGATTACGAGCATGAATGAGTCAAACATCACATCAGGATCGTGCATAAAGATATAAGTAAAAGAAAGATCATAATGATGTAAAGAGTGATGGTTCTGTTTTAAAAATATATAAAATACTTAAAATTAATTTTATTATTCTTTTAAATAGCTCAATATGTTTCTACAATAAAATAAATAATATTATGTTTAATTATTATTATTTTAGTAACATACATTTTAAATAAAATTGTTGACTGTAAAAAAAAAAAAAAAAAAAATAACAAAAAGAAAAAAAAAATTCAGAGAAACCGACATTCCTCTCCAAGCCGGCCCCATCTCGCCAAAACGACGCACCTCTCGGAGACACCGACAATGCGAAGCGTTAAAAAAGAAGGAATCACGAAAAAAAAAAAAAAAAAAAACTTACGCTCGCTCATTCGATTCCCTCGTCGCTGTTCGACTTCGTTGCTTCGCACAAGCGTCTAGGGTTCGCCGTTCATGTTCTCCTTCCGTCGTTACTGTTCGGCTCTGTTGCTTTACGTGCAGAGAGCGCACACTCCGACCCCGCCTACCTCCGGCCGCCGCTGCCGTCGTCGCCGACTGCCAAGCCCGCCACCGCCTCCGACCCAAGCCTTCCCCGTGCGTGGTTCCGCCCCTTCCGACCCTAGCCCGATCGGGTTTCTCCCGATCCATCTTCTCCCCTCTCTAGTTTTATATATAATATAATATAATATATTATATTATATTATAATAACATATCAGAATATTATTTATATTATATTATAATATATATTATATTATGATATATTATAAATATCATATTATCATATGCATATTATTTTAATATTTAGATATTAAAATAATATTATTAAAAAAAAAAGGGGAAAAGAAAGAGGTGGAGAGAAATAAATTTATTTTTCAACAGGTGTCGAAGACCCCGGCCGTCGTACCTTAGGTCCGACCGGGATGGTTGCAAATTGAAGGCCTCGTGTCGTTGATCTTAGATCCGGCCGAGATGATTTTAAAATACAAGACCTCGTACCGTCGATTTCAAATCCGGTCGGGAAGAATTCAAATTGAAGACCTCGTGTCGTCGATCTTAGATCCGACCGAGATGGTTTTAAATTCAAGGCCTCGTGTCGTCGACCTTAGGTCCGACCGGGAAGAACATATCGGCAAATGCCGTCCCGATTTCTCCCTCGGTGGGGAGGTGACGCCGGGAGGCTGCCAAAATTTTCTTGAAAATTTGGGACTTAGTGAATTTTGAAAAAAAAAAAAACACGGATCTCTAAAATTTTTTTTAAAAATTGGAGAGCAATCAAATTTTGAATGTTAATTAATCAATTTATTAATAAAAATTTTATTAATTGGTTAATATTAATTAATCAAAATTAATTAAAATTAATTGATTGATTAATTGTATAAAATACAAAAGTTATTTAAAATATAAAAATTATTTGAGAGCAATTTAAATTCAGGAGCATTTTAATTGACTAATTAGAGCAAGTAATAAATAAATAAAAAAATGCTTTGAATAAAATGGAGAAAGGAGGAGGGGGAGAGATCCACTAATCAACATATGTTGCTCTCTAAAATCTTGTACAAGCTGCTCTCCAAAAATTTTAAACTCCCCAAATCTTATACAAACTCGCTCAACCTCTCCAAACAACTCTACCCACTCAAAATTGAACTTCTTGTAAGCTCTTCAAAGCTCCGCTATACGAGCTCCTACAATTACTTGTGAACTATCCCCTGAACTGCTGCAAGCACCACTTGCCTGCAAACAAGCAATCAAAAAAAAATTAATGCAGCATAAATAAATTAAATCAATGCGGGAAAATGGTAAATCCAACTACTGCAAGTAAAACAAAGAACTGAAAAGCAGGAAATGTTAAGAAAATAGGAAAAGTACTGAACTGTTGTAGTAAGAAAAAAAGCTGCAAGCACAGAACAAACAAATAAAACACTAACACAAGTGTAAAAACTCTCAAAACAAGACATTAGTGTCAAACTCAACAAACAAACAAATCAAATCCACAAATAATGGGCAGTCTGATTTATAAGAATCAGGTTGTAAGACCCACTAACGGGCAACTTTCTACGAAAGCTATAAGTCCCAACACTTGGGTTACTTTCTACGAAAGTTGTAAATCCCAACCTAAATTTAAATCATACGGGCATCTTAGTCTAAGAGTTTAAGCTGTAAGACCCACTTTTTAGGCAATTTCCTAAGGCAAATAATAAGACCTATCTCAAATCTAATTCAAAACCTATGGGCAGCCTTGTTTATAAGAGCTTGGTTGTAAGACCCACTACCCGGCAACTTTCATATGAAAGTCGTAAGCCCGACCTTAGGGGGAAGTTTTAGGTGAAAATTGACCTAACCCCTAAACCCAATTAAAACCCCGGCAACTTCTAATAGAAGTCGTAAGTCCGACATCTGAGATAAGCGTTTAGGTGATAATACAAATCTAGACCCCTCACCTGGGCATCCTAATCTATAGGATTAGGTTGTAAGACCCGCTTTCGGGCAACTTCTTATGAAGTCGTAAGCCCCCACATTTTAAGGAAATTGTAAAAATAAATAACAATGATCCTAAACCTCAAACAAGCAAATTTAAACATATGGGCATCTTAGTCTAAACGATTAAATTGTAAGACCCGCTTTTTAGGCTACTTCCTAAGGGAAGCCATAAGTCCTACCCAAACAATTAAAATTCTCAGGCATCCTAGTCTAAAAGGACTAGGTTGTAAGACCCACAACTCGGGCCGCTTAGCTTACAGGGCTAGGTCGTAAGACCCACCGTTAGGCAACTTCTAAGGAAGCCATAAGACCTATACAACCAAAATTCTCTGGGCAACTCCTAATTGGAGCCGTAAGCCCCAAACTAAACAAACTAGCCGGGCAACTCCTAATTGGAGCCGTAAGCCCCAAACTAAATCAGATTAACGGGCAACTCCTAATTGGAGTCGTAAGCCTCAAACTAAACAAATTAGTAGGCAACTTCTAAGGAAGTAATAAGCCCTAACCCAAATTAAATCAAACTAAAATTCACATTTAACCACTTCAGTCTATTCGGGATCCCTGAGAGGAGGCAACCCATGGCTGCTAATCAGATTCCCTGGACACTACGATCAATGATTGTTAGTGTTGATAGATTGAAATCTACGGTATACCCGGGACGACGGAGCCATGGGAGCTTGATCGGGTTTACCTTCATCTTCCCCACAATTGAGACTAAAAATATCTAAAACTTATTCATCCTTAATCGAGAGTTCTCTCTTACATAGTAAGAGGGGTAATTAACTATGAGTGCTTGCGCTCATAGGAAGTAAGAACCCCAGATCTATAAACCCTGACACTACCCTCAGGGGAAATCTGGTTAATTTCAATCTGACTTAAGGGAAATAGAATCCTAAGGTTGCAAAGCAGGATTCGTGCACCCGTGCAATTTTTCTTGAGCCAACAGATTTCTGGCGACTCCGCTGGGGAATACTTTTCTCTCCATCTTTGGATGAAAAGACAATTTATATTTAGTCTCAAATTATGAAACATCTATAAATAAATGTAGATGTTTATTCAATGCAATTCTGTGTTTTCTTTTCCAGCAGAATTCAGGTTGACTCTAATCCCTGTAAGTTCTGTTGGCAGGTTGATAACATGACGCCTGCAAAGTCATTCATGACTGTGAAACTGGGTGAGGGAGCCAGAGTGCAGTTCCCTCAAGCTGTTCTGAACACAGGCTATGCTGGAGCAACTATTCAATTCAGAACTATTTCCGAAGTCATGCAGTTCGAACAGTTCATTCCTGAGAATACTGTTAGTGCACCTACTGCCAAAGGTGTCGCTAAGAAGTCTACTACTGAAGCTGTTGATGAGAAGGCTCCCAAGAGGGCCTCTGTATTTTCAAGACTCTCCGTAGCACCTGTTGTTGCTCCAGCGATTCAAAAGAAGATTCCTGAGCCAAAGCTGCAATCTGTTGGCATGAATATTGCCAGTCAAAACATAATCCAGGATGAAATGTCTAAAGAATACAATGCTGAAATTCCTGGAGCAAGTGCTAAACTTTCCAGGAAAACCAGAAGGAAGGCCAATGCTCGCCTACGAGCTAATGGCTGGACGCCTGAAACCCTTCAAGAATCATCACCGCAGTTAGAGGCGAATATACCAGTTAATAACGGCTTTGAGCCGTTAAAATGGGTAAAAAGGAATGATGATAAGGGTCACTTGAAGAAGTCTTTCTGGGAGACTTCACGTCAACAGCCACAACCACCCAAGAAGGAAGAATCTGCCTCTTCCAAGATATATAAAATACTAAAGGCTGTCAAAGATAGAAATTTACAACGAAGACTGAGGAAATCTGTTACTGAAGTTATTTCCTCAATATGATTCATCCTCAGAATAATAAATTCTCAACAAGACCTAATAGAGAGGAGTTTAGACGTCCTCTATACTACCAAAAGCCAAGAGAGTTCTGTCCTAATATGGGTCGATACCCGTATTATGGAAGAAAACAGTTGGGAGAGCCTTCTGATAATTTACATATAAGAGATTATAACAGAAGATATAATGAACGAAGGCCCCAACAATGGTATCATAGATCTGCCCATTCAAAGGTACATTTCGATGCTGGTGGTCATAGTTATGTGACTCCAAGAAGACAGCAAGTCTGGGTTCCCAAAAGACCCACATATCCTCGAGCTCAGAAGAATGATCATGATAATGAAATCTACAAAGAGCGACTTAAATCTCATGTCCAGAAGTTATCCCCTAATAAGGAGACCTCTGTTGATGTGATTAAAACAAAAGAAGAAAGTTGTCAAGTCTATAAAGAATCCCCTGACTCTCCAGTCATACACTGGAAGCGGCGGTCCCAACTTGGAAAAGATCATGAGTTGGAAGAAGATGATAATTATTATGATGATGATGAAGAAGTGGAAGAGGGCATTGGTCCTATGGACGTTGAAGTTGTCCGAATGGTTGATCATATACCTGATCGAGCTAATCAGCGGCATACTCGTAGAAGTGCAGCGTTGAATTTACAAAATGAAGAACAACTACGAGATGACCAAGAACAAGCAGCATCTGTGAATAGAATTCCACAACCAGAAGAAGTTGAGGAGGTAGAAGCAGAAGAAGTTCTAAAGAAATTACAATTGGAAATGCAATCTATGCAACAAAGGAAAGATCTAGAAATCCATCATTTAAATGCCCGTCTTGATGAGATGAGTAATATGATGAAACAGTTGTTTGGACAACTTGGTATGATGGCTACAACTAATCAACCACCTATAACAAATTCTCAAGGGAATGTCCAAACTATCCCTGATGCATTGGCACCTCCTGACAGAAGACCAGAAGAGTTACATGAGCCAACTTTGATGGCTTCTAAGGAAGAAGAAATGGTCAGCAAATCTCAAATTGAGAATCTCATTAGTCAAAAGGTTAAAGCAGCTATTGCTTCTGAAGCTGTTGAAGCCTTGGTCGGAAAAGGTCGTCCATATCCGACAGAATATGACCAGGAGAAATATCCTAAGGGATACATAGTGCCAAAGTTCAATTTATTTGACGGCACTGCAAATCCTCGCCAACATCTAGCACAATTCAGAGCTACCTGTGGAAATACAGGAGGCAATGATGCTCTGTTACTACGCCAATTTGTCAGTAGTTTAACAGGTACAGCCTTTGAATGGTATGCTGAGTTACCCAACGACTCAGTGAGAACATTCGCTGAATTAGAGACGATGTTCATCAAAAGATTTGCCAGTGCAACAAAGAAGGTGACTATCGCTGACCTCGCTCTTGAGAAAAGGAAAAGAGAGGAATCAGTCACCAAGTACATTACCAGGTGGAGAAATCTCAGCATGAAATGCGAGCAACAACTCACTGAAAAACATGCTATTGAGTTATTACTGGAAAATATAGATGATTATATGGCTCCATATCTGGCGATGGCTACAATCAATACGTTTCAGGAGTTACTTGATCGTGTAGCCAAATTTGAAAGGTTACCCAGGCCTAGAAGTGCTGGTTTCAACTACAACAATAATCCACCAGGGAAAGGAAAACAAATCAAGATTTATGATCCAAAAAGGGGTGAAGTAAATGCTACATTCCCGTCTTCCTTGGAAAAGAAAGAAAAAGAAGATTCAATGAATCCATCAAAGATATTGAAACAAATGAGAGAAAGGCAAAAACCTCCTACCTTGCAGGAGAAAATCAATAAGACATATTCCTTCAAAAAAGAATGTACAGGAAAGATTTTTAGGCAAGCTCTAAAAATTGGTCTTCAATTGCCAGAATCTCGCCGACCAGAACAGGCTGGCATGACAGATGATCCAAATTACTGTCCGTATCATAGGATCATAAGTCACCCAATCGAAGACTGTTTCATATTCAAAGATTGGGTTGAAAGAAATTATCAGAATGGTGAACTTACACTTTCTAATAGTGTTCTTGTCAATCCTAAGAGGGAGAAAACCAATGTTATCTCCTCTACTCCCTGTCAAAACATGGAGAATGAAAAAGGGAAGCACCCCAGGAAGATGAAGGTGGTTGGGGAGACCTTTATCTCAAAGAAAACTAAACAGATGATGAATGTTATGTTGGCCATTGAAGGCATTCGTCGTAAAAGTGCTTTAGAATTGGAAGTTGATCCAAAATTTCTTTCTTCGAAAAAGCCAGTGACAGGAGGGCCCAGTTCGAGTAAAAGAAACCTTCAAAATATTTCAAAGACCAAAAGGATAAGCGTAAGCCTGGATCAAAATCTCAGAAAAGAAAGAAGAAGAAATTAACAAGGCAGAACTCTGTAATACAAAAATACATCGACTCCATCGATGAATATCAGCAACCTCTAAGGCGTCCTGTCAAGCTAGAGGAATATATGATTATTTATTTCTTGACTCGGAGTCAGAAAAAGAAGAGAGTATTCCAATTAAGACTTGCCGAGTCATAAATCAACGAGGTGGAAGGGCTGCAAGAGGACGCAATGCACCTCTTGCTATCTATAAAGCTAACACGAAAATTCCTTCTAAGGAAGTACATCGTACACCAACACTTTTCACCAACTCAGATGAAGACTTATATTTTCCCGATGAAGAAAGTGATCATAAGGGAAAGAACATGCCTAAAGAAAAATGTCCAAAACTCGGAAGCGGCTCAGACTCCGAGGAGATTGATGATTTGAAAATCTCAAAGAATTTTCAAGCTGAAGCTAGATCATCTTCAGAGGTGACACAAATTCAACTGAGAAGCGGAAAGCAGGTTCCTCCACCACAAAAGAAAACAAAGGATAAGGAGAAGAACATCCAACTCAATGAAGCTGTTATTCCACAAGAGCCTCCTAAGCCCAAGGTGGCTAGTTCAAATGTGGATTACAACATATTATCTCATCTCCGCAAACTACCTGCATTGTTGAGTGTCTACGACGCCCTTCTGATGTCTAAGAACCTTCGGGAAACACTCATTAAAGCTTTGCAAAATCCTGAGCAGTATGAGGCATTCTTTGCTGAGCAAAATTTGAAAGAAGCTTTGCATACCCAGAGTACTGCTACAATCACATTCTGTGATAGTGATATGCTCCTAGGAACTGCAGATCATAATCGACCATTATATGTTACGGCGGAGAGTAACAATATTGAAATAAATAGGATTTTGATTGATCCAGGTTCTTCTGTTAATCTAATGAGTCTCAAAACGCTCAAAGGATTAGCCCTGGATGTACAATATTTGAACAAAAGCACAGTATTTTTGCAAGGATTCAACGAGTAAGGGCAAAGAACCCTGGGATCTTTAGTTTTGCCTTTGAACTTTGGGGAACTTAATACAGAGGCAACATTTCATATCATTGATGCCAACACATCATACAAAGCACTTCTTGGAAGACCATGGCTCCATGAGTATGGTATAGTGCCTTCAACACTTCATCAATGTATGAAATACATTCGAGATAATGAAGAATATCGCATTGATGGTGATGAACAACCATTCTTGGTGCATGAAGTCAAAATCTACGATGACGCCATGTACTTTATAGCTCAAAAGTCAAAAGGCAATGAGCTTCCTAAAATTCAGTCTCTTACACTGGACAAGAAAAAGCTAAAAGATAAAAACAAGAATATCTCGAAACAAATTTGCACAGTGCCGCATCTAGGTAGTGATTCTGAAGAGGATGATATCTCTACAACTTTCAAACCCTTGATCATAGGGAAAAGAAAGAATGAACTATCAACTGTCTCTTTTGATTACGAAACTAATCATGCAAATAAGGTACGATGTTCAAGTAAACCGACCATTGAAGGAGAAGAAGAATTTGTCTATCAACCCAAGAACACTACAGAATCTCAGGAGGAAGGGGACCCAGGACCCAATTCCATATCTAAGAAATTGCAGAAAGTATCAATTTCAATGATAAGGGTATCTGAAGAACAAATATCTACAGAGATCATCAAAATAGTGCCTATGCCAACGGCACATTCCAAAACATTGACTACCTCGCCAAATACAAACATAGAAACGTTAAAAACTTTTTATGTCCCTCCCAAAAGAGGTCTCAATGAGCGTGGATCCATTTTCTATGAATCAAGAGTAATACTGCAACATATTACTCATGAAATAGAAAATGAAGATGAATGGGACGATGAAGATATGTGGATAATCATTCCTCAATATCCTTCACCCATTATGAGAAAGCTGATAGAAAGAAGAATATTTTTCGTACAAACCCGCAAGCGAGCTCGTTATTTTAGAGAGCTCTGGCACAATGAGCATGCACAAAAACCTATTGGTCAGGGTTTGTCAACAACATGGGGTCTTGGATATGCTCGACATTCACATCTTACACGAGCATCATCCTATCATTATCTAGAGTGCCCTCAACATCCACGTCTTACATATGCAACCTCCTACAATGTTACAGACAAGGAGGAGAAATTATCGGAGTCTGAAAATCAAATTAAAGATCTAATAGTAGATCTAAAAGAAGCTCCAAAAGAATTCTAAGAAGGTGGCCAAGCTACTGTGGATGAGCTCAAAGAAATAAACTTGGGTACTGAAGAAGACCCAAAACCTACATTCATCAGCTCTGATCTCGCGCAAGACAAGGCAGAGGAGCTAAGAATGTTACTTCTCGAATATAAAGACTGTTTCGCATGGAACTACACTGAAATGCCTGGTTTATCACCAGAGGTGGCAGTGCATAAACTCTCCATTGATATAAAAATACCGCCTGTTAAGCAAGCACCCAGGCGAATGCGACTTGAAATTGAAGAACAAGTCATTGCTGAAACCAAGAAGCTTATTGAAGCTGGTTTTATTCGAGAAGAGAAGTATGCTAACTGGATCGCTAATATCGTTCCAGTGAAGAAGAAGAATGGTCAAATTCGTGTCTGTATAGACTACCGGGATTTGAACAAAGCATGCCCAAAAGATGATTTTCCACTGCCCAATGCAGAACTTATGGTCGATAACACTTCGAATCATGACATGTTCTCATTTATGGATGGATCATCGGGTTATAATCAAATCAAAATGGATCCGGAGGATGAAAAACATACCTCATTTCGAACTCCCATTGGCATATATTGCTATAAAGTAATGCCATTCGGTTTGAAGAATGCTGGAGCTACTTTGCAAAGAGCGATGACTCGAATCTTTGATGATCTTATCCATAAGCATGTAGAATGTTATGTGGATGATTTGGTTGTAAAAAGCAAAAATCAACATGAACATGTAAATGATCTCAAAATTGTATTCGAAAGAATTCGCAAATTCAATTTGAAAATGAATCCGCTTAAGTGCGCTTTTGGTGTGTCATCCGGTAAATTTCTCGGATTTATTGTACGCCATAGAGGGATTGAAATTGATCCTGACAAAATTCAAGCAATAGTGGAAATGCCACCTCCAAAAACTCTAAGACAACTTCGTTCTTTACAAGGAAGATTGGCATATATCCGAAGATTTATATCTAATCTCTCGGGTAGATGTCAACCATTTTCAAGATTGATGAAGAAAGATACTCCTTTCGTGTGGGATGATGCTTGTCAAGAGGCATTTAATAGTATAAAACAATATCTATTGAATCCTCCAATCCTTGCTGCCCCAATCCCAGGGAAACCCCTAATCCTATATACAGCTGCTCTTGAAGAATCACTCGGAGCATTGCTAGCACAAACAAATGAAGATGGCAAAGAAAATGCCCTTTATTATATCAGTCGACGATTAATAGGAGCAGAATCTAAATATTCACCAATTGAAAAGCAATCCTTAGCATTGATCTTTGCCACTCAAAAACTGCGGCATTATATGTTATCCCATAAAATCACTTTAATATCTAAAGTTGATCCATTAAAATTTCTAATGACTAGACCCACTCTCACTGGTCGTCTAGCTAAATGGACTGTCTTGCTAATGCAATTTGACATAACATATATGCCACAAAAAGCGGTGAAAGGACAGGCTCTAGCTGATTTTCTAGCAGCCCATCCTCTACCTGCAGGTTCTCCACTCAACGATGAATTGCCAGATGAGCAAACACTTGAAGTAGAAGAAAAAGAAAATCTGCAAGAATGGGAGCTCTATTTCGATGGAGCTTCATCAATAAAATCATCCAAGCCACCTAAATTCCCAACAATCCAAGTAGGCATCGGCCTTATATTCGTTACACCGCAAAAAGGAATACTCCGATATTCATATAGCTTAACAGAGCCTCGCACTAATAATGAGGCCGAATATGAAGCCTTAATAGCAGGCCTTGAGTTGGCGATTAATATGAAAATAGAGAAACTCCATCTATATGGAGATTCTCAACTCATAATCAAACAAATAATAGGTGCTTTCAAAATCAATAAGCCTGAGTTAATCTTTTATCATGAGTACGCTCTAAAACTCCTACGACAAATTCCTGAGGTAACTCTCACAAGGATTACACGTAGCGAAAATGGCAAAGCCGATGCGCTAGCAAAGCTAGCTAAAGAACTAGCAAATCCACAAAATGATCCAATTCTCATAACTATTCAAAACAAGCATGCATTAACTCCAGCTATCATACAAGATGATGAAGGAAAAGAAATGCAAGAAAGCCTAGTCATATCTGATGAAAATGACTGGAGAGATCCATTCATCAGATATTTCAAAGAAGGGAGATTACCCGAAAATAAATCCGCAGCTTCTCAAATAGCACGAAGAGCACTAAGATATGCTTTTGTGAATGATATATTATATCGTAGATCATTTGATCAAATGTGGCTACGATGTTTGGGTCCCGATGAATCCCAAAAAGTTATAAGTGAAGTTCATGAAGGATTGTGTGGTGCACATCAATCTGGATCCAAAATGAAAATCAAAATCAAACGTATGGGATACTATTGGCCAAGTATGGTTCAAGATTGCATCGACCATGCTAAAAAGTGCCATCAATGTCAAGTGCATGGAGATATCATGCATCGACCTCCAAATCCGCTACACCCTACAGTAGCATCATGGCCATTTGAAAGCTGGGGTACTGATATAATAGGTCCTATAGAACCACCATCTTCTTTAGGACATCGGTTCATCCTAGCAACCACGGACTATTTCTCAAAATGGGCTGAAGCAATTCCCTTACGAGAAGTTAAAGCGGACAATGTGATGAAATTCTTTCGAGATAACATTGTCTATCGATTTGGAGTGCCACGTCGAATTATATCAGACAATGGTACTGCCTTCAAAAGTACCAAAATTTATCGATTTATAGAACGTCATAAGATAGACTGGCGTTATTCATCGATATACAACCCAAGAGCCAATGGTTTGGCCGAAGCATTTAACAAGACTTTAGTTAAACTGCTCAAGAAAATTCTCTCTAAAAATAAGAGAGAGTGGCATGATAAATTGACAGAAGCTCTCTGGGCATATCGTACCACTTATAAAACTGCAACGTAGGCCACCCCATACTCATTGGTTTTCGGAACCGAGGCAATATTACCTCTTGAGGTTGAGCTACCTTCTCTTCGTATTGCTGTTCAATACGAATTAACCAAAGAAGAAAATGATCTTCTACGACTTGAAGAACTTGAAGCTCTTGATGAAGTAAGACTTCAGGCTCAGCAAAGTTTAGAGTCCTACAAAGCAAGAATGACTAGGGCACATGATAGAATGGTTCGTCCTAGAAGCTTCAAGGAAGGTGAACTTGTTCTAGTTCGCCGAAGACCTATAATCCCTCACCGTCGCCTTGGAGGTAAATTTGATCCAATATGGGAAGGACCCTTCATCATTGAAATAGTGTATGAAGGAGGTGCCTATCAACTCATAGATCTAAGTGGGCAAAGGCCCATGCCACCAATTAATGGTCAATATTTGAAGAAATATCATACATAAAAATATTATGTATGAAAATCTGTCTATCAGATAAAAAAAATCATCTAAATTCCCTCCTAAAAGACAGGAGGCAATTTTTATATTCTCCTGTAATGGGAGAAATAAAATTCACTCCCCTCCTGAAAGACAGGAGGCAATTTTTATATTCTCTTGTAATGGGAGAAATGAAATTCACATCCCTCCTGAAAGACAGGAGGCAATTTTAATATTTTTTTGCAATGCATGAAGTAAATTCAATCCCTTACTAAAAAAAAAAAAAATCGGGAGATAATTTTATCCCCTCTACCAAATAAAAATAAGGAAGTTATGAAAATCTTCTATGCTCATAAGCCTAAGGGTTGAGCTAAAACCCATGAGGTTCAATAAGCCTAAGGGCTGAACCTTTGAAATCTTTTACGCTCGTAAACCTAAGGGTCGAGCTAAATCCCCAAAGTTCAACAAGCCTAAGGGCCGAACTTTGAAATCTTCTATGCTCATAAACCTAAGGGTTGAGCTAAAACCCATGAGGTTCAATAAGCCTAAGGGCCGAACCTTTGAAATCTTTTACGCTCGTAAACCTAAGGGTTGAGCTAAATCCCCAAAGTTCAACAAACCTAAGGGCCGAACTTTGAAATCTTCTATGCTCATAAACCTAAGGGTTGAGCTAAAACTCATGAGGTTCAATAAGCCTAAGGGCCGAACCTTTGAAATCTCTTACGCTCGTAAACCTAAGGGTTGAGCTAAATCTCCATAGTTCAATAAGCCTAAGGGCCGAACTTTGCAATCTTATAAGCTCATAAACCTAAGGGTCGAGCTAAAATCCACAAAGTTCAACAAGCCTAAGGGCCGAACTTTGCAAATCTTATAAGCTCATAAACCTAAGGGTCGAGCTAAAATCCACAAAGTTCAACAAGCCTAAGGGCCGAACTTTGCAAATCTTCTAAGCTCATAAACCTAAGGGTCGGGCTAAATCCAAAAAGTTCAATAAGCCTAAGGGCAGAACTTTGAAATTTTCTATGCTCATAAACCTAAGGGTCGAGCTAAATCCACAAAATTCAACAAGCCTAAGGGAAGAACCTTTCAAATCCCTTGGACTCACAAACCTAAGGGTCGGGCTATTTTTCACCAACATATCTAATGATTGAAATCACACGATCAAAGTTTGCAACGAATTCATCGCGTGAAACTCACACAATGGATTCGTTGGGAGGCAATTTGTTGACTGTAAAAAAAAAAAAAAAAATAAATAACAAAAAGAAAAAAAAAATTCAGAGAAACCGACATTCCTCTCCAAGCCGGCCCCATCTCGCCAAAACGACGCACCTCTCGGAGACACCGACAATGCGAAGCGTTAAAAAAGAAGGAATCACGAAAAAAAAAAAAAAAAAACTTACGCTCGCTCATTCGATTCCCTCGTCGCTGTTCGACTTCGTTGCTTCGCACAAGCGTCTAGGGTTCGCCGTTCATGTTCTCCTTCCGTCGTTACTGTTCGGCTCTGTTGCTTTACGTGCAGAGAGCGCACACTCCGACCCCGCCTACCTCCGGCCGCCGCTGCCGTCGTCGCCGACTGCCAAGCCCGCCACCGCCTCCGACCCAAGCCTTCCCCGTGCGTGGTTCCGCCCCTTCCGACCCTAGCCCGATCGGGTTTCTCCCGATCCATCTTCTCCCCTCTCTAGTTTTATATATAATATAATATATTATATTATTTATATTATAATAACATATCAGAATATTATTTATATTATATTATAATATATATTATATTATGATATATTATAAATATCATATTATCATATGCATATTATTTTAATATTTAGATATTAAAATAATATTATTAAAAAAAAAAAGGGGAAAAGAAAGAGGTGGAGAGAAATAAATTTATTTTTCAACAGGTGTCGAAGACCCCGGCCGTCGTACCTTAGGTCCGACCGGGATGGTTGCAAATTGAAGGCCTCGTGTCGTTGATCTTAGATCCGGCCGAGATGATTTTTAAATACAAGACCTCGTACCGTCGATTTCAAATCCGGTCGGGAAGAATTCAAATTGAAGACCTCGTGTCGTCGATCTTAGATCCGACCGAGATGGTTTTAAATTCAAGGCCTCGTGTCGTCGACCTTAGGTCCGACCGGGAAGAATATATCGGCAAATGCCGTCCCGATTTCTCCCTCGGTGGGGAGGTGACGCCGGGAGGCTGCCAAAATTTTCTTGAAAATTTGGGACTTAGTGAATTTTGAAAAAAAAAAAAACATGGATCTCTAAAATTTTTTTTAAAAATTGGAGAGCAATCAAATTTTGAATGTTAATTAATCAATTTATTAATAAAAATTTTATTAATTGGTTAATATTAATTAATCAAAATTAATTAAAATTAATTGATTGATTAATTGTATAAAATACAAAAGTTATTTAAAATATAAAAATTATTTGAGAGCAATTTAAATTCAGGAGCATTTTAATTGACTAATTAGAGCAAGTAATAAATAAATAAAAAAATGCTTTGAATAAAATGGAGAAAGGAGGAGGGGGAGAGATCCACTAATCAACATATGTTGCTCTCTAAAATCTTGTACAAGCTGCTCTCCAAAAATTTTAAACTCCCCAAATCTTATACAAACTCGCTCAACCTCTCCAAACAACTCTACCCACTCAAAATTGAACTTCTTGCAAGCTCTTCAAAGCTCCGCTATACGAGCTCCTACAATTACTTGTGAACTATCCCCTGAACTGCTGCAAGCACCACTTGCCTGCAAACAAGCAATCAAAAAAAAATTAATGCAGCATAAATAAATTAAATCAATGCGGGAAAATGGTAAATCCAACTACTGCAAGTAAAACAAAGAACTGAAAAGCAGGAAATGTTAAGAAAATAGGAAAAGTACTGAACTGTTGTAGTAAGAAAAAAAGCTGCAAGCACAGAACAAACAAATAAAACACTAACACAAGTGTAAAAACTCTCAAAACAAGACATTAGTGTCAAACTCAACAAACAAACAAATCAAATCCACAAATAATGGGCAGTCTGATTTATAAGAATCAGGTTGTAAGACCCACTAACGGGCAACTTTCTACGAAAGCTATAAGTCCCAACACTTGGGTTACTTTCTACGAAAGTTGTAAATCCCAACCTAAATTTAAATCATACGGGCATCTTAGTCTAAGAGTTTAAGCTGTAAGACCCACTTTTTAGGCAATTTCCTAAGGCAAATAATAAGACCTATCTCAAATCTAATTCAAAACCTATGGGCAGCCTTGTTTATAAGAGCTTGGTTGTAAGACCCACTACCCCCGCAACTTTCATATGAAAGTCGTAAGCCCGACCTTAGGGGGAAGTTTTAGGTGAAAATTGACCTAACCCCTAAACCCAATTAAAACCCCGGCAACTTCTAATAGAAGTCGTAAGTCCGACATCTGAGATAAGCGTTTAGGTGATAATACAAATCTAGACCCCTCACCTGGGCATCCTAATCTATAGGATTAGGTTGTAAGACCCGCTTTCGGGCAACTTCTTATGAAGTCGTAAGCCCCCACATTTTAAGGAAATTGTAAAAATAAATAACAATGATCCTAAACCTCAAACAAGCAAATTTAAACATATGGGCATCTTAGTCTAAACGATTAATTGTAAGACCCGCTTTTTAGGCTACTTCCTAAGGGAAGCCATAAGTCCTACCCAAACAATTAAAATTCTCAGGCATCCTAGTCTAAAAGGACTAGGTTGTAAGACCCACAACTCGGGCCGCTTAGCTTACAGGGCTAGGTCGTAAGACCCACCGTTAGGCAACTTCTAAGGAAGCCATAAGACCTATACAACCAAAATTCTCTGGGCAACTCCTAATTGGAGCCGTAAGCCCCAAACTAAACAAACTAGCCGGGCAACTCCTAATTGGAGCCGTAAGCCCCAAACTAAATCAGATTAACGGGCAACTCCTAATTGGAGTCGTAAGCCTCAAACTAAACAAATTAGTAGGCAACTTCTAAGGAAGTAATAAGCCCTAACCCAAATTAAATCAAACTAAAATTCACATTTAACCACTTCAGTCTATTCGGGATCCCTGAGAGGAGGCAACCCATGGCTGCTAATCAGATTCCCTGGACACTACGATCAATGATTGTTAGTGTTGATAGATTGAAATCTACGGTATACCCGGGACGACGGAGCCATGGGATCTTGATCGGGTTTACCTTCATCTTCCCCACAATTGAGACTAAAAATATCTAAAACTTATTCATCCTTAATCGAGAGTTCTCTCTTACATAGTAAGAGGGGTAATTAACTATGAGTGCTTGCGCTCATAGGAAGTAAGAACCCCAGATCTATAAACCCTGACACTACCCTCAGGGGAAATCTGGTTAATTTCAATCTGACTTAAGGGAAATAGAATCCTAAGGTTGCAAAGCAGGATTCGTGCACTCGTGCAATTTTTCTTGAGCCAACAAAAATAATAATAAATAAATAAACATAATTCTAGCTTAAATTTATGCTGTCTAACCCTTCTAAAAATTGTAAATGAGTGGCTAGTTTATTTAAGCTTAATTATTTGAAAGTTATTGAAGGTGAACTAAATAAATGAATTTATTTTGGAATGGTTTTCAATGATTTATATTTATTATGTAGAAACTCTATGTTATACTCACTACTTATTTTACCAAGCCTCACATTATTATTATTATTATTATTATTATTATTATTATTATTATTATTATTATTATTAAACATAATATTATATCTTTTCTTGTTATTTTATATTAATTTATTATTATCAAATGTTAAAATTCAAAGTTAATTTGGCTTTGGGGTGTGAGTCAAGCCAATTGATAAGCTGGCTCGAGCTAGGCTCGATAAATGACTAGTGAACCTAGCTAAATGAGCTAAAAAGTAAAAAGTCAAACTTGAGCTAGTCTTGACTCAAGTTGTTAGTTCATGAGCAGACTAAAAATATTACTGTAAAATACACTTAAAATATATTAGAATTCAAGAGTTCACGTATAAAGTTATTAAAAATATTTTAAAATTAAATCTAACTTTCTTGTAAACCAGCACTCTCATGAGCCACCTTAAACTCGTAAAATTAAGCTCGAGCTCAAACTTAATTACCTAATCAAGCTTAAGCTCAAGTTAGGAGTAACTCGAGCTAGTCTGATCAACTCGTTTACACCCTAACTTGGCTGTCAAGTCATTAAAGAGAAATACATTTCTCACTTTTATGAAACTTTTTTTTAATCATGTTAAAGAAACGTTTTAGCCTTAAATCACTTTCAATTTCTTATCATATAAGTTATCTTCATATTTATTTTTTTGAATAAAATAATAATTATAAATATAAAACTAAAAGAAAGTTGATTATATTAGAATATCATTTTTCTTAACAATAAAAATAAGTTTAGTTTTAATATAATAATTGATATATCAATTAAAAATTATCTTAATCAAGCACGAATCTCGAGGCAAAAATTGAGTTGAAAGCTTCCAAAATTAAATATGATACCATCCAAATTGTCAAAAAAAAAAAAAAAAAAAAAAAACATCCAAATTCTCATTTCAGCAAACTTATAGTCGAACTGAACATCTAAAAAATATGAACCCAACGACACCAAATTCAACCCAATCCGAGCCCAAATGAGTCCTAATCAAAGACACAAAGCGCATTCTGAATGTTTAGACCATCATTTGAATTACCAAACGGTTTCTAAACGTGGCATGCCTATAGTCGAATCGAACGGCTCAACAAGACAAATCCAACAAGCCTAAGATCACTTAATTCTGAAATCATTAAGGCATCCAATTGACCAATAAACGGCCCATGATCAAGGAGATCGATATTGGTCATCCATTCAAACCACTCCCATTTTGATCTTTATCTTTCACATATTTACAAGCCATGAGACTCTTAAAAAAATACTATAACTAGCCCCCACTCTTCTCATGAGAGGGGAGGAGAAGAAGAAAAGGAAGTGAGGAATTTGGCAGCTCTCTTGTCATCGATCACCGCCGGAGTTCTTGCCGACCACCACCGGTTTTCCTCCCGACCACCACTGGAGTTCCTAACGACCATCGCCAGGGTTCCTCCCGACCGCAATTGGAGTTCATACCGACCATCGCTGGGGTTCCTCCGGACTGCCACCGGAGTCGTTCCTGCCGACCATCGGCCGGGGTTCCTCCCGACCGCCGCCGGAGTTCCTCCCGGCCATCGCCGGGGTTCCTCCCGACCTCCGCCGGAGTTCCTCCCGACCTCTGCCGGAGTTCCTACCGATCATCGGTTGGGGTTCCTTTCGACCACTACCAGAGTTCTTGCCGACCACAGCCAAGGTTCCTCTCGACCACCGCCGGAGTTCTTGCCGAACACCGTCGGGTTTCCTCCTAAACATCGCTGGAGTTCCTCCCGATCCCCGACGAAGTTTTTGCCAACGATCATTGCCAAATTTCTTTCCGACTGTCGCCAGAATTTCTTCCCGACCATCACCAAAGTTTCTTACCAATCATAGCTGGAGTTTCTCTTCCCGAAAAATGCTAGAGCTTTCTTCTAGATCGTCGCTGAAGTATTTCCCAACCACTGTCTTATTTCTATCTGTTCATCAACCATCACCAGATTTCTATTAGATTATTAACCTGTTGTAATGCCAACGTCTCCAAGTAAAGGAGCGAATCAAACTTTGTAACCAACTCAAACATAGTGGAATTTTCTCATCCGGGCTTTTCAGGTTTTCTAAGTAAAAAAGTTTTTGGTGTTTCTCTCCCTTAATCATCTATTCGTGTGCTGGATATACGTACATTACTAAGACATTATATTTTTATTCTACCGCCGCGCGTATATTTTTGTCCGCAATAATAATAATAATAATAATAATAATAATAATAATAATAATAATTGAATGGTGAATTATTGAGCTTATATTGTTGCTTGAAATTATATATAGTTTTGACACATAAACTAATGATATATATTTCTAAATATTTAAATGATTTGAGGAGCTAAATTTCTTCCATTAAATATGTTTATTGGTCAATTGAGGTTTTGTTGAGATAGCTTTTAACTATTTCTTTCAAGAAATTTTAATGCTTAACAGCTTTTAATGCTTAAAAGTTGCATCACAAAGCAGTAAGAAAGTTATCCCAAATAAAGCCTTAGGCTTTGTTTGGGACGGCTTTTTTTATTGCTTCTTAAAGCAGCTTTCTAGACAAAAAAACTATTTTTGGAAGTAGAAAAAAAGTCGTCTCAAACAAAACCTAAATCTCTTGTCTTTTGGTGAAATGATCCTCCTATTAGATCTATCGGAGGAAGCATGAGTGAGTGGATAATTGTTTTTTTTTTTTTTAAAAAAATTTCGATGCCTGTTACTGTAGGAAAATTGATCTTTGAGTAGGAAACAGATGCAATAACCATGAAATTATATAGTAGAGGTTCACTAAATATTGCTTCATTGATTTCCTCACATCACTATAAGAATATGATATTTGAAGATCATTTGGTTCCCAAAATAATGACATAAACTCTTCAGTGCTTGATTTAGGCTCATTTGGATTTGAATTCAAGTGAGATTTTTTTATTAAAGTTGTTTAAAAAAGTTAAATCAATATTTCTCATTGTTTCAAGTGAGTTTTTTTATTCTTTTTATCATATTATTACAATTAATACTTGAATATGAATGTTTTTTTTTTTTATAATAAATGAGTTGCTGAGTCAAACTCATAATTAAATTCGAGCTCGAAATCAGTTAATTAATCAAACCCAAGCTTAAGCAATGATGGCCTTGCTTCGAGTTTGACTCCACTCACTCATTTATACTCCTATTTGATAGTTTCTGCTTAAACTATGAAGTCATTAGTTAAAAGTCAGACATACACGAAAATATCAAAATGGTCCTCAAATTATTCGTATATTACCAATTTAGCCCGTGAATATTAGATCACCATAATTTAGTCCTTTAGACTATATAACATTGATCCAATATAGTTTTTTTTTTAAAAAAAAACATTGATCTATCATTATGTTATAATTGTGATGTAAAATTAATCATAATTTAGTTCTAAACTTTATAAAATTGATTATTTTGAATCAGTTTTGTATATTAATTGTTGATGGATTATTTTTAAATTTAATCCTATATATGAATGTGTATGAATTTATGATTGATTTTTTTTTTTTAAATTTGAAATTATATATTAAAAAAAAAAGCTCTATAGGAACCATTAATCTATTTTTAAGCTTTAATATAGATCAATTATTAATCACAAAGCTCAGTCCTTCCCTTCTTTTTCTAACCCCTTTATCCAAAGTAGAATATTTATGTCCTCTTTTTCTTTCTCCTTTGTTTCCCCATCTTTTTCTCCACCACTCTCTCTGCTTTCACCTCCTCCCTCAGGCCAATGGCGTGAGTGTGGGCACGCTTCTTCAGTGAGCACTTTCTTCCCCACCAACCTCACACACACACACTCTCTCTCTCCTACCTCCCTCGTCCACTCTCGAATTCTGAGCTCTCTGACACCAGAATCAGAACCCTGATTTCGAATTTCCCTGTACCATGCCATGCCATGCATCATTCATCATCCTCCATCGCGAACCCCATCGTCATCATCACAGCCGCTCCCATGCTTCCATGCATGCGATGATCGAACTCCATCAGCCATCATTTCTCTTCTTTCTCTCTCATCTCTTCCTCAGTTTCGCTCCTGTTGATTTCTTTTGCCTCCCATATAACAAAAGCGCCGATCTTGGAACCCATTCCGCTGTTAACACAATGGCTAGATCCCTTCACCCACCGAACTTCTTGTCTTCTTCCTCCTCCTCTCTTCCGCAACGCTCTCACTCTCCGCTGAGCCTCTCAACATGGAAGGTGGCTACTCTGGCTTTTACATTCGAAGTCCTTAAGCTTCAAACCTTTTCCCGTTTCTCTAAGAGGATTTTGTTCTTTGTTTGATTTGTCTCCAGTGCAAGCTCTTATAGCTGTAAGAGATCTCCTCAACGATCCCCATGGGACGTTAAGCAAATGGGATGAAACTTCTGTCGATCCCTGCAGCTGGTCTATGATCACTTGCTCTTCAGAGAATCGCGTCATTGGCCTGTAAGCTATCCCTCTCTCTCCCTCTCTCTCATCCAATTCACACTCCACAATCCTTCTTCTTCCCCGTGCTGAAATGGCTAATAATTGCAGGGGAGCGCCGTGCCAGAGACTCTCCGGAACTCTATCTCCGGCGATTGGGAACCTCACGAATCTGCAGCAAATGTGAGAATTCCTCTTCAAATTTCTACAATGTGATTGGCGTTTCTTCTATTTGATTTGATTTTTCCAGCTGTTTGATGTAGATTGTTGCAGAACAACAATATAACAGGAGAGATCCCATCAGAGCTAGGGCATCTCCCAAGGCTTCAGACCATGGACCTCTCGAACAACCGTTTCTCTGGCAGCATACCAGATTCTTTCGGTCGCCTTACGAGCCTTCGCTATCTGTGAGCAATCCCTCATCATTCTTGTTTTCTTTAATCCTCGGAAACGTAAAAAAGCAAGGAGACAAACATAGAACTACAACATTAGGCTTTGTTCTGCTTTAATCAAAATTTTACTCTGTATCTTTCTCTGCTCATCCCGCAGGAGACTCAACAACAACAGCTTGACTGGAGCTTTTCCTTTATCTCTCTCAAAAGTCCCCCAGCTCTCCTTCCTGTAAATTTCTCATAGCCTTCTCCTGCTTCGTTTACGCTCCTAAATTCTAATGTAGAAGATGACTTCAGTTTTTCATTTCAGGGATTTCTCTTACAACAATCTAAGCGGCCCAGTCCCTTTTTTCTCGGCTAGAACCTTCAAGTAAGGCCTTCTCCATTTCTGATCCTTTTTTTCAAGCTTTCTTTCCTTCTAATACCGATTTCTTGATTTCACAGCGTGGTCGGGAATCCTCTTATATGCGGCGGCGCCCATTTTCCGGCTGATTGCTATGGGACGATGACACCAGTGTCTCTTCTTTCTTTTCTTCTCGAATCAAATCACAGTAACTGCAGTCTTCTTCTTTCTCTGCTATCGCTCTTTCCGATACAAACTTTAGGAAGATTGTATGTTCTTGCTCTGTTTTGCAAATATTATTGTTTTAGTTTCTTGTTGCAGGAGAAATGAGGACGCAGAAACTCGCCATCGTTGTGGGCTCCTGCGGGGGTGTCGCCGTCGCTCTGATTCTCTTCGTTTCTCTAGCTCTTTTTGTCCGCCGGCGGAGCCGTCTCAGGCAGCGCTACCTCTTCAGTCTCAACGGTAATTGCTCCACACGTAACTGCTAAATTTTATGATAAATCCCATTAGTTGTGTCGGCTTTTAGGAAAATTTCCACCATGAATATTAGAAGTCCTCTATAAGATCAGAATTGATTGTTTTTTTTTTTTAAAGATAAATTATTGCCTCAGTTTGCAATTTTTTTTTGCAGTATTTTCTAAAAATTATCATTTTCTCCAAATTGTCAAAATTTACAAATATCCAACTTTTTTCCTTTTTTTGTCATAAATTTGAATATTTTATGCTAAAATAACCTTGCGATTTATTGTTTAATAACATAGAAATCTTATCCATCCTTTCAACGTTATAATTCTAATTTCATGCTGCTCAAATTGCCGCATCAATGCACAGAGATGGAGCAGAACGCCGCGGCGGAGGCGGCGGCAGCGGTGGGAATGGGGAACTTGCGGCGGTTCAGGCTACGGGAGCTCCAGGCGGCGACGGAGAACTTCAGCTCGAAGAACATACTGGGGAAAGGGGGATTCGGCAACGTGTACCGCGGACGCCTCGGCGACGGCACGGTGGTCGCCGTCAAGCGGCTGAGAGACGGTGGCGGTGCCGCCGGCGAGGCGCAGTTCAGAACGGAGGTCGAAATGATAAGCCTGGCGGTACATCGCAACCTCCTCCGCCTCATTGGATACTGCGCCACCGCCGGCGAGCGGCTCCTTGTATATCCTTTTATGGCGAATGGCTCCGTCGCTGTCCGTCTTCGAGGTACGTATATTGTTCTTGCGGTGTACTTTAAGAGGGATAGATAAAGAAGAGGCAAAACTGGCGCGCGTGGTGGATGTGGGGCACACCGTAGCTCGGCAGTTGTTCAGGGCCTGAGCTGCCTACGTGGAGTGCGAGTGGGAGTGCTCATTTGTTCTTATCCTACCTACGTGGCTTTTGTCTTATTTATCCGTTAAATATATATATATATATATATATATATATATTTAAATATGTTATATATTTGTTTTTTTTAGTGGCGTCACCACACGCCATAATTTTTTTGTTATTTTATATTATCAATAAAAAAACATGAAAGCATTTAAAATTAGGTATTAACATTTTTGAAAAAAAATTATAGAAGCCATTTGGCTTTCAGTTTGAATAAATATGGAGTGGAGAGTGTTGAATGAGATTAATTTAAAAAGATCAAAATCAATTAATTCAATGAGCATTTGGACCTCAAATTAGTTAATCAATCATATCCTTTAACTTTGGAAATAATTTTATTTTAATTTTTTTTACTATTTTTATCATTAAGTTTCGTTTGGGACTGACTTTCTTACTGTTTCATAAAACATCTTTTTAATTTATGTGCTAAAAATTGCTTTATGAAGCAGTAAAACATAGTCCCAAATAAAAGCCTAAAACGCAAAATCTTGAGCCGTGTCCAACTACATATTTGCATAAGGTCGGGTTGTAATCCAAAAAAATAGTGGATTTCGATTCTATCTTTTTAGACTTATCTTTTGCTTTTTTGGTTGTCCGATCTCCTTTGCATTAAAGATAAGGTTGTGGCATGTGGTTGATGGTATTTAACAACAATCATTGTTTCTTTGATGTAAGTTTAAACTCTCAACCAACAGATTAGAACGAGTTGCATGACTTGCAATATCTATTATTACTTATCTCCTATTACCCACCATCACCTAACACAAATGCATGACTTCAAATGCTATCATTTTAAATGGGTTAGCCCATATGACCTCTCGCTTTCCATCAATCACATCATTTGATTTCTAACAACAATTGGCGTCCATCAATTACTGATCTTCAACGCTTGTTTGGCTACTTGTTGCCCATTGATGTTGGACTTTCGAGGTTTCTTGTCCACCAATATCTGACCCTAGCTAATAGCCGAAGCTCGATGTTCATTAGTCACTGTGCAATATATCGAACCTTTTTTTTTCCTTTGCAGGCAAGCCGCCGCTTGATTGGACGGCTCGGAAACGCATCGCAGTCGGCGCCGCCCGCGGCCTCGCTTACCTTCACGAGCAATGCGATCCAAAGATCATTCACCGGGACGTGAAGGCCGCCAACGTGCTCCTCGACGACGCTCTCGAAGCCGTCGTCGGCGACTTCGGCCTTGCCAAATTGCTCGACCATTCTGACTCACACGTCACCACCGCCGTGCGCGGCACCGTCGGCCATATCGCGCCGGAGTACCTTTCTACAGGTCAATCTTCCGACAAGACTGATGTCTTCGGGTTCGGCATTCTTCTCCTGGATCTCATCTCCGGCCGCAGATCACTGGACTTCGCCGCCCGTTCTCCGCCGCTGCAGAAGACGTCTCTGCTTGACTGGGTATGCTAATTTATTAAAAAAAACTAAACTTTGTTTTTTTAATTTAATCAATCAAGTACCTTTAGAATCAATGTGTGTCTTTATCTTTCAATTAATTTTCGACAAAACAAAACTCACCTGTAGATTCATTGTATGTGCAGGTCAGGAAGGCCCAGCAGGAGAGGAGATTGGACTTGCTGGTAGACCGAGACCTCGGCAACGGCTTTGATCGCATCGAGGCAATGGAGATGGTTCAGGTAGCCCTGCTGTGCACCCAATACCTCCCCGGCCACGGCCAAAGATGTCGGAAGTCTTACGGATGCTCGAAGGCGACGGTTTAGCTGAAAAATGGGAGGCTTCTAATCGGCTGAAGCAGGATCCTGATGCAAAGGAAGGTGTTCAAGACTGAGCAACTGCATGCTCTTTGTGGTGGATGGAGAAGATAACTATGGAGATATTGATGGCAAGTCCATGGATGATGTTGAAGAGATGGACTTTTCAGGTCCCAGGTAGCAACTAAGCTTCAGATTGCACATAGAAGAAGTACTATGATTACAAGATCTAAGCAGGCTCACTAACATAGATTGAAACGAGAATTGCCTATATTTGCTTTTCTTTGGATAATTATAAAAGGAATGCCTTTTACAAACAATACTTACATTTGAGAACATAGATTCAACATCAATGGAGCTTAAAATTTCGTTTGGGATGGCTTCTTATTATTTTTTAAAGTAAATTTTTAATTAAAAAATTACTTGAACTATAAATTATTGTTTAAAACAATTGCTTTATAAATAATAAAAAACTATTTCAAACGAAGCTTAATTATGAAGAAAAAAGAAGAGAGGAACAAGCGCTTGATTAGCAATGGCTCAATGTTCTCTAAGATTCATAACAAGATGAAAATAATATGATTAGAAAAGATTTTTTTTTTTTTTTAAATAGCACATATATTATATGCCTTTATTGCAAATTTCAATAATTTTCAATTTATTAACTCATCACACATATTGTTTATCCTTTTATAATCTTTCCATGTCTTGCTATGTCAACTCAATGCTGCAAATTTCTCACTATCATATCACTCTTTTGTGCTATTGCTCTCTTATCCTGGAGTT